>JAOTON010000773.1:1217500-1592649 GCA_034440635.1 Lepas anatifera | reverse complement strand
CTAAGGAGATTCAAGATAGCGCGCGTGCGAGAGAGAGAGGGGGGAGATGAAAGCCAGCAATACTGGTGCCAATTCAAGTTACATTCTCTTAAGACGGTGTTTCTCTAATGCCCATTTGCTGTTCAATAGGTACGATTATGTATCATTGCTTATCAGGCAAACAAGGCTGGGGAAGGGGAAAGGGTATGGGCTCAGACACATGTGAAAACCGCAATTTCATCAGATTAATCCCATTCGGTTGATTACAAGAAATTGAATCACCACCTGTCCCCTTAAATGGGACCAAACCCCGGCGCACAGCACGCCTTTCGCGCGCTGTTTATCGTGTCCACCGGTAGATGTCACTGGTGACGGATGCTAAAGCCTCCACGGAAAACACTATAAAAGGACTAATAGATCTCTCTCGATTATAAGTCTTCTACCACAACTGGTGTAACAGCACCCGGCGCATTCAAAAATCGCAAAATTGGAGCTCTCTGAGGCTTCCCAATGTTCTAAAATCACATTTTAGGAGAAAAACAGCAAAAAGTGCTCAGATAAATGAGCTTTTCGCTAGTACTCAGACTCAATTAAAATTGCTGAAAATTTTCAGATTAGCTTTAAATTGAACAAGGACCAATAATTTCCCCCTTTCACCGGGATCCGTTTCCATCGACCCGGCCTATTGTACAGTACTGATAATGGAAACCTCTTTGTGGTGCTTCACAGCAAAGTGAAATTCAACAAGGTTGGTTGGAGAGGCAAGTAAAGCTGATGCTGGCACCTGATTATGGGTGAATCCATATAAAAAAATCCAGCATTTCAATGGGAGGGGCATGGTCAGATTGCTACCGTAGTAAATAAAGTCCCCTGCGCCCCCTGAAATGGTTGCGGCGCTCCCCAACCCCCTGAAATGTCGCTTCCCACCCCCCAGGATGCGAAAATCGGCGCTCACCGATCGGATTTTGCGCCTACCTGATAGGTTTTACCGGTCAAAAGTGGCGCCCCCGGAAGGTACCCCCCGATCGGCAATTCTGGATCCGCCTATGCGTCATACACAAGTGATCTGGAATGACTTGATCTGAAACTTTCACAGATCATTGTGTGAGACCTCCCATATGTGCCCTTTGTCTGCTTTTTGCGTATTTCCGGGTTTTTCCGGTATAATTACGGCATTTTCCAACAGGTCTCCAGTACGACCCAAATTTGACCTCCACGACCTCGTCCAGGGGCGTAGCCAGGATTTCGCTCAGGGCGGGGGGGTGGCGCCTCAAAAGGGGCCCCTGGGACAGCGTCAAAGGGGCCCTGATGGGTAAAAAGCGCCCTGCTTGTTCCAAAATCGAGCCCTCAGGGGGGCTGTCCTTGCCGCCCCCTTTGGCTTTGCCCCTGACCTCGTCTGACCTTGAAGATCCTAGGCCAAAGAACCCTAACTATAATTTAGATCACTATTGGCCCCACACACTCCCAAACAGGCTTTTGGCGCCCTCTTGGTTTTTTATTTCTCAGGGGGTGGGGCACTTTAGGACCTCCTCCACTACACGTTGACATCAGACCCCTCTATTATGTGTCTTATGACTGTGAACGCACAATAAGCATACACAGATCCAGGAGGCTAAAGGGGGTGCCCCCCCATTGACTCTACTCTCGGCGCCCCCCGAAGGTCGATGGTGCCCCTGAAATGTGCTTCCCACCCCACCCCCTCCCCAGGATGCAAAAGGATTCGGCGCCCACCTGATAGGTCTTGCCGGCCAAACGTGGCGCCCCTGTTCCGGATGGCAACCCCTGGTATTACTAATCCCGGATCCGAAAAATATCAACCCCAACTGACAAATTCTCATTCCACGACCATAACCACTTCGGTACCCTTAACCTAAATCGCAACTCCTGGCCAATGCGTTTCACTCCGATAAGAAGGGGGATCCAGGGCGGAAAGGGGGACATGTGCCCCCATCGACCCTGGGCGCCCTCTGAAATGGTCACGGCGCCCCCCTGAAAGGTCGCTTCCCACCCACCTCCCCCCCAGAATGCAAAAATGGCGCCCACCGATAAGGCGCCCTCTCGGAAAGGTGCCCCGATCGGCAATCCTAGATCCGCCTATGGCCCCATATTATAATTTCTAGTTTCCCTTTAAAAATAAAAGAAAAAAACAAAGCACAGCTCCACTTTCCACGATTAATACAGCAAGGACGAAATTAGGGGTATCCTGTATTTGGGCCGGGTTCGAAATTCGAACGGGGGTGACGAACTTTGGGAGACCTAATTTTTGGTTCCTAAATTCGGACAGCTCAATACATATCACTTATTTGAAATATTTAAGGACATATCCTCATAAAATTAACGTAATGACAATCCCTGGACAATTCTAAATCAGGAGAAATCATGGGCGGATCCAGGGGCAAAGGGGGCACGTGCCCCCCCGATCGGCCCTCGGCGCCCCCTGAAATGGTCACGGCACCAACCTGAAAGGTTGATGGCACCCCCTGAAATGTCGCTTCCCACCCCCCCAGGATGCGAAAATCGGCGCCCACCGATAGGATTTGGCGCCCGCCTAAGAGGTTTTACCGGTCAAAAGTGGCGCCCCCTGGTCCTGATGGTGCCCCCCGGGAAGGTGCCCACCCCCGATCGGCAATCCTGGATCCGCGTATGGGAGAAATAAATTTGAACTTCACTAAATCAATGTAGTAAAACTGAATCGTCCTCAAACGGGAGGCTCACTCCTTAGCAAATCGGTAATAGAAATGGCTTGAACAGAGAAAATCAAAGCAGCTCTTATTGTGACGTCAGTGGCGTGTAAACCAATCATCGAAAAGAAATGAGGGGGTTCACAACGGAGAAAGAATTCAACATTCTACAGTATTACTGACGCAGTTGTGGCAATGGGAAGCTGCTTGCAGCAGGAAACGGGGGTTTCCTACGAAGGTGGCCGAAATTAGGAACCGGCCGAAATTCGGTCCCTTCCCTGGGAGGCCCCTGAATAAACATCGGCTACCTATTATAGGCTTTGGCGGATACAAGAGGGGCAAAGGGGGCAGGTGCCCCCATCGCCCCATGAAATGGTCAAGGCACCCCCTGAAAGGACGATGGCGCCCCCAGAAATGTTGCTTCCCAGCCCCCTCCCAGGATGCGAAAATCAGCGCCTACTGATAGGATTTTGCGCCTGCCTGATAGGTTTTTCCAGTCAAAAGTGACGCCTTCTGGTTCGGATGGCGCCCCCGATCGGAAATTCTAGATCCGCCTATGGTTACAGGTTATAAGCGCCCAAAAACGGAGATCCATGACTACAGACCGGGGGCACCTTCGGGGGAAGGGGGCATCCGGACCAGGGGGCGCCACTTTTGACTGGCTAAACCATCAGATGGGCGCAAAATCGTATCGGTGGGCGCAATTTTCGCATCCTGGGGAAGCATCTCACATCTCAGGTTGGAAGCGACATCTCAGTTCAAGGGTCGGCGTAACCATTTCAGGGGGTGCCGAGGGTCGATCGGGGAGGCACGTGCCGCCTTTTGCACTCCCTGGATCTGCCTATGACCGAGAATATTGGGTACTGCTAGGGGAGACGTCTCAGCTTTGCCAGATAGAGACATTGGGTTTTGCGTGGAGCCAAAAACTTCCCAAGATTTCTAAATTTCCCCAGATTCCCGGGATCTCCCCATGAGAAGCTTGGGCGAGGGATTCTTGGTATGGGCGCATGGGCGTCGAAAGCGGGGGGAGGGGGACGGGGGGGGACGCGTCCCCCTGTTAGCCTGCCAGGGGGGAACATCCCCCAGAATTTCTGGGTCGATGGTCATTAATGTTGTCAGGTACCGAATATGCTCAAAATTCGCCTCCCCGGTCACTCGCAGCCCGGGTCTGTCCCCCTGCGAAAATTCCGTGGCGGTGCCCCTGCATGGGCGTATCCAGGGAAGTGGACTCAGGCCATGGGCATATCCAGGGAAGGGAAGAAGACGGGACCCAACAAAATTAAGCATGTGTCATAGGCGGATACAGGAAGCAAAATGTTAGGGCGCACTACGGAGCAGGGCATTCCTGGCGTAGGCGTATCTAGAGAAGGGGATTTAGGCCATAAGCGGATCCAGGGGAGGGAATTCCCTTCTCTGGATCCGCTTATGGCCCAAACTCGCCTCCCCCGGTTAATTAGGGACCTACCTAATTAATTAGGTGGGTCCCTGTAAAACAATGCATTCCGGTCACCGGCGGATTCAGAAAAGTTACCGTGCTCTACAGAGCAAGGGATTTCTGGCATAGGCACACCCAGGCTAGGGGATTTAGGCCATGGGCGGATCCAGGGGAGGGAATTAGGTGGATCCCTATAAAATAAAGCATTCCAGTCACAGGCGGATTCAGGAGAGTTGCAGTGCTCTACAGAGCTAGGAATTCCTGGCATAGGCGCATCTAAGGTAGATGATTTAGGCCATGGGCGGATCCAGGGGACGAATTTAAGTGGGTCCCTGTAAAACAAAGCATTCTTGTCATAGGTGGATTCAGGAGAGTGCCAGTGCCCTACAGAGCAAGGGATTTCTGGCATAGGCACACCCAGGCTAGGGGATTTAGGCCATGGGCGGATCCAGGGGAGGGAATTAGGTGGATCCCTATAAAATAAAGCATTCCAGTCACAGGCGGATTCAGGAAAGTTGCAGTGCTCTGCAGAGCAAGGGATTCCTGGCATAGGCACATCCAGGCTAGGGGATTTAGGTCATGGGTGGATCCAGAAGAGAGATTTAGGTGGGTCCCTGTAAAACAAAGCATTCCAGTCATAGGCAGATTCAGGAGAGTTGCAGTGCTCTACAGGGCAAGGGATTCCTGGCATAGGCGCATCTAAGGTAGAGGATCTAGGCCATGGGCGGATCCAGGGGACGGATTTAAGTGGGTCCCTGTAAAACAAAGCATTCCTGTCATAGGTGGATTCAGGAGAGTGCCAGTGCCCTACAGAGCAAGGGATTCCTGGAATAGGCGCATCCAGGTTAGGGGATTTAGGCCAAGGGCGGATCAAGGGAAGGAGACGGGACCCTGTAAAACTAAGTACACTCGTCATAGGCGGATTCAGGAGGGTTGCGGTGAGCTGCAGAGCAGGGAATTCCTGGCATCAGCGGATCTAGAGAAGGGGATATAGGCCATGGGCGGATCCAGGAGGGGGAAGAAGAGCAGACCCTATAAAGCAAAGCATACAGGTCAGAGGTGGATTCAGGATGGTTTCAGTGCACTACAGAGTAAGGAATTCCTGGCATACGCGCTTCCAGGGTAGGGATTTAGGCCATGGGCGGATCCAGGAAAGTGGAAGAAGAGGGACCCTGTAAAACAAAGTATACGTGTCAGGCGGGTTCAGGAGTAGATAATGCTTAAGTGCACTACAGGGCAGGGGATTCCTGGCCTAGGGGATCTAGAGATTAAAGTCCACTACAGGGCAGGGGATTCCTGGCATAGGGGATCTAGAGATAGGGATTTAGGCCATGGCTGGATCCAGGGAAGGGGAAAAAGGCGGGACTCTGTAAAATAAAGAATACGAGTCACAGGCAGCTACAGGAAGGTTGCAGTGCACTACAGGGTAAGGGGTTCCTGGCATAGGCGCATCCAGGGAGGGAATTTAGGCCATGGGCGGATCCTTTTACCGTGTCCCGTCTGCTTCTATTCCCTGGATTCGCCTATGGCCTAAAATCTTTCCTTTGGACCTGCCCATGCCAGGAATCCCGTGCTCTGTGGTGTACCGTAGCAGTTTCCCCTGAATCTGCCCATGACTCGTGTACTTGGTTTTACAGCATCCCGTCTGTTTCTCTTTCCTGGATTCGCCCCTGACCTAGATCCCCTTCCCTGGATGCACCTATGCCAGCACTTCCTTTCTCTGTAATGCACCGCAACGCTCATGGATACGCCTATCCAACAAATGCCTTATATTTTTGGGTACCCTCTACTCAGTGGCGGCGGATGTTCTTTTCGGATGGGGGGCAATAATTTTTCCAGGGGGCCCCTTGACGATGGGGCCCCCTCGGCAGCAAGGGCCCCCTAAAAACTGCGATGGATTGGTTGGGATTGCTGCCTGAGGTCAGAGGCATAAGCGCAGGGGCGGATCCAGGGGGCTGAGGGGGCTTCAGCCTCACTTTGTTCCATTTTCGCAATTTTTCGCCCTATTCCCCCTTTTTCGCCATTTTTCAAAGCTCAGTGACTCCCCTAGCAAAACCCTGGTTCCGCTCCTGCATAAGCGTCACAAATGGTAAAAGTTATATTTGGCCCAGTACAAAAATGGCTATTCCTCCCTGTTGTTTAGTTGGCCCGTGTAAAAAATGGTTTTGCCTTCCCGTTCGATTTTCCACACGATCTCGGATTCCAGGCTGGAATATGTTTCCTGTAGTGCAGCAAAATAAGCAGCGTATTTGACATGTAGATGTCGAAATATGGATCTGCGTTTTATAGGTTCACGTAAGCCTCGGACGTTGGACGTCAAAGCTTTAAGCTCCAGCGTCACGGTAGGAGTTTAGCAAAATTATAATAACGGTACAACAACGGCCTTCCGAGGCAAATAGTTCTTTTAAAAAGTGAATGCTGTTTGTTCGTATGCATCTACATCATAAAACATGGTAGGTAACACGAATTATTATATACCTTTTTTTAAATTCCGTCCTCTGCAGAATGAGAACTGGGGGCGCTTTGATGCTGTCGTCTATATCGGCACAGAAAAAACGCTAATGACAGGCATACTGACTTGAGCACACACAAGACCAAGCTCGGGGCCCTGAGACACAGCTCGGGGGCTAACTTGAGCTTGGGAGCTCTTAGAGATCAAGCTCGAAGACCACCGAGCCCCCCAAGCTCACGGCCCCTGAGACCAAGTTTGGGGGCCTCTGAAACCAAGCTTGGAGGCCCTTGAAACCAAGCTCAAGGCCACCTTAGACCAATCTCGGAGGCTGCCTGAGACCAAATTCGGAGCCCTGAGACACAGCTCGGGGGCCCCCCTGCAACCAAGCTTGTGGGGCTCCTAGAGATCAAGCTGGAATGCCTCCAAATCCAAGCTCAGGGGGTCCTGAGACCAAGCTCGGGGGCCGCTGAGACCAAGCTTGGCGGCCTCTGACACCAAGCTTGGAGGCCCTGATACCAAGCTAAAGGTCCCTTAAGACCATTCTCGGGGGCCCCTTAGACCAATCTGGGAAGCCCCCTTATACCAATATTGGAGGGCCCTGAGACCAATCTCGGAACCTCCATGAGGTTACGTTCGGGAGCCCCCTGAGACTAAGCTTGGAGGGCCCCTGAGACCAAACTCGGGGGGCCTTAGACAAGCTCCGGAGCCCCTTAGACAATCTCGGGGCCCTGAGACCGAGCTCGGGGAGCTCCCTTAAGGCTAAGCTTGGGTGCCCTGAGACCAGCCTTGGGGGCCCCTTAGACTAAGCTTGGGGGTCCCTGAGACGAAATTCGGGGGCGAGGAACAGCTCGGGGCCCCTGAGACAAAGTGGGGGCCCTGATTCCAGGCTAGGGGACCTTTAGACCAAGATCTGGTCCCCTGAGGCCAGTCTCGGGGCTCTTTAGGCTAATCTTGGGCCCCTAAATGCCAAGTTAGAGGGTCCCAAGCCCAAGCTCAGGGCCCCCGAGATAAAGCTCGGACACTGTCCAAATCGAGAAACTGTTGAGGACTCAGTCAGGTCATTCATGAACTTTCAGAAAAGAACCAAGCTAAAATTGCGTTTTTTACAGGGGCCCCCTCTGATAAGTTGGGGGGTGGCAACTGCCCCCCTTGCCCCCCTTTATCCGCCGCCACTGCCTCTACTTCCCTACCATGGATCCGCCCATGGCCTAAATCCCCCTTCTCTGGATCCGCCTATACCAGGAATTTATTGCTCAATAGTGCACCGCAACCCTCCTGAATCTGCCTATGACACGTCTGCTTCTTTGCATGGTCCTGCCTTCTTTCCCTTCCCTGGATCCGCCCATGGCCTAAACCCCCTTCTCTGGATCTGCCTATGCCAGGAATTAATTCCTTAATCCGCCTATGCCACGTATGCTTCCTTTACAGGGTCCTGTCTTCTTCCCTGGATCTGCCTATGGCCTAAATCCCCTTCTCTGGATTCGCCTATGCCAGGAATTCAATCCTCAATCCGCCTATGACACTTATGCTTTCTTTACAGGGTCCTGTCTTTTTACCCTTTCCTGGATCCTCCTATGGCCTAATTCCCCTTCTCTGGATCCGCCTATTCCAGGAATGCATTCCTTAATCCGCCTATGACACGTATGTTTTCTTTACAGGATCCTGTCTTTTCCCTCTTCCCTGGATCCGCCTACGGCCTAAATCCCTTCTCTGTATTCGCACCTATGCCAGGAATTCAATACTTAATCCGCCCATGACACGTATGCTTTCTTTACAGGGTCTTATCTTCTTCCCCTTTCCTGGATCCGCCCAAGTCCTAAATCCCCTTCTCTGGATCCGCCTATGCCAGGAATTCATTCCTTAATCCGCCTATGGCACGTATGTTTTCTTCACAGGGTCCTTTCTTTTTCCTCTTCCCTGGATCCGCCCATGGCCTTAATCCCCTTCCCTGGATCCGCCTATGCCAGGAATCCCTTGCATGATGTGCACCTTCACTGTTTCTCTTACCTGAATCCGCCTGTGAAACGCATGCCTATTTCGTCGGATCCCATCTACTTCCCTTCCCTGGATCCGCCCATGGCCTTAATGCCCTTTCCTGGATACGCCTATGCCAGGAATCCCTTGCATGAAGTGCACCTTCACTGTTTCTCTTACCTGAATCCGCCTATGAAACGCATGCCTATCTCGTCGGATCCCATCTACTTCCCTTCCCTGGATCCGCCCATGGCCTAATTCCCTTCCCTGGATACGCCTATGCCAGGAATCCTTTGCTCTGTAGTGCACCTGAACTTCCCCCTCTTGAATCCGCCTATGGGCCGAAATCCCTTCCCTGAATTCCCTTTCTCAGGGGGAAAACCTGGGAAACTGGGGAAATTTCTGGGTCTTGGGAATTTTCTCTTCCA
Source organism: Lepas anatifera (assembly GCA_034440635.1). Taxonomy (NCBI): domain Eukaryota; kingdom Metazoa; phylum Arthropoda; class Thecostraca; family Lepadidae; genus Lepas; species Lepas anatifera. The sequence goes on along the minus strand of JAOTON010000773.1, from coordinate 1,583,700 downwards.
GCGATGAACCCCACGTTTCTATCTGGCAAAGCTGAGACGTCTGCCCTAGTTATACCGAATATTGAGGGAACAACCGCTCCAACTGCCCCCACGGTTCCTGGCCCATGACCACGATACTTACATTTCGGAGTTCTCTTTGTCGGACCTTGCTCCAAACACTTTTCTGTCGTTCATTTGATCCCATTCTATGATGTTTGGCGAGCGGACTAGTTGACACCCTGTTGAGGCCGAGTAATCTTGGCCGGTCATAGACTGCAGGTTCAGATTTAACCCGAACGTCGAAGGCCTTTCGATGGACTTGCACGGGTTTGGGATCGGCGCAGGTTGGCATGTGTCTTTCATCCTTATGTCGCCACAATATTCACTTTTCACGTTTAGAATGGGCTCACGCTGCGTGGAAACCCCGCCAGGACATCTACACGTATTTACAGATGCCATGGTGGCCTCAAAAATAATAAATCAAATTCCCTACCAACCCGTTCCCGCAGTCACCACAGCCCAACGACCCCCACCGCTAGCCCCGATTTATATCGTGCCCTATTTCTTCCCTGGTTTTGCCCATTGCACAACCTGCACAACAAACTCCGTAATAGAAGCGGCGATGTCACTGTTTCCATGGCAACTGGAGAATAGTGGTGGGTGCAATTGGCGTTTATGACTCGTGCTTTCGTCACTAAACAAGTACTGATAAGCAGGGACGTTGCCAAGGATTTTTCAATGTGATGGACGGGCCCTAGAGCAGGGTAATAGAGGCCCTAGATTGGTAATTACGGGAAGGGGAAGGAGTTAAGTTTGAGTATGTTTGCCGTCTTGGAGAACGCTGCCGGTATACTTCAAAAACAATACAGTTTTAAAACATTTTCTTGCATGGGTGGAGATCACGGGAGTCAGGACCCCTAGGTTTTTGGTCTCCCATGCATAGGCGGATCCAGGGGGCAAGGGAGGCACGTGGCCCCTCCGATCGCCCCTCAGCGCCCCCTGAAATTGTCACAGCGTCCCCCTGAGAGTTCGATGGCGCCCCCTGAAATTTCGTTTCCCACCCCGCCCCCCAGGATGCGAAAATCGGCGCCCATCGATAGGATTTGGCGCCCATCTGATAGGTTTTGCCGGTCAAAAGTGGTGCCCCCTAGTATGGATGGCGCCCCCCCGGAAGGTGCCCCCGTCTGATCGGCAATCCTGGATCCACGTATGCTCTCATGGGCAATGGCGGATTTAGCCGGTCGGTTTGGGACGGCCAGACCAAAGTCAAAAAGCAAAAAAAGCGTAACAGTGAAAAATTGACGTACAATACGACTTGCCGTTAAAATTTTTGGTATTTGAAGCGAAAAGGAAAGAAACGTCGCGGGGTGAAAAAATGTGCGCTCAAGACATGGCGGATCCAGGATTGCCGATCGGGGGCACCTTCCCGGGGGCGCCATCCGGACCGGGGGCGCCATCCGGACCAGGGGGCGCCACTTATGACCGGCAAAAGCTATCAGGTGGGCGCCAAATCCTATCGGTGGGCGCCGACTTTCGCATCCTGGGGGGTGGAAAGCGACATTTCAGGGGCGCCATCGACCTTTCAGGGGGCGCCGAGGGTCGATCGGGGGAGTGCCCGCCCCCTGGATCCGCCTATGGCTCAAGATACTTTTTCCCCTATCCAAGGCCACATATTTGCACTTCACTTCACTGGCCCTGTTTGAAGTTGACAGTTGAAGTACCAAAATCTTCACAAACTAAAAAGGAGGCGGGGGAAAAGGAGGTCGAACCCTTCGGGGGGAACATACTTTTGCCCCTGGCTTTTCCGTTTTAGGGGAGGGAAATGCCTTTCCCCCTTGGATCCGCCACTGCCCAGGGGCTTTACAGAGGCGTAGCCAAGGGAGGGTCCATGGGATCCGCGGACCCCCATGGGCTGACCTTGTGCATTACCAAACACAAGCAGTAGTCCCGGAGGTCCTCTGAGCCTGGTCTCAGGCTCAGGAGCCCAAGAGCTTGGTCTCACCGGTCTTTCGAGCTCGGTCTCAGGGCTCCTCATCATCGGTATCAAGGGCTCCGGAGTAAAAACATTGATACGGGGGCCCCTGAGCTTGATCTCAGTGGGCCCAAACTTGGTCTCTTGATCTTGAACTTGGTCTTGTGTAAATAGAATGTTAAAGGAAATGTGGCATATTGGTCGAATCCTGGAATTTAGTGTAATTAGGTATACTTTTATTCAAAAATAATTAAGCCACTACTCATGATTTCTCTGAAAAATGTACAATAAGCCAATATTTGGTTTTTAAAAATACTCTCTAGAAAAGAAATAAATATCAGCCTGTGGATGATGTCACGATATGGCAACCACTACCATACTTGAAACGCTTCAAGGGCTTCGATTGGCTGATGCTCATCGTGACTTCAGCATATGTCGTCACACCAGTAGCTCGCAACAATGGCTGCCGGCGACGGGGGCTGAGGGGGCTGGTGTCAGGTAGGTTTTAGCTTTTTCTACGGAAATATCGAGTTCCAAGTCAAATGAAATATGGAGTATCGGGTTTTCCGACCTGCTTACAACTTGGCTATCTCAGTTAAAATCACGTTGTGAAGGTGCCACATTCCCTTTAAAGTACTATTTGAAAAATATAGGAGATGGGCCCCGATTACCAAGGAAGCTCCCCGGCCAGGGGCCCCTTGGTCGAATCCTGGCTACGTCACTGATGTTTTCTATAGGGATTGAATTTCCGTGCCAGCATTAATCTATCTAGGAGCCATCTCCTCCTTCAAATCCAGAAGAGATCTCCGCCCTTGTTTACGTGGATCCATGCAGGTAATAGGGGAAATGCAGCCGAGTCTCATAATTTTTGGGGAGACGTCACCGTGATTCACGACAGGGGTGGACGCAGACCCGAGTTTTGGGGGAGGCAAAACCATGTCTGTCGCTCCTTCTAAATTTTTTATAAATTTTTGCCGCAAAACGTTCAAATTTCGGAAAAGTTGCGGAATTGATCAATGATAAGGTGTGCAAAGTACAGAGGAGCTTCCCGCTGCCGTTTTTACGTGCCACCGGACAAACCCGAAGGGGTGTTCAAACACCCCTCCACCGGAGTGAGGTTTAATTCTCGTCCCGGTAGGGGGGTTTGAACACCCCACCTCGGGTGGCACGAAAAAACTACGGCACTTCGCGCCATCGTACTTGGCATACCTCAACATTGATCAATTGTGCAACTTTCTCAAAAATCTTAAGGTTGGGTCATCTCAAGTCAGGTCGCCAGTGCAGGTCCATTGGACCTTACCTTAAAATTTTTAAGATGGCATAAGTAAGAAATGGGTGAATCTATCGGATTAAAACTTAAAGCACATAGTGGCCCCATCGAGTGTTAAAATATATTCCAGGATTTTTCATATCGATGGACTAAGGGCAAGTACCGATCATTACCTCTCCTTTGGAAATGTATAGGAAAACAGGAATTGGGCTGCATTTGTTTAGATACAGCTGACACCACCTTCATATTCTCCAAATCATAGTATCCTGAGCCTCTTTCCAGGTTCAAGCTACTTTTTGACCTGTGACCTCTGAGAGGTCATATATACTTGAACAGTTTTCAGACTTACCCACGCCAATAAATTTGTATGAAATGATGATACAGATTTTCTTTTGATACCATTGCGTTCGGATTGCTAATGCGAGTCGGTGCATATGCATATTGACCATTTTAAGTCAAAAAGTGACCATGACCTGACCTAAGGTCAAGTCATTTTGTGTTGTGACCTAGTGTGGTTATATTATACACCCTTCGAATCGCCGTGACGAGAGGAAGCGAATGGTGCCTAAAAAATGATTCTAACTTAACTCTGTCTGTCCGATGCTTGTGTCCAAAAACTCAACTCAGAATGTCACCTTCTTTTACCTGTCATGACCTCTATATTGACCTGAGCCAAAAAGTGACTTATATAGTTTCTTCATGCATTTGTATGAGCTATACACCAGCGTTCGCGCTTTTCGCTTTCCCACATAGGGGCCGAGTTCGAGAAGGATGTTTTAAACACCCCCCACTAAGCCGAAGGCGGCTCACAGGCCCACTGGGGCGCGGCTTAAAACCAGGTGCTGGCTATAAATCACGTAACGCAAAAGGGGATGGGGAGTCGGACACAGCGTTACCAAACGTTACATGTGACATAGGGGGGAAAAAGAGGACTTACATCTCGCCTTGATCGATCATCAGCGGCCCTCCTTCAAATGGTCACGGCGCCCCCTGAAAGTTCGATGGGGCCCCTGAAAGGTCGGGTCCTACCCCTAGGATGCGAGCATTGATGCCCTCGTAATGGGATCTTGCACCCACCTGGTTGGTTTCGGAGTCAAAAAGTAGCGCCTCCCCGGCCCCTAACCATTTCCCATCACCTGGTCGGAATGGATCCGCCTATGACACATGGGCGTCAAAAGTATTACCTGTGGGAAGGAGGTCAAAATAACAGAATATGGGTTTAGTAATTTATGGATGGCCTCTAACCCACCACCGCCTGAGGGTCTATAATAAGCCCCTACGATCATAAGCGTCGGGAAAAGGGGGGCCAGGGGGGCCTGGCCCCCACTTTTAGGCTAATAATTGCTTGATCTCAGTCAAGATGGGAGAAAATCGAGCATTTGTATGACCATTCGGTACGGAGGGCAACGAGGAGCCCGAATTCGAAGAGTTTTTGGTTCTAACATGGAAAGTTTTTTTGGCATCAGGCTGAAGTTTGCCTGGTCCTTCACTTTTTTGCAAGTGCCGACGCTTATGCGTACGATCCAGCGGTGATATGGTAAAAGCGGAGCAGTGCGGAAAAGCGGAGCAGTGCGGAAAAGCGCCCCACCGTCCTCGACTCTTACACCAGTGGCCTCTTGTGGCAGTCGGATTCAGGGAAACGCAATGGCGGCGAAAGCGGGGTGATATGGGGGCGGAGTACCTACCCCACACCCCATCCGTAGCCATGGGGAAAACATGTCAATTTACCCCCTCCCCTCCCCCAAGTGGATTTTGTTGGCAAATCTTTCATCAGGGCCGTGAAAGAAGTAAGAACGGGTACTTCAAAGTTACATACCAAACATGCGAGGGCATGGAATAAAGATAGGTACCTGGAAAATGGAATAAAAAATGTATGGAGGGCATGGTCGTGGGGGCAGATTAAGGGCCCTAGGACAGGGATAACCTAGTTGCAGTCGACCCTTAGGGAAAGGGGCCCCTGGTGGCAGTCGGTTCCACGAGCAGGACGCCCTAGACTCAGGGACTCCCTTATTCAGTCGGTTTTAGCGGGAGGAGCCCTCAAGCCAGGGACACCGCCAGAAAAAGTGGGCCCCATGAGCAGGGCGCACTGATAAGAATGTATTTTAGGGGCAGGGATCCCCAGGGTGGTGGGCTGCAGGAGGGACCAGGTCACCCTTTGAAGATTGCGACTAGGGCACATCCACTCCACGCGTACCTATTTTTTAGCTAGTAATGTCCTGTCAGAGTGTCCGCGTTGTGGCGAAAGATTAATTGCAAAACATGCCCAGGATGAATACCAGGGCGCAATGGTTCGTGAATGACCAGTGACAGTAAGCGCGTGCCCCTGCCGCACGAGCACCAGCCCTGATCGCTGCTTTTGTGTTTTTCGGAGTTTCCGCATGCTGTGCTCCATGCCCTTCTCGATGACATCCGAGGTGACTCGGAGATGAGTCGGCCGCCGCGGGAAATCTAGCTGCCCGTCACCGCCACGAGAGGCGCCACCGTCGTCCAAGGGATTGTCTAAAGAAGGACCCACCAGCATGTGAGTGGATACGGCGCATTTTAGTTATTAATGCAAGGCGTCGATCAGGGAGCACGGGAGGAATTGTCAGTTCGTCAGGGTAATAGCCTGTCTGTTTATCTATTTTGTACTGGGGTTTAACCCGCGCCCCACCGGGGTCCGGCGCCACCTTCGCCCCACCGGGGCCATCGATGGCCCCCCTCTAACTCCGAAAATATGGGCGTTAGCGCAAATCTGAAAAGTGCAACAGAAAGCTCGCGTGAATTCAGTAAGAAATTACTTCGCATGTTCTAGTGCTCAGGTCAATGGTTTGACCTCCAGAGGTCAAATTAGGTCAAGATCGGCTATTTTCACTCAAATATGCAATGATTAAGCAAACTGGGCATAACTCTTATGCCATTAGAGTTATTGATACCTGGTAAAGTACATTTGATAGCAAATTGCCAGTACTTTTCCGCTATGTGGAACGTAAAGACCTCCCGCCAGTGGTTTGACCGCCAGAGGTCACCTCGTGACCTAATATGACCTGAGGTCACGAAAGGTCAAAAAGTGACCTTGCCGTATCTCAAATGAAAGCCAGTGACAAGAAAAACACGATGGTGTTTGTTTCACCGCTCTAGCTCAATTAGGTCAAAAGTTATTGTCAAAATACTGTTTTTGACCTCTGGTGACCTTGGATGACCTTGGAAAAGTCAAAGGGCAAATATGACCCCTGGAATCCGTGAAAGGGTGTCCAAAAACGTTGTTCTGAGCAGTCTGAGTATTTGCAATCATTTTTGTTGCTTTTATATCATGAAATAGCTTTTCCCCATGCTTTTCCAATGGGAGAGGTCGCCTCGTGACCTGACCTCAGGGTACGAAATCAAAAATCCCGGATATACACCTTGTAGACCCTGGAGGGGTCATGAAGTTTAGGAAGTTTCAAATCGATCGACTTTGAAATGTAGCTCTTACAGAGCTCTAAAGTGAAGTGAGGTGACCTTGGTTGACCTCGTCTGGTGACCTGACCTTGGGTGACCCGGGGTAAAAATTTCAGGGATGATGGGAAAATGATGCAGTGAGAGGTAGAGCCCTCAACCGCGGTGCTGCGCCTCGTCGTTTTTCTGCTATCCCGGAAAAACCTTAGGGGCCATCGATGGCCCCCGGTGGGGCGAGGGTTAAGGACACACCACATCTATCCCTCTACTTATACATAACTGCTTGACCGCGACCCCGTTCCTGGTCCTTCGGTTCCCTGCCGCCCCCCCCGCTCTCCGGTTCTCTGGCACCCTAGTACCTGATGAAGGTTCTCCGGTTTCACTGGGTCGAGATTTTGTCATGTCGCCTTTCTATTCTACATTTTGACAAAGTTCGGGCGCACCGTGCCGCTGGCCATGCCGCCCGAATATAATGCAGATGGCACAACAGTACATCACAGCTTCAGCGTCGATTTCATTTCCATAAGCAGCACCTACTTCTTGAAACTTCGATAAAGTGGAACACTCCCTTTAAAGTAATAAAAATGAATTTTTTGTCCAAGCTATCATCTTTTTGTGTCATGAAATCGATCAGCCAACGATATATCCAATTAAAAGTAACAAAAAGGATTGTTTTGGTGACAATATCTAGCAACTTTAAGATATCGTTAATGGGGTTCAAGATCCAACCCGTATTGAATTCTTAGATGGGCAGTGAGAAAGGAAAGCCAGTGCAGTGCAATCGTTTTTGAAACCCGCTTCCACGTAGTTTTCCATCCTGATTTTTAATTTGAAAGCAATACTAGGAATTGCGAAGGATACGTTAATATGAACATAAAAACTTAATTTAACTGGTCGGTTTAAAGTCCCGCTTCCATGGTTACATAAAACAAATCGTTATGTCATGCACAGTAAAAATCTTGTTCTCGCGTCTCGAGAAGAACCAAAGGGAGTGTCTTTACGGCCGTCATTGGAAGCTGATTATCTATCGCTTGTCGTTTCTATGGGCTTCTCCATCTTTTCAGCCCGACAAATTCGATTTGTCTAAGAGTTATTTCTTTTACGTTTGTTATCGAAGACTGTATTGTAAATGTGAGAATGTATTTTCGTTAAAAAACGTATATTTTTTCGTCAGTCTGAGCCGTCACTCCAGAAACTGATTTAAAACCCTGTTGGATGGTTGGGGAAATTTGCCGCTCGCTGAATCGGATCGTACAATTTCGCTCAAACTTTCTGCACTTGAGGTGTTAGGTGACCTTTAAGTTGGCAACAGTAAATCCCAATAATTCAAAATTCCAGCAGCTAAACTTAACCTCAAACAAGCCACCAAGACTTTCTCACGAAATATATCTCGAGTAAACACGTCATGGATTCGATGACATTTATTCATGCAAGCGCACACATATGCACAATCAAAATTCATAATCAAAATGTAGAGAAGGCGAGCACTGGCAACTTGGTAGTCCCCTCGCCAGTTCTCCGAACACTCCGGGTCTGCGGCGGTCCTTGGACACGCCGGCTCTCCGGGACTCCTCTCCCAGCCTCCAGCACTTCCTCTCTTCCGCGATGTTGTGGAGTTGTGGAGGCGGATTTGTCAGCGGGGAGTGGGGAGGGCTGGAAGACAATTTTCGCATATTTGCAGGATTAGAAATATATGTCCCCCTACCTGGGAGAGAGTATGTCCCTCCAACTATTCGGTCGAGAAACGTTTCAGGGGAGAAACGTTTGGATAAGATATCAGTAACCACTTCTGAAGTCTGACGGCACGGTGCTGCTGCCTATGCCGCGTTATTGTGTATTTAGAGTCAGCTAGTTCATTAAACCAAGCTTTCTGTCGTCACTATGTACGTACGTGCAATGCAGATAAGAGGACTCCACAGAGACGGTATGCTCGAACAGAACACGGGGACGACCGCTTTTCAAATCGGATCCCGGTCCCATCCAGCACATTCTCCCCCCCTCTCCCATATAAACGTCACCGGTGGCACTGGTCCAGTGCTGACGATCACGCCTCCCGGCCGCATCACACTATCACCCGCCTGACTGGCAGCAGCGGCGCATGAACATTAACCGCACAAACCGGAGTGTTTGTAGTACCGCTCCCCGTTTGAACCACGGGTGGCCAGTGAGAATAAACATGTGGTGCTGACGCGCCGACGTCGGGATCTGAACTCTGCTTCTCTTAATGTTCGCAGAGTTCCCGGATGCTGTGCTTCATGCCCTTATGCATGGACTTTCGAGGTGACTGGGGGTGAGTCGGCCGCTGCTGGAGGTTCAGCCACACATCACTACCGCTGGAGGCGCCACCGTCGTTCGGCGACTTCGTCTGAGGATGGACCCGCAAGGATGTGAGTGGATACATCGTACTTTACATAATGTTACGCAGCCTCGCTCACGGGGCGTGGGAGAAATTGTGGGCCAGTCCGTCGAAACATGTATATCTAGTGTATATTGGGGTTTAAGGGCATTCTACATGTCGATCCATCCACCTATACATAACTGCTTGGCCGTGATTCCGTTCCTGGTCCCTCGGTTCCCTGCCCTCCCCCCGCTCTCCGGTTCTCCGGCATCCTGGTACCTCATGACGGTTCTCCGGTTTCACTGGGTCGAGATTTTGTCATGTCGCCTTTACAGTCTACATTTTGACAAAGTTCGGGCGCATCGTGCCGCTGGCCATGTCGCCCGAACGTAATCCAATGGCACAGCAGTACACGGCAGCTTTAGGGTCTGTTAGATTTTTCAAGAATCACAATTCACACTCGGAGTTAGTGGGGGGAGGGTCTGATGCAACTTACGCAAAAGTGTGTACAGAAACAGCCTAGATGGTGTGGGGCTCACTTATTAGCCTTCGCCAGGATTGAGGGTATGGCCATGTCTGTCATGGGGGGGGGTGGTCAAGAAGACCATTTTACTTAGAAACTACGGGGCTATGAAGACGCCCAAAATATAATATTATTCCCGAACGTAACCCAAATTACTTAAGTCATTTTTTATTAGGCCGGTTTTGAGGTCAATAGATGTCCAAATTGCTTAAATAAGGTGTACTCATTAAGTCTAGCTGATCTCAGGAACTAGAATTGTTCGATCAATTGGTTAAACTCCATTCAAAAATGTTTGAACTGCTCTTTCATTGCTAAGACATCCAACTTCGAGTCAGTTCAAAAGTTAAAGCACTGTTTGTCACTCATGTCGTGAATTGTAGTATACCTATTCAGGCTAAAATATTAAGAAGACTCAATTTCGACTCGATTCATCCCACGTGACAGGCCAGACGGAGCAGGGTTTGTAGGTATTCCATGTGGAAGGTGTTGAAAGGAAAAATCGATAGTGCCTACCGCATTTAGGGTAAGTCTACGTTGAGGTCAATCGTACATCTTCGAAGATAAAGCTTTCTTTTACCGTCATTGTGTTCGTATTATCGCTCGGAGTCGATCGTTGTTTATCGTGGTTATACTGGGTCATTCCGGGTCAATCCGTAGACTTGAGGTCAGGTCAAACTTTGCATTTGACCTAGCATGCCTGAACCATACATGAATCGGATTGCACTGACGAGGGGACTAGAGTGGCGTCGCAAAAAATGTCGTGTCCTGTATGATTTGAAAAGTATGGTAAACAAGTAAACATCTCAAAATACTGGTAACGCATCGTACTCGACCTCGATAGACCCGAGACCTTATATGGTTATAGACCATCAAAAAATATGGATATCTGTATAGATATATAATGTATATACATATATATTCAAATTCATGTAAGAAATTCAAAGTTGCATATATATTTTTATGTCTTATTTTTCTTATATTTTTATGTAAAACCTTGGGTATCCTCTCCTATAAATGTTTTGATCATTTTGAAATATTAGAAAATAATACCTTTCATAGGATCATAGGATGCAAGGTAGGATACAAATCCTACTTTCATCAATTGTATATCCTATCCTCAAAAATATATGTATTTGTGTAAAGACATATATTCAAGTTCATGTAATATTCAAACTTTTGGATATATTTTTAGGTCTATATACATAAGGCCTTGGGTATCCTATTCTATTTTCATCCTATTCTATATTCATTCGATAGGAATGAATAAAATAACTATTTTTATAAAAAAATGATAGAAATTCAACTTGTATCCTATATCCTATCCTCAAAAAGTAGTCCAATTAATATATTAAATTCAATATTACATATCTACTACTTTAGGAATTTCTATATAAGGCCTTTGGTCTATCGAGATCGAGTACGATGCGTTACCAGTATGTCTATGTCTATGTCTACCATTTATTGGCCACAATCATGTTGCTGATTATTTTGCCAATTCGGGCGTCTTTAGCGTACAAATCACATTCCACGTTTTAGCAACAAATTTACAATTACACTTAACAATTTCACTTAACAATTACAATTACAACAATTACAATACAAATTTACGGTGAGCCTATGAAAGATTATCAGGTTTACACAACATATTAATAAACGAGTTTACCGACACTGCTTGGACAGTTTCTTCAGGCAGAGCATTCCAGTCGCTGATTGTTTTTGGAAGAAACGAGTTGAGGTGGTATTCGGTCCTGCATCGTGGTATCAAAAATTGTTGACCATGTCCTCGTCGCTGTCTTTCTGGTAGTGGCGTCAGTTTGACTTTGATGTCTTCCACGGCTACCGTCTCATGTAGTATCTTGTAAAGCATGGTTAGCCGGGCTACTCTTCGTCTTTCCTCGAGAGATCTCCATTCGAGTCGCTTCATGATATCTGTTACACTTGATGTTCTTCGAAAGTCCCTCACAACGAAGCACGCTGCCCTCCGTTGACCTGATTCAATCCTGTTGATGTGTTGTTGCTGGTGCGGATCCCAGATGGTACTTGCATATTCGAGGATAGGACGCACATAGGCTTTATATGCAGTATCCTTGATTTTCCATGACTTTATTTTCAGATTTCTCTTCAAGAATCCTAGAGCTCTGTTTGCTTTGGAACAAACGTTTTCAATGTGGTCGCTCCAGCCGATGTCTTTTTTATGGTGATGCCGAGGTACTTAGCACTCCTCACTGTATCCAATGTGTGGCTGTGTAGTACGTATTGATACGGCAAGGGTTCCCTGCATCTGGTTACTGGAAGTGAGACACACTTCTGCGGGTGAAATTGCATGTCCCACTTGCGTTCCCACGATGCCAGCGCGTTCAAGTCTTGTTGCAGTGCTAACTGGTCAGACATGCTATCCACTGCAGTGTAGATTGCAGTGTCGTCAGCAAATAGTCTTGATCGTGTCCTCAGGTTGTTCGGGAGATCATTAATATACACGAGGAACAGGCACGGGCCGAGGACACTTCCCTGTGGCACACCAGACTTGACATCAATGAACCCGGACTTAACACCATTGACAACCACTGCCTGTCTTCTGCTTGTCAGAAAGTCTAAAATCCATTGGTTGATTTTTCCAACGATGCCATACTGCCGAAGCTTGTGGATAAGCAGGCTATGATTGACCTTGTCGAAAGCCTTGGCGAAGTCCATGATGAGGATGTCAGTCTGTTGCCCTCGAGAAGTATTTTCAATGAGCTCATTTGTGAATCCTAGAAGTTGTGTTTCACAAGACCTCTTCTTACGGAATCCATGTTGTTGGCTGCTCATGATTTCGTTATTTTCCAAGTGGTTCATGATGGTGCTGGTAAGTATATGTTCCAGTGTCTTGCAGCACACACTGGTGAGTGACACTGGACGGTAGTTGGCTGGATCGTTTCGTTGGCCCTTTTTGAACACCGGCGTCACCAGTGCGGTCTTCCAGTCAGCAGGGACCATACCAGATTCCAGAGAAGATCTAAAAATCATGGTAAGAATCGGTGCCACCTCGTCAGAAAGTTCTTTCAGTACTCGAGTGCTCAGATTATCCGGACCAGAAGCTTTGTTTGGGTCTAGGTTGGTAAGCAGCTTCCGCACTCCCTGTACGGTGATGGTTATGTCTTCAAGGACTGGACTATTGTGAGGAGGCATAGCACATTTGTTGTTGAACTCGTCTTGGTTGTAGCCTCTGCCTTCGCTGAAAACAGATTGAAATTGGCTATTTAGTATTTGAGCCTGTCTTTTGGGGTCGGATATCAGGTGACCGTTTTCTTTTAATGGTGCAACACCAACATTTGATGACTTAAGATGTTTGATGTATGTCCAAAATCGCTTATCTTTGGTTCTTTGTTCTGGGTCGATACCTTCGAAGATAGAGTTCAGGTAGTGCCAATAAGCACGCCTCAGTTGTCGTTGAACTTCTCCCCGCAATTGTACATACTCTGTTTTCGTGTCTTCATTTCCTGTTTTGCGCATCTTCTTGAAAAGACGGTTTTTACGGTTGATTAGGCGCCGAAGAGAAGGATTTATCCATGGTTTACTTTCCTTTGAACGAGCTACTTTGTGTGGAATGAATTTGGCGATGGCGTCCGATAATGAGTCTTTGAAAAAAGTCCACAGTTCTTCAGTAGTGGCCGCATGTCTCATAGAACGCATCCTGGGAATGATATCATTACATGCGCCTTTAAGACCGGTCCAATTTGCCTTCTTGTAAAGTGGGATTAGTCTTGGTGTTTGTTTGCGGTTTTTTGGATTGATGGAAAACTCGCAGTAAACAGCATCATGGTCAGATAATCCCGGAATGACCTCTACTCTTGAGATGAGTTGAGGGCAGTTTGTTATCATCAGGTCCAGGATGTTATTTCGTCTTGTTGGTGACAGGACAAGCTGCTCGAGTCCGTTATCGCTTAATATGTCCACAAAGTCATTGTGTAATCGCGGATGTACGGCATTGGGCTTCAGTGACATCGTTCTCCAGTCCCAACCGGGAAGTTCATATCACCCCCAATCAGAACATGAGCATTTGAAATTGCAGTAGCTCGGCTGATTGAGTTAGAGAATAGCCTTAAACCCTCTTCATCGCTCACATTGGGTCGATAGTAGGCGCATAGGTATAGGGTTCTCTTTCCTTTCAGCTTCAACTTCACCCAAATAAGCTCGCAGTCCTCCTGTAGCTCGGGCACATGGTAGCTATCCAAAGTGTTCTTCACCGCCAACAGCACTCCTCCCCCATGTCGGTTTCTGTCCTTGCGATATACTTTGTAGGTGTCTGGGAAAATTTCCGCATCCGTCTGGATAGAGTCAAGCCAGGTCTCAGTAGCCATAACAATATCAGGTCTTACACTATCTATTAGGTGAATAATTTCTGGTTTCTTTCCGGTTGCTGATTGTAGATTTAAGTTCAGGACTCGCAGTGGACGATGGTCTCTCTTGGATGACTGGTTTGTGCGTACCGGAGTAGAGGCATGGATAGGTCTTCCAATAGAACCTCTGCTAGGTGTCAGAAGCGAGGTGGTCAGAAGTTCGGAGGTCGTGTCATCTTCTGGGAATTCGAAAAGTGTTTGACTATTTCGATTGTCGCAGACGGCGCAGCACCACATATCGTCTTGGTGCAAATGACTCGTATCGATAAACTGACAACGTGCATGATACCACTGACCACACTCGTTGCAACAGACCACTCTTGTATTCCATTGCACTGTGTTATCGCACGTTCCACACTGCCTCACCGATTGGGAGAGCTCTGGGACAGATGTTTGGTGAGAATTCAAAGGACCCGGGTTAGGCTCAGGTGCAAAAGAGTTAGATAGCAATAGGGAGATCAGATAGAGGTTGACTTGCTTGCTTCGCTGCCGTTTCTTTTGCATATGTTTAAGTACATCGACAAAAATAGAGCAACTTGTGCCAAATGTTCTTAACAACTCCTTTCTTCCAAGGCAGACTGCATCAATTCGGAATTGTGCAGATGGTAGCGTAGGGTCACTGACAATAGCTTTATGCAACATGATGGTAAAAAACAATGATGAACAGGCACATATTTAATCTAAACATTTTATGCTTCTTTTGGCTAGTGGTCCCGTATTTTCAGCATTAAAGTGACACGGAAAATGATGGCACCTGCCGCACAACGTCACGTTTTTACAGTAAAATTTCTGATGAGTTCCGAGGCAGTTTTCTTCAATGCGTCGGGTTTGCCGCACGTATTTCGACACTTATCCTCGGAATATTTTCTTGTCCATATCAGTTAATCTCAAACATACCTCACAAGCCACACTGCCGATCTTCTTCAGATTCCTACACCGCAGCCAGAGAAGGCTTAACTACATGAAAAATGAACAATTGCAAGAGGAAACGCTAAAATTACTTTTTAAGTGACATGAAGCGCGGAGCACCCGAAGAGTGACCCGACCAGCTGGCAATCAGCTGGCCAGTATTGTGGGGTGTTTGCTTTTTCACTCATACATTCCGAACCAAACAAGATACGGCATCTTTTGCAACACAATTGAAATACTCTCATCAGCACGAACCGAACGATATATGGTTCTGCCATGCCAGGTCAAATTCAAAGTTTACCTGACCTCACGTAAACGAATTGGCACAGAGTGACCTAGTATAACCGTGATGTACATCGATCGATTTCGAGCGGTAATACGAACACTATGACGGTAAAACAAAACCTTTGTCTTGATTTAGTTTAAAGTTATTGGCTTAACAATAAAAATCGGTTCTTTGACCTCAGATGACCTGCCAAAGGAGACATATCGATATTTAAGCTTCAGCTTAAGGAATGGGACACGAACGCATGTCAAAATTTTGAAGTTGATATAAGACGTATGAACTGCAAAATCGGCATTTCAAAAGTTTTATATAGGCTTACACTGGAAAAGTCATGGGCCGTACTTGATCCTAGTTCATCCGAATAGAAAATATGCCGTACTACATATTGGGGTTCTCAGTGCCCTTATACATATGTATGTACATGAATCCCAGATGGAACATTCTCTCATTGCTGCCACTTGGAGTATCTTTGGAGGTTAGGTCACTTGACCTGATCGGGAGACGTGACTTGACATGGCCTGGAATTCCCAGGAAAGATGCGAAAAGGATCAGGGAACAGTTTTGCTTATTATGGCGGCGCTGTGCTCCACCGTTCTCTGGCCACCTCGGAGAAAACTTGGGGGAGAGTAAAAGAGACCCCAATCCTGGCGAAAGTTAAGTGTATTTGCGTAAAGCGGCTCTCCGTAGAGATATTTCTGAGCCCTATGTCGGTTTTGCCGTGCTGCGGAAAAGCAAAATGGGAATATTTCGTACCTCACAGCGCTTCGTAAGCATTCATGGCACACATATTGGGGTTTAAACGTATTGTTCACATCAGCAAGCCTCCCTGAACCTCTAACGTCAACAGCTTTTATAACTAATAGTACTAATTGTTAGTAATAGTAATAAGCTAATAATAACGAGCTCTCATGCCTTTTCACCCGGTTTGCCGATGTTTTTACCGCCTCTGTTAATTATTAACGTTATTGGGGAAAGCTCCCTCCATGAATTTGTAGTTATATTTTGTAGCACTAAATCACCTGCAAGATTAATGGTGCAACTTGAATTGTAGCAGTTCTGATAGAGATGGAAAATAATAATGATAATAAAGGAAGGCTCAAAATTAAAACTTTTTTCATTAGAGTGACTGAAAACTTGCACACGTTTTGAGTATTACGCTTGTCTGTTCAGGCGTTGCACCGATAATTTTCCTTAAGAATTAGTTTAAAATATTTATTCTAAAATCTTTTCCTTCTTCGCCATCTGAAGTCTTTAAAGTCCACTGGTTTCAACGCGTTGAAGATCAACCTGATCCCAGTTCTTCAACATTTTACTTATTCTATATAGTTGATAAAATTCAAGATCCATGCCGGTGTCAGGATTAAAAAGTAATATCTTCAAATGAAAATCTTTCCTTATTTGGGTGAATGCAAAGCCTGTTCCTCTGAATCCAGGAAATATAAATATTGGGTGGATTTATTGTTCTCGTTCTTTTTCACGTTGCCCTCGATGCAGATTATCTGGTGGCTGTTTTTATCTATTAAAAAAAGAAAACGCCAAAAAGTGTTTGGCTCTAGGGGTATCCATGGAAACGACATATCAGGCTAACTTTTCGTCGAATAAAACAAGCAAGTATCTGAATTTATTGAATAATTGGGCTATGTGACCTTACGTTGGGTATATTTAGAAAGTGAAGTTAGCTGTTTGACATGACTGGCTAAAATGTGACTGGTAATAATATTAGTAGTTATGGCATTAAGCCAGATTTAAATATTTCATCAAGGATTGTAAGAGGCATCAAGAATTTTTATTGGAATTCGTTGGTACTTGACAGATATTTTTAAAAGACATATGTCACTTTCAGAAATCTTAAAAGGGGCTGTGTGTGGAAAACGGGTTTGAAAATCAGGAAACCCCACTTTCTTTTCGCCTTGAATTGCTGGGGACAAAAATGTATCAAGCCATCAAAATGGTAGTTCTCTGAATTTGCCAAATAATAACCTTGAACACAGGCACAATTCGCTTTGACCGGGATTTAAATACAGCGCACTATCCATGTTCGATGCAAAATTGTCTTTCCAAATTCTCAAGCCAGGGCAAGGATAAGACAAAATAATTTAGGTAATTTTTTAAACGGAAATATATAGATATATATATTTGTTTGAAAATTATGAAATTGTTGGAATCACTTGGAAATGAATTATTTAATGGTTTGAATTAAATAAACGCCGATTTGAAAATAAATGAATTTGAAATAAATAGTACATAGTGCCCTTTATTTTCCCTATATTTGTGCGGAAATTCAAGGCAGCGAGCCTTGGGTGAGACGAAATAAGGGGTCCCAGGCCCCAGCGCTGATTTAATTTGTGCACGATAAGTGTAAAAAAGCCAGTGCAGTGAATAAAACATGCTAATTTTCAACCATTTTTCCATTCGAATTTCTTCAGCTTAAGATAATGTGTTCTTGTTCTTGAGGACCTGGTAAAATAGTTTCTGAGGAAAATTATCAGTGCAACATCAGAACAGGTGGGCGTACCGCTCACAGTGTATGCAAGTTTTCAGTCTCTCTAACAAACAAAGTTATGGTTTTGAGTCTAGGTTTTATTATTATTATTGTTTTCCGTCTCTGCCATAACAGTAAGTTTTTCTGGTCTCCAAACCAAAACTCCGGGAGAGTCTTCCACGACAGTCATTGACGTCCTAGTATCTATCGCTTATGTAGTTTCCAAGCGAGATTCTCAGCTCCCTCAGTCATGTGGTATTTGAGATGGAGTCTGCAGTATTGTAAAAGCAGTAGGCATTCTACCCGATACATCAGTCTTCTTGTGATCTTCCTCCAAGCTGGTAATCCTAACAGTACACTATTTTTATAACTCTTAATATGGTGGTGAGTTTCTAAAGAAACATAACAAACGTAAACACATTTTGAACTAGTATGACATTTATTCAAGCAAGCACACATAGTTCCAGAACAGGTGCCAGATTATCAGAATGTAGAAAAAGCGAGCACTGGCAACTTGGTAGTCCCCTGGCCGGCTCTCCGAACACTCCGGGCCTGCGGTTGTCCGACACACCGGCTCTCCGGGACTCCAATCATAACGTCCATCCAACACTCCAACAATTCCTCTCCTCCGTACTCTGTGGGGGAGAAGGGGGGGGTTAATAGGAGTTGATTCCATTGCAGGAGGCGGACACCGTCTTTCTCCCCTACTCGGGGAGGGGACTGTTTTACTCTCCCCGTCTGGGGGGAGGGCTCTGCCCCTCTCCCCTTCATGGGGGAGAAGGACTATGTCCCACCCCCCATCTGGGGAGCGGGACAGTCTTTCTCCCCTACTCGGGGAGGGGACTGTTCCTCCTCCCCGTCCGGGGGCGGGACTTTGCCCCTCTCCCCGTATGGGGGAGGGGACTGTTACTCTCCCCGCCCGGGGGAGGACTCTGCCCCTCTCCCCGGTCTGAAAGCGGAACAGTCTTCCTCCCCTATTCGGGAGGGGACTGTTCCTCTCCCCGTCCGGGGCGGGACTTTGCCCCTCTCCCCGTCGGGGGAGAAGGACTGTCCCCCCGTCCGGGGAGCGGATAGTCTTTCTCCCCTACTCGGGGAGGGGACTGTTCCTCCTCCCCGTACGGGGAGGACTCTGTCCCACCCGCCGTACGGGGGCAGGACAGTCTTTCTCCCCTACTCGGGGAGGGGGCTGTTCCTCTCCCCTTCATGGGGGAGAAGGACTATGTCCCACCCCCGTCTGGGAGGCAGGACAGTCTTTCTCCCCTACTGGGGAGGGGGCTGTTCCTCTCCCTTCATGGGGGGAAGGACTATGTCCCACCCCCGGTCTGGAGAGGGGACAGTCTTTCTCCCCTACTCGGGGAGGGGACTGTTCCTCTCCCCGTCCGAGGGAGGACTCTGCCCCTCTCCCCGTCTGGGTGAGAAGGACTGTCCCACCCGCCGTACGGGGAGCGGGACAGTCTTTCTCCCCTACTCGGGGAGGGGACTGTTCCTCTTCCCGTCCGGGGAAGGACCCTGCCCCACCCCCCGTCTGGGGGAGAAGGACAGTCTTTCTCCCTTACTCAGGGAGGGGACTGTTCCTCTCCCCTACTCGGGGAGAGGACTGTTCCTCTCCCCTTTATGGGGGAGAAGGACTATGTCCCACCCCCCGTCCGGGGGCAGGACAGTCTTTCTCCCCTACTCGGGGAGGGGACTGTTCCTCTCCCGTCATGGGGGAGGGACTATGTCCCTTCCCCCGTCTGGGGAGAGGGACAGTCTTTCTCCCCGTCTCGGGGAGAGGACTCTGTTCCCCTCTCCCCTTCATGGAGGAGAAGGACTATGTCCCACCCCCGTCTGGGGAGCGGGACAGTCTTTCTCCCCTACTCGGGGAGGGGGCTGGTCCTCTCCCCGTCGGGGGAGGAGAGACTCTGTCCCACCCCCCGTCTGGGGAGAGGGACAGTCTTTCTCCCCTACTCGGGGAGGGGACTGTTCCTCTCCCGGTCCGGGGAGGGACTTTGCCCCTTTCCCCGTCTGGGGATGGGACTGTTCCTCTCCCGTCCGGGGCGGGAATCATCCCTCTCCCTTCATGGGGAGAAGGACATGTCCCACCCCTCATCCGGGGAGCGGGACAGTCTCTCTCCCCTACTCGGGGAGGGGACTGTTTCTCTCCCCGTCTAGAAGATAAGGACTCTGTCCCCCTCCCCTGCATGGAGGAGAAGGACAT
Source organism: Lepas anatifera (assembly GCA_034440635.1). NCBI lineage: Eukaryota > Metazoa > Arthropoda > Thecostraca > Lepadidae > Lepas > Lepas anatifera. The sequence goes on along the minus strand of JAOTON010000773.1, from coordinate 1,563,948 downwards.
AGTCCTGCTCCACTATTGGGGGAGGGAAACTGTTGAGTCGTGCCCTAACGCTATCTGTTTACCTGCAGTGACTTCGGTGCCAGATCCGGGCGTCTGCAGCCCCAGCCTTTAGCGCCAACTCCAACGTCCGAGTCATCGACGCTGCTGAATTGGTGGAATGGTGACAGAACCTGGAAGAAAGCAGACAGAACAAGGGGTTGGGAGCCATATGGCCTTACAGGGTGAATGGTGCATTTGTTTCATTGTATTTTGTTGAAGGGGAATTAAAACAATACATTGCAAACAAAAATCGCTGGTGTTATACGAGCAGAAGGGTGTGAAGGAACCTCGTTAAAAATAGGGCAGATAAATAAATAAACAATTCACCAGTTACAACCGATATACATTTGTGAGAGACTGAGAGAAACACATTCAGGGTCAGTGGTTGACAAACGCTTGAACAAATAGAGGGACACAGAGAGACACACACACGAGAGAGAGAGAGTCTCCGAAACATTCTGCCCTGAACCCTGATTCATATAAAAGACGCGGCGTTACACAGCGTACACAACTTTCCACGACACCGAGAAACTTTTTCAGGGTCGTGGACAATTTCCCCTCACGCTTGGACAAAGCTGGAGCCGCGACGTTAGTGCGTTCCTTTCCGGCCACCTGCGTATCTACAGCTCCCGAGTCACATTCTGCGCCTTGTGCAGCTGTAGATGAGCTGGACCGCCTAGGCTGCCGAGATCAAATTCTGCGCACTTGTGCAGCTGTAGATGAGCTGACGACCGCCGAGGCTCTCGAGTCAGATTCTGCGCCTTGTGCAGCTGTAAATGAGCTGGCCTGACCAGTAGAAGTCGGCGCAAGAGCGACAGGCCGGTGCGCGACCTTTAACGCCTCCAGCAGACATTGCAGAGCAGGCAGAGACGAGGGTGTCCCGCGTGAGGGCGGTGGTGGAGGGACGGCGACCGCAGGAGGTCGCTGAAGCGTCGGAGAAGTCGGGACCCGGTCCGAGGTGAGGGCGCCAGCAGCACCGTTGGGGCGGCCCAAGAATTTCATCAGTCGCTGCGACAACTGATGAGGGAGAAGGGAGGTTACAGATTAATAAAAGCCATCCTTTTAACACGTGCATTGACGGAGGGGTGAAGAATTGGCGGGATAACTGCCTGCTCGGATTTTTGGGAGATATAATAAAAACGGCGGCACGCAGCGCTGCCGTACTTGGTATACCTTTTTATGATCATTGTACAGCTTTGGCCAAAATTTTACGGTTGGGTCATCTCAGGTCAGGTCACCAGTGCAGGTCAAGTGACCTCACCTAAAAAAATAGCATAAATCAGAACGGGGAAAATAGATCGAATTGAAACTCAAATCACATAATGGGTCAACTGAGTTCTGCAAAATATATTGCGGTATTTTATATAGATGACCTAAGGTCAGGTACGAGCCACGACCTCTCCATCGGAAAAAACATAGGAAAAATGGTTTTAACTGAATAATTTAGCAATGAATGGTGGTAGAGCGTTTATTTTACGGAATTGGGTTCGCCTCATCCTTACAGTTCTAATTATAAGCACTTTGACCTAGTTTGACATCGGCCTGACCCCAGGTCAGGTAAAATCGTAGATTTGACATAGCAAGGTGATATTATACACAATTTAATTTGGCTTGCTGTGAGGATTCCAATGATCGAGATTGTTCCCCCTTTATTTCTTCAGATGTAATAACTGAAAACTTCCATTTACATGTTATCCCTATGGTGACTTACCTTGACCTCTAGTTACCCTAAATGTAACCTCACAAAAATGGTTCAAATGTTTTCATAGCGATTTGGATGCGCCATCGAACGCCGTTTACCGTTTTTCGTTATCTAACGTGCTTCTTGAGATCTAAGGGGGCGGGTGCCTCCCCCGTCAAAGCGGAGGTGGCTCTGACCTCGGTCAATGCACGTGCTAAAGAAAAAAACTTAACACTGTCTACAAAATTAAAAACAAACACAATGACACGGCACCTCGTCACCATTCCAGCGGTACGGAGCTGCCATCACAGGAGCTACCAGCTACCCAGACGTACCAAAGCTCTCCGCCGACTTCACATTAACACGCGCAGTGGAGGGGTCTAAAGTGCCCCCTCCCACCTATTTTTCTAAGGTGGCCGGTAATTTTTCGCCGCCGGAAAACGCCTCTTAGCTACATTCGAGAGAATTCATGGTCGCGTCGATTGGTGAAGGAATGTTGAAAATCGGTCAATACTTATCCTAACTTATACTTAACTTATATGCTTTCAAAGTCAGACCTATATTTTGAGACCGTCGGAATCGCGCGGTCGCACCAGTTTGTCTGCACTGTAGTTCAAGTGTTGATATAACAACGCCAAATAATCGGGTTATATGCCAGTTACACACATGAAGTTCAAGATCATTGACCCCAGTGTTACCGTGAGATGGCATTATTCAGTATGGCGTATGCTCAGGGATGCGGAGCCGGAGCCGGAGCCGGAGCCGGTCGGAGCCGACCATTCTGCCCGAGCCGGAGCCGGAGCCGGAGCCGCCAAACACTTTGATCGGAGCCGGGCCGGAGCCGGAGCCGTCAGAAAGGGTCCGGCCCGGCTCCCAAAGAGCTCTAAAATTACCAAAATCAAAAGTGAAACGGTCACATTTTACCTCGTGAGATGCCGCATGAAAACACCTTTATTCACCTGAAATATTACATTTTCTCAATATGTTATGTATATCGAGATTAGTGCAATATTGCAACTAGGGTGTTCCGTAAACGGTCTCACTCCGGGCAGGTAATGCGCCCCGGCCATTTAGCATGGGCAGAAATTGGCAACAAATGAAAGCATTAGCAGACACTGGCGGATCCATGAGGGGACAAAAAAGGCAGTTGCCCCCAAACTGCCCAATTTTTGGCGATTTAAACCATATGTTTTTCACGATTTACCCGATACCGTCGGCCTGCATCCGCCCCTGTTGACAGACGCAGGGGATGCCATTCCGGTCATGCCCCCCAAGCCCTGGAAGGGGGCAGACTATCTTTGGCCCCCAAAGGCCGAAGAAATTGTTTGAAAAAGGTGTTTACACTAGGTCTGTCGAGCAATAAAATATTTTGTCCCACCTCCCCCCCAGGAGAGCTATCATGTACTCGGAGAAGTAGTTTATACTAGGTCTGTCGAGAACCCAGGGCAAAAGGCGCAGAAAACAGCATCCCCGTCACTCGATGCGGCACTAGCCGACTTCAAAAACTTGGGCCGCCTAAAGAGGGCGACCGTATGCGACATCTTAGATAGATATCCAGCCATCATCCAGCCGGCTAGCCTGGTAATGGCCGCGCTACCAGTTACTCAGGTGTCCGTGGAGAGGTTGTTCTCCGCGATGAAGCTACTGCTTACTGATCTCAGGTCCAGACTAAGAGCAGACATATTGAGGCAATGTTGCTGCTCCGCCCAACCGCGATTGGGTGGTGTAGTGAGCGAACCAGCTGCTGGGCCCTGGGCAGTAGGGTTGTTGGTTCCGATTTTTCTAGAAAAGGAATTATGCCATCAGCCTATCTGATGTGTTTTTGATGTTGAACACTGTTGGCTTAGGGTCGTTCAAAAAACTTTTTTCTTTTCAGACTCGAACCCACTTTTCCCATTATATATTCAATTCTGATTTCAATGAGCCACATTCCAAGCGTCTACGACAGCGGAAAGATCGCCTCAAAACGGTTAAAGATTTCATGTTTCGGGCGCGATTGGCCACCCGGCGTTGCAGTCTCCCCTTGTTAAATTGGGATGAAAGGGGTGCATAACCTACCAGTAAAGACAGCCTGGCATGTGCGTGCGTACAAGAGCGGTAGATGGGATTTAACATGCAGGCATTTACCTGTCAGATGTATTTGTAGCGCAATACAAATACATGTTATTCCACAAAGACCTGAAATTAAATGATTCAGCACCCTTGTACTCTAAATCCCGACAGAACATGAATGCCTTCCGGAGGCAAACCTTTCTCTAGTAACTATCGCTGGAGAACGTCGTGAGGCAGGTGCTTCTCCCTATTTTCCTGCGAACTATTTAAGAGCTCTGGTACTGATAAAAGAAGATCCTGTTTCATATTTTTACCCTTTAGGTGGCTCACGAAATATTCCACCAGCTTCACTCCACGTTCTGTGGGACCGTTCACGACAGTACGTTCTGGAATACCTTGAAACAGGAAAGCTATACCAGTCACCAGCTTCTCAACGGAGCCATTTTATGTCAGAATCTTTCAGATTCAGGCGCTCGAATACCATCCAGCTTTCAGGAATGAGAAATTGGGAGAGGCTTGGTATCGAGCCGAGCTCTTCATAGCCTCTGTCGGAAACTTTAGCCTGCCCTAGTCAAATGTGAATCGTTTGCTGTTTTGGCCAATTGTTGTGCGACTGGCTCCTTACCTCCACGATGGTGGTTCTCACCAGCGCACAGAATATAACTTTCTGTGCACAGATACCACAGCTGATGACAAATTGACTTCAGCACATTCAGGCGATTTCTATATTAACTTAACACCCGCACTGGAGGGGTCTGGCACTAACGCGCACTGGAGGGGGCCTGGTAGGCCCCCAAGATCTCGGTAACTAAGAGGCGTAGAAAAACGAAATTTGAGAGGTGGGTGGGGGTTATAGGGATCTACATCATGACCAATTTTTATTGACCTAGGCTAATATCTTCAAGGTCAAACGAGGTCATAAAGGTCAAAACTTGGCCATGCTGGGGACCGACCGGTAAATGCCGTGATTATGCGGGAAAATGGCGGGAATAAGCTAAAGGCGGACCAGGGTCATATAGAGAAGGTCTCAAAGAGCCTTCCCTTCAATTTTGGGGTCAAGGTTATTCAAGGTCATTGACCTGTAAGGTCACAATATAGTATACTACTTATAATGTACACTTTGACTAACACTACAGCCACTGTTTGGCGAGAAATGAGGATTGACCTTGAAAATGACCTTTGACCTTGCCCTTTGACCTTGACCTTGGTATTGGGGTACCTTATCGATGACGTCATAGCATAATGTACGTCAGACCGGGTAACGTCATTTGACCGGAAGCACTGTGATCAGTGACCTTGAAAGTGCACATATGACCTTGACCTGTGACCTTGACCTTGACCTTGACCTTCATGTGAGGTGACCTTGACATATAATCCCGGTTATATTGTGTTATGACTTCACCACTCGGTCTCCAATGCAAGCTATCTGGTCCGACCGCGCGATTACGGCGATCCCAAAATGCAGGTCTGACTTTAAAAGCCTATAAGTCAAAAAATAGTCAACCGATTTTCAAAAATCTTCACCAATCGACGCGGTATTAAATTCTGTGTAATGTGGCGAAGTCTCGTGTTTCGGCTACAAGCGGTTCTCCGGCCACCCCGGAAAAACAGGTGGGGGCCTCCGAGGCCCCCTCCAGTGCGCGTGTTAATGAAAGCACTGCATTGCATTTTATGGATAGCTTTGAGGCTCATAGAAGGCTCTTAAGCTGACTATCCGCGACGGAGGAACCCAAATGCATGGTTTAGAACCACTTATAAGGAAAGCCGCTAACTATTTCGGAGTCTGAGTGGCTCAACCGGTTAGCGCTTGCGCTCGGCTTGCCAATGACATTCATTATGTGCTGGGTGTCGTGGGTTCGAGCCCACCCAGAGGCAGAATCTGGCGCCCTGCTCTAGCCCGAGCTAATTCTTTCCCTCTCTCCTCTGATGCCATATGACCTGAGCAGTTGATGCGTTTTTAAACTCCAAAAATTATAATATTCTGTCTTTACGTATCTTCTGGAATGATGAACGGAATCTGACACAGTAGTAGCACGTACTTCATGCCATAAATGTCCTATATTCCATAATATGGCTCGCTGGTGAGCTCCGGGTCTTCTAAACAGACAGTTGTTGGAGACAACCTCTCCTGACAGCCACACGTAAACCAGCTTGCGCAATTCGAGATAATACTCCGGTATTGTGTAGAGGCGCTGAAGTCAATGTGCAAACGCAACTGTTATTTGTGACCAGAAAGTTATAATCTGCTTCGCAAATAAGAATCACAATGCTGAAGGTAAAAAGGCAGTGATAAAGTACCTGGCCTAAACAGCAAAACCATCCACCTTTCAGTTATGTAGGCTAAAGTTTCCGACAGAGGCTATGAAGAGCTCGGCTCGATACCAAGCCTCTCCCAATTTCTCATTCCTGAAAGCTGGATGGTATTCGAGCGCCTGAATCTGAAAGATTCTGACATGAAATGGCTCCATTGAGAAGCTGGTGACTGGTATAGCTTTCCCTGTTTCAAGGTATTCCAGAACGTACTGTCGTGAATGGTCCCACAGAACGTGGTGTGAAGCTGGTGGAAGATTTCGTGAGCCACCTAAAGGGTAAAAATATGAAACAGGATCTTCTTTTATCAGTACCAGAGCTCTTAAATAGTTTGCAGGAGAATAGGCAGAAGCATCTGCCTCACGACGGTCTCCAGCGATAGTTACTAGAGAAAGGTTCGCCTCCGGAAGGCATTCCTGTTCTGTCGGGATTTAGAGTACTAGGGTGCTGAATCATTTAATTTCAGGTCTTTTGTGGAATAACATGTATTTGTATTGCGCTACAAATATATCTGACAAGTAGATGCCTGCATGTTAAATCCCACCTCCCGCTCTTATACGCACGCACATGCCAGGCTGTCTTTACTGGTAGGTTACGCACCCCTTTCATTCCAATTTAACAAGTGGAGACTGCAACGCCGGGTGGCCAATTGCGCCCGAAACATGAAATATTTAACCGTTTTGAGGCGATCTTTCCCGCTGTTGTAGACGCTTGGAATGTGGCTCATTGAAATCGGAATTGAATATATAATGGGAAAAAGTGGGTTCGAATCTGAAAAGTAAAAACAAAATATTTTTGAACGACCCTGCTGTAAGCTCATCGAAGTTTTTCTTTGCGGGCTGTCCAAGCTTTACTTGATCGTTGTATCTTTAATTTTTTATGTGGGTTTGCGGGCATGTCTCACCCATATTTCTGTTTTCCATAACAGTGCAGTGCAGTTTGCCATAGGTTGGGTGTAGGTTGGTCCAGTTTTGAGGTTCACTGGCCTTTGGCATCTGGTCAAGAGCGTTCGTTCATCCAGTCGCCATTTTTCATTCGTACAAATACATAGTCACTTTGTATCTGATGGACTTTCACGCCCTTGAGAACGTTTCGATCACATTTTGGAAATAGGTACATTGCCGGAGCCGGAGCCGGAGCCGGTCGGAGCCGACTATTTTTCCCGGAGCCGGAGCCGGAGCCGTTAGGACACTTGAACCCGGAGCCGGAGCCGGAGCCGGAGCCGAAATCATAACCTCGGACCGGAGCCGGAGCCGGAGCCGTCCAAAATTGTATCGGCTCCGCATCCCTGCGTATGCTATGCTATGACTTCATAATTAGGCAGGCTTCTCAACGTCAAGGTCAATGTCAAGGTCAATCCTTCACTTCCCGCCCAAAGGTTGCTATGGTGCCAGTTATACGCGACCTCTTCCGTGTAGATGGTGATGTTAACGGGCTAATATCGCCTTCGCCGCAGCAGGAAGCTTCTAAGCACAGGGATGGCTGCCCCTCTCAGGTCACCCACTCACCAGTCAGTTTCCAGGTGACCTACGTCGAGTAAACATACAGCGCCGGTTGTCAGCCGGGTGACTTCCGTCGGGTAAACATAGAGCACCGCAGCGTCTCAAGGAGATCGATCCCAAGTTTTCACCGGTGAACTACCACTGCATGGTTTTCTGAGTGAGTCGGAGCCCAACGCTCTGCCAACTGAGCTACCGGGTGGCATTGAACGAGACGGACCGATTTGAAATATTCGTGGGCCTTCTACAAACCTGGGTCTCCGACGATAATTTTGATCTCTGATCTTGAAGCAAATAAATACCATGCAGTCTCCCGGGTCCCAGAGTGTCTCCTAACCGTGAGTCCTAGTGACAGTGATCAGCACGACTGGCTTATCCATTATATAGTACGAATAGAATAAACGCTTTAGAAATAAGTTCTTTTCTTACCTCTCTTGAGATCTCTATTAAAGACAGTCGAAGGCATGGTATTTTTAACGCGATTTTTTGAGAAGAAAATATCAAAGCTTTCATTCCCTTTTTAACTGATTCGGTTCGCAAAAAAAGAAGAAGAAGAAATAAGCAACGAAGGTAAAATTGGACGCCCCCCAACCACGAAAGCGAGCCACCCAAAGCCACGGCACCCCTAGCGAAAATGATTAGATCCACCCTTGTCTTAAATAGGATATATAGCGTCTAAATCCAACCTGCTTGATATTTCAACCTGAAGGTATGACAAATTCGTGGTGTTCAGTGACCTACAGCGCCCTAGTCTTTGGCCTATCCAAAATTGGATGACATGGTAATAGAAGAGTCATTCAAGTACCTACCTTCAAACGGCGTTGAAAAGAACGTTTCTAGCTATTTTTGTTATGATATAAACAAGGTCGTGTAGGTACACCTCATTTCAGCAAAGTGTTGACTTTTATTCTGGCTTCTAGTAGCCTCAATATTGATATGAGGAAAGTGTGAAAGAAGCAGATTCGATTGTTCTTTGGACGAACTTTAATTTGTTTTCGTCTTCCAAGCCTTCTTAGTTTTCTAGTTAGAAGGGGGTGTTTTTGGACCCCATCAAGGCACCACAACCCGGGAGAAGGTGAACAAATTTAAATTAATTATCTCCAAAACAGGACTTCAACGTAACATCCTGTTCGTCTACGCAATTTATTTATTTATTTATTTATTTATTTATTTTACTTCATCAGACCGCTCCACAAAATACATGTGGCTATTCTTAGCCTGGAACTCACTTGTACATAAGATTATTCGGCTAGATTGACCGATTACCTATTAATTTTAGGTGCACAGAATCGTTTTATATCGTAATTCTTAAGTTTACCGTAACCACCCTTGCGCTGGGGGCTGTTCCTCCTTGCTTTTCAGTTCGCTTGGATAGCTGTTTTCGGATCAGGGTCAGCAACCATTTTGAATTTAAATCCTTGATGATAGACTAAAATCACTAAACAGGTGAGTGCATAAGTAGACGACCCGCAGGATGTGAAACCAGGTAGAATGCAGCAGACGTGGGTAGTACACTGTCCGGAAGTAGCACGGTGCACTGTTCGGAAGTAGCAGTCTTGTAAAATGTTCTGAGTATCACAGGAAGACTTAAAATACGTATCAGAAGCCATATGACGGTTATTGAGGCAAATGCCATCGAACTAAGCGTTATCAAGGACGGAAATTAAAACTCCAGCTTTAACAAAAGACCAGAAACAAACAGAGCCAATGCGAGCAAGTCACACATACGGGACCGCTCAGCGAAAGCTCTGTTATATATCCTAATCCTTCATTACATTCACGATAGTTGTAGTGTCCACGTAGAAGACATATCATCGAGTTTCCAGGCAAACATGACGATTATTCGAACAACCATTTTTCAGCCTGAGATCAATTTGCCGTCTCTAGAAAATAAGTGCCCAACCGAGAAAGTCACGAGATTTAAGAGTCTGAAAACGCAGGGTCTTTGGGCAGTCTATGCTGAGGCGTCGAGATCGTCGCAAGGATTTTTACAGTGATCGCAAAAGTCTTCAGCAATTCTGCAAACTTTAATGATCTTCATGTTGGTCGCAGAGCCATTATAACTTCAAGAAATTCGATGCACAAGTAGAAAATATTATCAGCTACATCTTGGATATACGTTCTAAGAAGAAAAACACTTAATTCACAACTTTTGGAGCACGAATCGCGGAGCACTCGCAGGAGCAGCCGATCAGCCGATCGTCAGCTGATCGGCTGGACGGCTGTTTCGTTGACAGCGCCGACTCCGCCTTTCTGCATGGAAGCTTGCAAATGTATACGCCTCATCGTCGAAGCAGAGTAGACCATGACCGGCTACATGTCCATTCGGGGCAAGTGGAGTCGGCCCAGGGCAGACCATGACCAGCTACATGTCCATTTCGTACAAGTGAAGTCGGCCCAGGGCAGACCATGACCAGCTACATGTCCATTCGGGGCAAGTGGAATCGGTTACGAATGGCTTGTTCTGTGGTCTGGTTCAAACTCCGCACTCTAGCGTCAGCAGGCCCGCACTCTTTTGCGAATATATTTCTATCTTTGAGGTAGAAGCATTTTCATCTCTGAGTATATCTCCACCTATTTAGGGTGACTATGTTGGGGAACATTTGCTTTGACTAACTGCTTCAGCCAGTGGTGAACCTAGGGCTACATTTTGGGGGCCTAGGGAGCTCAAGCCACCCCACCATTACCTCGGATCGGTCTCCGCCTATGTATGTATTAGGGGAGAGGAGGGAGAACTGGGACGAAAATTGAAGGTTGATTTTAGAAATTTGCAGAAAATCAGCGACTGATTCCATAATACCTATTAAAAACGGTACCGTTAGATAGAGCAGACAATTGTCTTTCATTATGAGATGTCACAGCTTCAATACTCAAAAGGTATTTGACCAACGTAACGAAATATAAAAAGACACCTGAGGTGGAGAGTTGGGACAGGCCCAGGAGAACTGGGACACACAGCGGGGAGAAGTCCCGGGTTGTGGTGCCTTGATGCGTGCGTGCGTGCGTGCGTGTGTGTGTGTGTGTGTGTGTGTGTGTGATGTGGTGTGTCTCGTATCCCATCGTAGTTATTCGTAGATAAGCCCTAAGAATCAATAGTTGTTCGTAGACTTGTTTCCCTCTCCGGTTATGTTGTCCCTCATCCAAATAAGTGCATCAGTCTTCTAATGTCTCATCCCAGTACATATAAGAGTAAAGGTATATTCGCCGCCAAAGAAAGCTGTAATCATTATTTACATCAGCACCAAATTCAAAACTTTCACCTGTCAACCGAGGGCGAAGACGGACACATAGATTGTCTTCCCGTCCCCTGCTGGCTACACTACAGACCTACCCGGTGCTCACTCTATTCTTTCCTATATTATGCAACTCGTCCACACCTGTGTGCATGCCCTTGTAAATGTCTGAATGTCCGAAATGTCCGGAAATACACGTGTATGGATTCAAGTGAGACATGCGGGGAGAATTAGCCCTCGCCCCACGGGGGCCATCGATGGCCCCCCTAAGGTTTTTCCAAGATATCAGAAAAATGACGAGGCGCAGCACCGCGGTTGAGGGCTCTACCTCTCACTGCATCATTTTCCCATCATCCCTGAAATTTTTTACCCCGGGTCACCCAAGGTCAGGTCACCAGACGAGGTCAACCAAGGTCACCTCACTTCAACTTTAGAGCTCTGTAAGAGCTACATTTCAAAGTCGATCGATTTGAAACTTCCTACACTTCATGACCCCTCTAGGGTTTACAAGGTGTATATCCGGGATTTTTCGATTTCGTGCCCTGAGGTCAGGTCACGAGGCGACCTCTCCCATTGGAAAAGCATGGGGAAAAGCTGTTTCATGATATAAAAGCCACAAAAATGATTGCAAATACTCAGACTGCTCAGAACAGCGTTTTTGGACACCCTTTCACGGATCCCAGGGGGCATATTTGCCCTTTGACTTTTCCAAGGTCATCCAAGGTCACCAGAGGTCAAAAACAGTATTTTGACAATAACTTTTGACCTAATTAAGCTAGAGCGGTGAAACAAACACCATCGTGTTTGTCTTGTCACTGGCTTTCATTTGATATACGGCAAGGTCACTTTTTGACCTTTCGTGACCTCAGGTCATATTAGGTCACGAGGTGACCTCTGGAGGTCAAACCACTGGCGGGAGGTCTTAACGTTCCACATAGCGGAAAAAGGACTGGAAATTTGCTATCAAATGTACTTTACCAGGCCTCAATAGCTCTAATGACGTAAGAGTTATGCCCAGTTTGCTTAATCATTGCATATTTGAGTGAAAATAGCCGATCTTGACCTAATTTGACCTCTGGAGGTCAAACCATTGACCTGAGCACTAAAACATGTGAAGTAATTTCTTACTGAATTCACGCGAGCTTTCTATTGCACTTTGCAGATTTGCGCTAACACCCATATTTTCGGAGTTAGAGGGGGGCCATCGATGGCCCCCCGGTGGGGCGAAGGTGGCGCCGGACCCCCGGTGGGGCGCGGGTTAGGACATGGATCGATGTGATATAATATAAAAGCGCATTAACCCGCGCTTCACCGGGGTACTAGGGCCACCCCTGCTCCACCAGTGGGGGCATCGATGCCCCTGTAACTCCGAAAATATAGGGGTTAGCACAAATCTGCAAAATGCATTATAAAGCTCGTGAGAATTCAGTATAGTTTTACGTTGCATGTCTTAATGCTCCATAGGCGGATCCAGGATTGCCGATCGGGGGGCACCTTCCCGGGGGGCGCCATCCGGACCGGGGGGCGCCATCTGGACCAGGGGCGCCACTTATGACCGGCAAAAGCTATCAGGTGGGCGCCAAATCCTATCGGTGGGCGCCGACTTTCGCATCCTGGGGGGTGGGAAGCGACATTTCAGGGGGGCGCCATCGACCTTTCAGGGGGGCGCCGAGGGAAAATATTCCCTGGAATCCGTAAAATGGTGGTCGAGAATGCTTTCCTGAGCAATCTGAGAATTCACAATCATTTTTTATGACAGCTTTTCTCATGTTTTTTCATGAGAGAGGTCACCTCGTGAACTGACATCAGGTATCCAAATAAAAAAACCCGGACATAAATTGTTGTAGACCCTGGAGAGGTCATCAAGTATAGAAAGTTTCAAATCAATCGGCTTAGAAATGTAGCTATAGTTGAGCTCAAATTTTGAAGTGAGGTGGCCTTGGTTGACCGTGTCTGGTAACCTGACCTAGTGTGTCCTAGGGTAAAAAACTTCACGGATAGTGGGAAAATGATGTGGTTAGAGGAAGATATCTCAACCGCGGTGCTGCTTCACGTAGTTTCTTCTGTTATTTTGAAAATTCTGAGCAGGCCATCGATGGCCCGGTGGGGCGAGGGTTAACATAAATTCAACACACGCTTTGCATCTTCACGGTATATGAACATATACGTCAAATTCCACCAGAGCCGGAGGAGAACGAGACATATTCCCACATCTTTGTAATATGGTCACAGAGAAACCTAGTTCACCTGACCATTCGGCCCCACATCACTTCAGTCGCGATACAGGTAAAAAAAAACGTACGAAATTTGACCAGAGATGGCATCCGTGCACGGCACACACGCTCAGCCTGTCCCAGCCTATTGCACGACCCGCATGTATGCACTCTTCAGAATACCTATCCAAACGCATGACACATGGTGTTATAACAAATTATTAAATGTTGTTATCTTAATAAAATGAAATGCTAGTTGGGTTTTAAATTGCAGCGTGAAATGGTAGGGGCCCATATGATTTTTATGAGTGTGATGAGGATAAATAACTATAATTAAAGATAATACCTTAAAAAATATGATAATTTTACAAATCCCTCGCTCGTCAATGACTTCATAATAACCTTCTTCCAGGGACTATAATCAATCGCATTACATATAATCTACATTTGGGGGAAGTGGGACATTGTGGGGAGAACTGGGACACTGAGTCCCACTTCTCCTCAGGTCTCCATTTTTTAAAAGTCTTCCTGCACCGGAATTCTATAAATCCCAATGTTATATATTTCAGGGCATTACGTCTGCATAGTATACAGAAATACACAAGCGCGACAACAGCCACGTCACAGTTCTAAAAATCACGCAAAACAACTTAAAATACCATCAGAAAAACAAGTTTTTTGCTGACACTCGCGTATCGTGACCACCGCCAGACGAAAAGGGGAAGTATCACCATGGTGATGTGCGAGCAGTACGACAGTAGTGGGGCCAGCAAAAAATAATCGAGAAAACCGGCAGCTGGCGGAGAAAACGGCTCTGTCCTACTTCTCCCCCGTGCCCGATCTTTCCCTCTCCCCTACCTATAGGCACTCTGACATTTGGGGGTTGAGCCCCCCCCGTCCAGACACATCACCTTGTATCCGACACTCGCAGCAGGTATATTTTCAAGTGCCCGAAGAAAGGATAGCTGGAATGTGAGAAGGACGGTAAATTAATTTGATAGGTGATGTATGCAGTAAATTAATTTGATAGGTGATGTGCATACAATCTATTTGTATGCATTTACAGTGCTGTAGGCAAAAACTGACCTAAATGTGTTTTCCCTATGACAAACTTCATCACTTATCTAATTTTATTAATTTTTGGGACCTCGATTCAATCTAAAAACCAGAGAAAACGTGAATAACAGTGTCCAGCAGTTTTCCGGCGGAGAGGAGAACCCTATCCTCTATACTGCATTTTCCGTCCGGCGCCGCGCCACGAGCTGACTCAGTGAGCGTGACTCATGCCCTGCGCCTTCCTCCGGCTCCCGAACGTTCCAGAGCCCGGCGCCACGTCAGATTTCGTCGGCCCAGCCAAGGTACAATGACGCGTGTTGCCGAGACCACGTGCTGTAACACGCATGGCTCCACCAATCACAGCGCAGGTACTACCAGTCTGACAGTGACGTCACAGACCAGTATATAACGCCGGCGTCGAGCTTTATCGTCGGCTTCGACCCAAAACTTTCCCACAGCACATCAACACCACCAGTGCCCGGCTTCTCCACGCCGGGCTTGGGTCCCCTCCGCCCCGCCAAAGACCCCGCCGTCGTCTCTCCGGACGCTAGGGGTGGGGCGGGTCCAAAGGAGCCCCGCCGGGGTCAGAGGGCACGTCCGACGTTTTCGACAGTCGGCGGGTCAGACTGGTCTCGGCGGGTTGGAATCACATCTCACCGGCAGCAGGAGGTGGAGAGAGAGGAAACACTGTGTTCAGCGTCCAGGGACTGGGCAGTTTTAAATGTGATTTGAGGTAAGTTACACACGGTGCTTGCGCTGTTTTGACGGGCAAAATACAACATTTTATGAACGCTGTTGGGTAAAAAATACACAATTTTGTAAAGGATGTCTTACAATCTCGACAATAGAAGATACAATCTCGACAATAGAAGATACAATCTCGTTCAATAGATCCATTTCTAGAAGGCTTTGAATTCTGTATTTGATTTTGAATTTGAAATTCTGGATCCGACCAGGAGCAGGTTCGCCAAATTAGATTTTAAAATCCGGCCAGATTATTGTATGTTGTGGGACACGGCAATCAACAACAGTATATTTTTAGATAAAAACCGTTCTTCCAAAGCTCTGCAGTTGTGTTCAGCTATCAACTAAATGCATAGGCATGCAAACTCTGGTCTAGTAATAATGCACATATATGATCAATAGTTTTCTTCAGTATTTTCCATCAGAATAGTTTCCCCAGTACCAGGCGTAGGGGCGTAGCCAAGGGGGGCGGCAGGGACAGCAGCCCCTCCCTGAGGGCCTGAAGGGCCCCCCTGAGGACACGAGCCGCAAGCGCGGCTCGCCCGCACTATGCTCTGTGGCCAAATTTGGCATTTTATACCAGGCAGGGCCCTCTTAAGCCCTCTTCAGCACTCAATTCAGTAACAAGCAGGGCCCTTTTTACCCATTAGGGCCCTTTTTGCGCTGTCGCAGGGGCCCTTTTCGGGGCGCCGCCCCTCCCTGAGCGAAATCCTGGCTACGCCCCTGAAGGTGCCTAGCTTCGGTCTAACCTACGTTGAATAAACTTGGTGTTTTGTCTTTAGAAGCTGTAGATGGGTGCGTTCTTTTGCTCTCTTTTAATTATAACTTATTACTTACTTATTATAACTCGCATTCTGCTGCGTCACTCAACAAGGACGTTGACAGCGACGTGGCGGTGGACGTGGACCCGGCGGTGCGGGACGACCGCATGTTCGGCCTGAAGAAGTGGAGCGGCGTGGCTGGGCGTTGGTGACCTGACAAAGTTTTCTGGAGGACACATTCTGTAGATGGCCTGTATTAACTGAAGTCTTTAAGAATGAACTGTTTGGTGATGAAATCACATGGATTTCTTTGAAAGCATTTTGCTTGGGGGCTTGTTGTAGGTAGCTATGGATGAAAATGGTGACAAGAATTGCGCTGTAATACGTGTGTGCTTGTATTTTTGCCTGTAATTACCAACGTGTGCTGCTGCTTCCGGTAAAAAGTGCTATAAACATGGTTGGTAAAGTGTAAAATATGCATGTGATATGTAAAAAATATGTTTTTCATGCTGGCACGCTCTTGGGCGACAATATTGCACGCAACAGACGGGCCGGCGGCAGCCCTGGGGTGTCAGCTGAGGCCAGAAGATAGGGACTGTTAGTGTTCAACTCGCCAGGACGGTCACGTGTGCCTCACAGGCTTACCAACTGAGACTGGGAGGATATTTACGTACCGTGCTGAGGCAGCTTTCAATAGTTTGCCACCGGCCGTTAGGAGTCACTAGCTCTTTAGTTTTAACACCCGATCCGGTGTGCCTCGGAAGCATCTCCCCACCCCCTCGATCTTGGTTCCTATGTGGAATAACGAAAAAAAAACGAATGGTGGTAGATAGCCACCAAAAAATAGTGAAAAACTATATATCACTTTTTGGTTCAGGCTAATATTGAGATCATGACACGTCAAGGAATTGGAGAATTTTATGACTCTGGCCTCCGACTTTGTTGTGTTAAATTTCAATTTTAGGCGTCATTCAATTGCTCTCGTTAAGGCAAATCGAATGATGTATGACATGACTATAAGGTAAAAATGTAAAATAACCTGGCCCAAGATCGGGACAAGATCACTACCTGATCTAACACAGTCAATATGCATCTCGATCGACTCGCAATGATAATTTGATAATTACGTAATGGTGCCAAAATAAAGACCCAAGTACGAAAATCTGCTTAAGTAGTCCCTGATGCCCTCTCAGAAGTGGCAGGTTGAAACTTACAATGACTGCAAATAGGTGAAGATCCTGGGGGTTGAGGGGTCAGTACCCACTTCTTGGGTTTTCGTTTTTCCATGGGTTTTATTTATATAGGGCTTATACTGTCGTGCCAGCGATAACCCATCCAGGATCCCTGGATCGAGAAGAGATCTCCAGCCCTGACTCTGGGTAGTGGCATAGGATGCTACGATTTTGAGAATAAGAATAAAATAAAGCTTGCCACCCCCGTGGCGCAGCTGGCAAAGGCACCACGCTTGGGTGTGGAAGGCCCCTGGATCAAGGCTGACCTTTGGCAGCCTTTTCCGCGGCCGCCTCCTACCCAGGAGATAGCGGTACATTGGGGAGTGCGCGCCGCAGCAGTGGGATCAACGCCGTGCCAGCCGGCGTCCCTGTGTGTGGGTGAACGGGCCTGATCGGCCTTTAACA
The DNA here is from genome assembly GCA_034440635.1 of Lepas anatifera. Lineage (NCBI taxonomy): Eukaryota > Metazoa > Arthropoda > Thecostraca > Lepadidae > Lepas > Lepas anatifera. Next base: position 1,546,723 of record JAOTON010000773.1, on the reverse strand, counting down.
CGCGCATTGACGTGGGTCTGAGCCACCTTCGGATTGACGAGGGGCGGGTACCCGCCCCTAAGATCTCGAGAACCACGGTAGGTAGCAAAAGACGGTAAGCGGCGTTGGGTATCCCATCCTCTTCTCCATCGAAAATATTTGGACCATTTTTTTGTCAGGTCACATTTAAGGTCACGAGAGGTCAAAACATGCCGTCATAGGGATAACATGTAAATAAGGTTTTTCGGCCATTACATCTGAACAAGTAAAGATAGAGCAAAACGACTTGAACTATATGAATCCTCGCAGCAAGCCAAATCGAATGATATATAATTTGACCTTGCTAGGTCAAATCAACGATTTGACCTGACCTGAGGTCAGGTCAGGGTCAAATTATATAAAATGCATACCATTAGAACCGCAAAGCCAAGGCGAGTCTAATGCAGCTAAAATAAACGCTCTATCACCATCCGTTACTGAGATATTCAGTAAAAACCATTTTTCCCATGTATTACCAATGGAGAGGTCATGCCTCATACCTGACCTTAGGTCATCGATATCAAAAATACCGGAACATATTTTAGAGAACTCGGTGGGCCCATTATGTGATATGAGTTTCAATTGGATAAGTTCACCCTGTTCCGACTTATGCTCTCTTAAACTTTTTTAGGTCGGGTCACTTGACCTGTACTGGTGACCTGACCTGAGATGACCTATCCTTAAAATTTTCACATAAGTTGCAAAAATGATGAGGGAAAAGGTATACCAAGTACGGCGGCCTGCGCGCCGCCGTTTTTCTGCTGTCTCCGAAAAACCCGAAGGGGGCGGGTACCCGCCCCCCCGTCAATGCGCGTGTTAAAGTGATCTACCGGTCTGGTCTCCCGCCCGCGGCCCTCATGAGAAGGCTCGGCCTGTGCCGGGCGCTGCGGCTTCGAGAGACTGGAGCAGCCTATGGCCCGCCAAGTGCGGTGTCGCTGTCCCGTAAGGGTGCCGGCAAATGAAAACTTCCGCTCTGTACATAGTGTGAGTGCGTTGTATGAATGATACTAGCAACTAACACAAAATGTTCCCGGGAAAGGCAACGCAAAAATATTAAAAAAAGAAAAAAGTTATACTCGTTATCTGAAATCTCTACAAAAATAGAACCATTTTTCGATCAAAATCCCCGCTTTCCTCATACATTTCTAATGGAAAGGTCATGACCCGTGTCTGATCCTAGTTCATCGATATAAGAAACGCCACAGGTTGTGGTACTCGGTGGATTTATTGTCATATGAATGTTCGCTCGATAGATTAAATCTGTTATACCGATCCCACTTGAAACATTTTTGAAAGTGGAGAACTTGACCTGGCCTAGTGCCCTAGTCCGGAGACGAACCCAGCTTAAAATTTTAGGAAAATCTGTCCAATTGATCAAGGATAATGGGTGCCAAGTACGGCAGTGCTTCGCGACGCCGTTTTCTCCCGCCGATGAGAGAACCTGACAGGGGTGTTCCAACACCCTTCCCTCTCGGAGGGAGGGTAAAACTATTTCTGAGGAAACATCCAATTATCTTCACGCCTTCAGACTCACTCTGGAAGGGGCTCAAAGACGATAAGAGCAGGGGGAAGCTTAATGGGCAGCCCTGCCTTAGGCCCCGCTCTACTTTTTTTACTTTTTATTTACGTTGAACCCGAGTAGTAATACATGTAACACTATTAACTCGTGATGTGGGGAGAACATTCTATAAAGCAGGGAAAAATTTTACCGCTGCGCTTCCAAATCCGGCCAGATCTTGTTTGATCGCAATCGACGAGAATCGAATTTAAACCTGAAAAGTGATAGTTTCCATGGACGAAAGTTCTATCCGGATTAGAAATGTATCCAGACACACCGTTCGATCGGGATCAAAATTGGCAAGGAAACTAAGCCAATCCGAGATATGCCCGGCAGAATCCATCTCATTCCATCTATTCTATTAAGCACGCTTAGAGCCTCTTAAGAATAATGACTTAGGAACACCCTCTCGGGTTCGGGACTTTGCCTGGCTCATTGAATTTTAAAACTGAACTTAAACGGGCCTTGCTTGACAGGTACAGGATTGAGTGGTGGATGTTATTATTTTCGCTCACTTCTGTTTTTGGTGTATGTTTCTGGAGAAGAGTATGCCGGTGTGAATCCCATCCTTCTGAGCCTGCTTTGAACCGATTTTAACATACGACGTGAATATGTGAAAGGCCTCACTCTTGGATCATGGATCATGCTCAAATAAATATGTTATCTGTTATCTCTTGTGGCAGTGAAGTTCACAGGATAAATCAATTTGGTCACCTGCACCCAGGAAACTGTTCATAGCCTGCTTACTTTTTAATGGTTTGAAACTCGCCGGTTCTAGTTTTCCACGTAACTTTCTACCTTCTAGACAAGGGTTAAAATTCCCCAATCATGATCGTAGTGCTTTATTCACTTCGATCTAAGAAATAAAATTTTTAATTGCTAGGCAAAAACTGCGTTTGTCCAGTGGGAATTTCCAATTCAATTAAATTTAACAATTGACAAATTAATTGTTTTAATACTTCTGCTGTAATATCATCCCAGCGTAAAAAAATCCACTGTCATCAGCAATATTCGCCTATTTCGAGCGCACAGTTTGATCACATCAATAACCTCAAACCAGTGGCGGATCCGGGGGGCAAAAAGGCAATTGCCCCCCAAAGGGAAAAGCTCGGGGCAAAACTATGGTTTGCCCCCCCAAAGCGAACGACCTCCTTTTTCCTCCGACTCCTTTTTAGCTTGTAAGCAAGATTTTTGTGCTTCAACTCTCAACTTCAAACAGAATTAGTGAAGTTCAGTGTAAATATTGGGGCTTGGATAGGAAAAAACGTATCTTGAGCCCATATTTTTCACCCCGTGGCGTTTTTTTTGTCCCCAGTTCCAAAAATCCTACCGAAAAGGCATATTGTGACGCAACTTTTCACTGCGTGCCGTTTTTTCGACTTTGTTTTGCCCCTCCCAAACCAACCGGCTAGATCCGCCACTGCCTCAAACCTCTCCTTTTACCGTCTCCGTGAGTGAACTATCCCACGAATTCCCATTCATTAATCCAGGTATCTCTGTCGGGCGATGTATTTGCATACGATTCCAATCCTAATTGTTTTTTTGTGTGATGAAAACCGGGTTCAATCCAATTCTCGTCTGTCCGTATCCAACGAGATTTGGAAGCGTGATGGTAAATATTCTCCTCACAGTGCAGAGGGTAAAGACAGGGGAGTAAACTGGAGAGTGTAAAACTTTCTTTGCACATTTGGGTGGTGGGAAAGTAAAGGAAGTGAACTGCAATCTCACAAGTGAGCCCCTAAAATGTAGAAATTGAGATTGATAACTTTTCGATTGGTTACAGCTCTCCCCTTATCCAAACTATAATGTCATGGAAACCGCGATCGCTGTATCCTGATTCAGCACTATCCTGATCGCCTCTCGCCCATGGAAGCTAAGCCACTACCTGATCTGCTTAATCACATTTCGTGCAGTTTATCTGATCGAAATTAAGCAGTTTTATCCATTTGATTACTTGGCGTCACTTATTATAGCCCATTCGGATAGCCCATTCGTGTACGCTGCCACTTGGAACGCTACAAAATGCATAAACAAACAAATCACAAATTCTTCCTTCCGTTTAGCCATGCTATGCTCAGTGGTGGAGCTAGTCGTTAAGTTTAGGGGGGGCAGTGGCGGATCTAGCCGGTCGGTTTGGGAGGGGCAAACCAAAGTCGAAAAGCAAAAAAACGTCACACAATGCAAATCACGCTAAAATATGACTATCCGGTACCGATATTTGCGAAAAGCAAAACAACGTCACAGGGTGAAAAATATGAGTTCAAGATACTTTTTTCCTATTCAAGGCCCCATATTTCCACTGAACTTAACTGGTTCTGTTTGAAGTTGAGAGTCGAAGCACCAAAACATTGCTTATAAACTAAAAAAGGAGTCGGGGAAAAAGGAGGTCGATCGCTTTGGGGGACAAAAACATGGTTTTGCCCCGAGATTTTCCGTTTGGGGGGCAAATGCCTTTTTGCCCCCCCCCTGGATCCGCCACTGGGGGGGCAAGCCAAAGCTGATAAGCTAAAAAGTCACACGGCAAGGGTATGCCACAATTTATCAGACGGAAGGTTTTGGGGGCAGGCCCAAGAGTCAAAAATACTTCGCCGGGTCAAACATTTAGCCACAATATGTTTTTTTGCTGTCCAAGTTCCAGTGTTTACGCTGAAGTTTACTGGTTCTGTTTAAAGTGGGGAGTTGAAACACCAAAACGTTGCTTATAAGCTAAAAAGGAGTCTGGGCAAAACAGAGGACGACAGCTCGGATAGGGTATACGACGATATACGTATATACGACATGATATACGACGGACTCTTGACAGTTGACGACGCACAACGACTCGAGAGACTCCAAAACCGGGCGGCCAGACTTGTGACTTCGACTCTACCCAGGACCCCGACAGAAAATTTACGACGGGAGCTTGGGTGGTCCTCTCTAAAATCTAGACGCGAGTTACACAAATTAAAGTTCTTTAGCCGGCTAAACCGAGGAGCAACACCAAACTACATAAAGAGAATTTTACCAGCAACCAGGGACAACACCATTAACCGTACTTTACGAAATGCTAGGAATAGAACTCAAATACCATTTAGAACTTCTAACTACAAGTTTTCATTTCTGCCTAGCACAATAAAATTATTAAATAAGCTGCCAGGACATCTCTTAGAAATTCAATCCGAGACTACATTCAACCATCACCTTGAGCGGTATTACAACCAAAACAACCCTCCAAAGTACTTTACCTTCGGCTCAAAAATAGATAATTCTCTCTTAACCCGCCTGAGAGTGGGTATGTCCAAATTAAACGGCCATTTGTTCATAATTCAAGCCATGGAATCTCCGTGCTGCGACTGCGGTCACTCTTGCGAGGAAACCGCACATTTTCTTCTCGATTGCCCGAAATTCACCCCACAGAGGGAGACTATGATGAATAATATTACAGCACTATTGAATATTCCATTCCGAACTATCCACAGAAAATTAAAAATAGACACTCTCATCTTCGGGCACTCTCTCCTACCCGGCGTTGACCAATCTGTGGCCCAAGAGGTTTTCAGATACATAAAAACTAGTGGAAGGTTCCGTGGTGAGACCGAGCGCCGCTGAGCTGGTGGGCCGCTGCGTGGATGACCTGGCTGCCGGTGCCCGGCCGGGCGTGGGACCGTGTGTGGTGGCGTGGGCGGGGACGTCTGACGTGCGGCGGCATCGTTGTCGTGTTCAGTGCTACCCGAGCGGCGTCGTGACTTAAGTGCCTCGGCGCTTTTACGCCAATCGGGGATTCATCTTGATTTACTTGTTTTTGCAATGTCGGAAAATAAATGTATGTATGTATGTATGTAGGGTGGGGGCACAAACAGAGTTTTCCCCGTGTGGGGGGGGCAAATGCCTTTCCCGCCCTCCCCTGGATCCGCCACTGGCAAGGGCTATACCAGGTGGACAATGGACAAGTCACAGAAGATACACATGAAGCACGATACGATTCTATGGTATAGTTCAGTTCTAACATTAGAGCCAAGTCCAATAAGGATTTCAGAACAGTACCTGTCTGAAGAAATCTTGTAGCCGAGCGATCCCTCAGTCTGTGAAGAAAACTCCAGCTCCACCAGTTTCGACTGAGCCCAGCGGCGTGAGACACTGTGTAAGCGACGCCATCACTCGCTCACAAACGCACTTCGTGGCGATGACCCATCACATAATAAACAAACACTAGCGAATTCACTCCGCCATCTTTGACCCGTGCGTGAACGTGACCTCTCTGTCTTTGTTCCGGAGGCGCGCTACCGGCAGCTGACTGCACTCGCGTGACGTCACCACTCGACCGGTAGCCACAGGTCCGTCGCCAGCGAAGGGAGGAGGGGTGGAGCTGTCTCCTGTTATAGTAACGGGACTGGGGAGAGTAGCCTCATTTAGGCTTCCTGTCAGATGTTTTGCCCTTATTTGCTTAGTTTCCCTGCCCGTCGCTAATGTCCATCCGCGATGATCGAGGGTGTCCCTCAGTTGAGGAGAACGCTGTGCCTCGGGTCGCCCCTGCCGACGCTCAGCTGACCCCGGCTCGCCCCACGCTGCTGCGTCCGCCGTCTGCCCTCCGGCTGCGAGGCTCAGAGGCGCCGCCAGGCACGGGAAACAGGGCGGCCTGGAGCGCCGCTGGGCTGGCTGCAAAAACTGATGTCGGACTGCGTACCACAGATAGTGGCGGATCCATGGGGCAAAAAGGCATTTCCCCAAACGGAAAAGCTCGGGGCAAAGCTATGTGTTTGCCCCCAAAGTAATCGACCTCATTTTTCCCCTGACTCCTTTTTATAAGCAATATTTTTGTGCTCCAACTCTCAACTCCAAACAGAACCAGTTAGGTTCAGTGTAAATATTAGGCCTTGGACTGGAAAAGGGATCTCGAGCACATCTTTTCACCCGGTGACGTTTTTTTGTTCGCCTCAAATACCCAAAATTCTACAGGAAATTGGTATTGTAGCGCAGCTTTCACGGCGCGACGTTTTTTTGCTTTTCGTCTTTTGACTTTGGTTTGCCCCTCCCAAACCGACCGGCTAGATCCGCCACTGACCACAGACTTTGGAGTTCTGGTCTGCTAAGTTTGGACAAAGGAGGTCCCCTAGTTAGCATTTAGAACTCAGCCAGCACTAACGCTAAGCCACCTTCGCGTGAACAGACTAATCAAAAGCATTACTGTGGGTGGGGGTATGGATTTATTTTTGTTGGAGGGTGCCCGGGTACTATCAGGAAAAGTTCAATATATCAACTTAGACTTCATGGTTTAGGGTAGTAAGGGCCTAAACGCACGTCGTATTCTCGTATATTTTCATAGGCGGATCCAGGATTCATTCAGGATAGGCGGGGAGTGGCACATGGTCGAAGGGTAAAGCCATCCAGACATAGGGTGCCACTTCTGGGCGGGAACAATCAAGTGGGCTCCATAAAATAAGTCACTGTGTGAGCTTTTCTGAGATTATCCTCCGTCATATCTCAACTTTCACCCCAGTGGGCGGAGGGGGGGGGGGTCAAAAACCACCTCGATCTCTAATCTTTTGCGAGGTAGTAAAAAAGGCAAAAGGTGGTAAATAGCCCATAAGAAATCATGAAGACACTGCATCGGTTGCTTAGTGGCACATTGAGAACATGACAGGTTCAGGAGTGTGACGGCCAGACAGTGGCGGATCCAGGGGGAGAGAAGTTTCCCCCAATAATCAGGGGGTTGATGGGACATATGGTTAGACACCAGCCGAGCCCACGGGCGCTGCGTAGCTGGCTGCCACGCAGCCGACCCGGGTTCAAGGCCCGGCGGCTTCCCTGAACAAGGAGCAATCTGGCTCCCGAGAAATCCTTCAACAGAGAGAGTTGGCGACGCCATATGACCCTGGCAGTTGGTGCGTTGATAAGCCCCCCCCCCCCCCAAAAAAAAACACGGGATTTATGGGAAGCAAGGTCTACCGCCAGTAGTACCAACGAGGTGATGGGACGTAATAGGACATGACCGTTCGGAATGTATACTGAACTTCGTGTTTGTTGTGATTTTGCGACCCCCTTTCATAGGCGTAGGAACGGGGTGGGCCAGGGAGCCATGCCCCCCCAACATTCATGATTCTTAACCATTAACCCTATGGCGTTGACTGGAAAGAAATGACTTCAAAATGCCCGCTGCCCCCCCTCCAATATTCTGGACATTCCTACGCCTATGCCCCCTTTGATGGTTCGTATATTGTCCTATTTCTCCCGAGCGCTACTGAAGTGGCTATATCTTGGAGCACCGCCTCCTCCCACTTCAACAATATAGCACTCAAAACTCCCAGACAGAAAACAACGTGGTCAAAGATCGACTCGGCTTTTATTCTTGAACAATGTCAGTACAAATACCTGCCGTCAACTCCAACACTAGCGCGCCAGCCTTTCTCGCGACGTAGACTCGGACCGCGCCGCGCACAGTAGATACATGGATCCAAGACTCGCCACCGCGGACACGAGTCACTCAACATAGATGAATCGCCCGGCAACGACCGCGAGCAGCGAGCGGGCGCAAAATCAGTCATTCAACTAGGGTTAGAATCATTTACAGGTCGTTCATTTTCATCCGACGAACGCTAAAATACGGAAAAATATGTAATCAACGGCAAGCAGGCTAAGCACATGAAACAAGCTCCTATACGTCTTGCAGGACACACAAATGCGGCAATTTTCTGCAACGAAACACTAAATGCAGCCTTGTCAACATAACATAGGGGGGTGGGCGCTGAACAGAACGTATCGGTGGAACAAATCAGAAAACTCTCGGACACACGACAGGGAAACGTCTCGACACGCTCTTCATCGCTTGCACCCAGCATTCTGTACACGGAGTTACACAGGGGAGTTCAGTACTGGTTCCCGGACCAGAAGTCGCCGCCCTACCGCGCCGGAATGGATGATAATCCAGAGATAGGCGGAGCACTCCGCACCCGGCTAGAAACAAGGTCTGCTGACTGATGTGGACAGCTAGTTGGGAAACAACTCCTTCCCGACTGTGGAGAGCACGGTGTCTGTGTCGATGAACAAGGGGGACATGAGGATGGCCCTCGCTCATCAACCAATCGTTCAGCACCGCCTCCAACATCGGCAGTGTCTCTCCTAGCTGTCCCAGGAGGAGGAATCACCGAAAAAGAGGGAAACAGGTCCATTGCTGGGCTGGATGCACCCCGGGAGAACCATCACTTCCTGGATTCTTCGCCACTGGCGGCGAATCAACACCGTGACGTCACGTCAACGAAATATTTCACTCATTCACATGGAGTTGCGGCATTCAACTGGTTTGCCTCATGCGCCATTATGGCGGCCTCGGGAGTTCCAACATGGCTGCCGCCATGGTCTCAGCACACGGCCGACATCACTTGACGTCAGTCTCTAATTCCAACATGGCGTCCAGCTCGTCGGTGAGGTCGGCCAACATGGAGCCGATGTCGTTGAGGACGTCCCCCTGCGCCGCGCCGGCCGCGGGCTTGCCCGGCCTGGAGACCGTCAATCCAACGTCACCAAGAGCGACAACAGCCGACTTACGGTTGTTAAATGGTCCTCATCATACATTAGAGAATGTCGATAACGTTTACGGAGGAATCCGAGAAATATCCGCGAAGTTAAGTGTGACAGTGCAGCCTTAGGTGTTGTGTGCTCCTTAGTGAGGTCTTTAGTCCAGAGCTCATATGACGTTCTTGTGAGCAAGATCATTGTTGCAGTTATTTCTTTTTAACTGATGCCGCTTTGGAGCTTAGACTGCCACAAAGGAAACTAGCATTCATTACAAACACTGGAGCCAATAGAGGGCAAGTCATAAAAATGCGTCAAAACAACATCACAAAACAGAAGGTGCAACCAGGGAGCGTGTAGTTTTTCTAGTGACACAACCGAAAAACATCCACTATAATGTGCAGTCTAGAAAAGATCGAACGTTAGCATGCGAGACACATAAAAAAGACATAAAAAGAGCGTGCAGGACAACAAAGCATTGGAATGCTTTTAAGCGTATCGTCGACTGAAGATGTGAGTTCCACTGACACCAACGACAGAAATGCCGTGTGGGAACTTTGTGGTGCTTCAACCTCTCAGGAAAAGAGTGAACCATCATGCCATGCCCAAAGGAGCCAAGCGTGCTGGAGACCGAAAACCAGGCCAAGAAAAGTTCAACCATGCCCTGTCTGTGGCAGACAAAACATAAGGAGCCACACCAATCCAAGTGCAGAATCCAGGTGCCCAAACCAAGGTGCAGGAAGCAACAAGAAAGAACAAAAACCAAGCCGTTGAAATCATAGTCATAGGTTGGCTCACAGCCACACTTTGCCATGCAGAAATTCTATCGTGTGCGGCAGTAGTCTTATCCGCATTGTGTCAGTGTACCATGTCCGTATATTTCTTAATACTAGGTGGTGCCCACAGCCACCTCGGCGAAGTCGGGACGTCGATGTGCCGACACCTTCTCCAGCATGCTCACTACACAAAGCAGAATCACACAGCGCCGGTCATGCACTTCTACGTAACTACAGGTCACAAATCCACAGGTGATCACTACAAAGCTCATACTGAAGCGATCAAAGTGCACCGATCCATGTCTACAAGGTGCAAGGCAGGGTGCCGAGATTCCGGAAAACACCAGCGTCTCTTAAAAAGGGCTTTGAATTCGTCTAATACGGTTCTATATTTCAATATTTCGACGGAGTTTTAGAGATCGGTTCTATATCCTGAAAACTGGCGTTGCGTTTCGATGACAATCGTGAGCCTAGAGCTGCAGCAAGGATATGCGGGCGAATGGAAAGTGATACTTGGCTCCTGGGCAGCAAAATAGTCTGGCGCCAAGGACCATTGTGGTTAATTTGCCCTGAACTTTTGTATTCGGAAAGTTTCAAGCTTAATTTTCGGGTCGAGAATCGTGCAGCCAATGCACACGATATGCCACATCAGTCGCGTGGCGAAAGAAACTCTTAGACTTGTAACAAATCAGTAAAAATATACAATCCGAGTCTTCAAGATGCACTCAGTACCTTCCCGAATCTCGGCACATGTCTAAATACTACTACACGACAACCAGTCACCAGGCCGACCATTCCAGCCCTTCACCAGCGTGCGGACGAAACGCACTGCAACCAGCGCCGCCACTCACTTGGCACTGAGACTAGAGGTTAGCTCGCCCGCCGCTGGAGGTCTCTGTGCTCGCTGCTTGATTGTCCCGGCGTTGTCGTTGGCGAATGGAAACGAGTCCGACTCGGTGCTGGAGGTGGACTGTGGAAGAACAGCAGCGTCAAGGAACGGGCATACACGACGCCATGTCTCGAGACAGGCGAACTTCACACACGGACATTATCCCCTGGTAAGGGCAGACGATAAGGCAGACAGATTTGATTTGACCAGGTCTGTGTTGCGTTTGACAACAAATAAGCACAAGGCTCGTAGTAGAGCAAACCATACGTAATAAGTCTCAATTCTCACCCGCCTCTGAAGTAGGTTCCAAGAATATGCAAGATGTGATGCCAGCTCAACAATCACTCAAAAACAAAATATCCGACGAAAGTTTACGTTTCCACAATTCCATGCCGAGCAGGCAGTTTCAGGCGGCGCCTACCTTAAAGCTGGCTGCGCTGTCGGTACGGCCGGGCCGAACGGTGGCCGGACTGCTGCTCTCGCAGTCGGAGGTGTCGCTCGTGTCGCCCGAGTCGCGCACCACGAGCGGCAGCGGCGGCGGAGGGAACGCCTGGCGGGCCGCCGCCAGCTGCGCCGCCTCCGCCGCCCGCAGACTATCGCGGCGCGGCGGCGCCGGCACCGGCTTCTTCGGCGTCGACTGCGGCGTGCTGAAGGGCGGCGGCCGCGACAGCTGCTCAGCTCGCTTCAGCGGGTCCCGCGGCAGCGAGCCGTAGCCTTTAGGCGGTGGGTCGGCCTCCACCACCGAATCCGGCGGCTCCTCCCGTGTCTTGGCCACGATCTTGGCCACCGGTCTGGGCCGGGCCTGAGCGCGCGGCCGCGGCAGGGTACCGGCTCCGGTGCTGTCTACATGGCCGCCCTGCTGCGTTTCGTTGGTTGGAGTGAGGTCGCCGTCCTCGAAGCTGCGCCGCCACGGCTGCAGGATGTAGCGCTGCTGCTCGAAGTACTGCATCTGAGTCTGGGGCGCCGGTGGAGGTGGTGGCTCGTTCCCAGCCTCTCCAGCAGATGGCTCCACCTGTACGGGGATTCGCCGTCAGACACCAACGCGAAGGTGCTGACTCCATACTTGTCGGTGGGAAAATTTAACGCCAAACTGAGCCGGACTTGAAGAATAGGCTGGTTTTCCTGACATAAATTTATTTATATAAAGTTCTAGAGATCTTATGTAAAGATAAAGTTAAGATATAGAGATAAATTATAAAGATCTTTACTTAAGAGTTCTATAGAGTTCATTAACTGATGCACCAGGACGTTGCCGCCAAACTTCCCAACTCTATCTCAAGCACCATAACGTCGTCCAGGAAATCCTAGGACTACAAAAATGGCTCCATATTTTAATCTACTTGCGACAATATAGCCAACATTACACAATCAAAAGATCTACATCACTATTGAGCCAGGTTGTCCGGTATGAAATATCAAATCAATCAAGGAAATATCTCAATCCTGCACTGTGTACAAGCTATAGCTTTGAAACTCCAAGAAACACAATTTTCTGACCCTCTGTCAATACAAATATTCTGTGATACATTGTCTTCAGACGAAAAGGAACTCTCGAATCGGGGCTATTTCCCCAAATATTCACTCCCACGTCCGAAAATGTAGCTCAAAAGCTTCCTTACAAAGAAAAGCGGATACATTTTATCAGACAAGTCACTTAGCAAGTGGAAATAAGTTACGCTCCAGTAAAACAATTCCAATTCCCATCATGTACTGGGTGAAGTAGCTAGAGAATTAAAACTGGGCCATGGCCCCTCCCCTTTCTTCTTTTCACCCTTCCTTGCCCAACATTTCACATCTGCGAGTACACGGCCATTAATTCAGACTGCCCTTCAGACACCCACTGAACTAGCTCCTGACTATGCCCCTGCTCTTCACGTCCCAATCTTTCACGCACCTGAACCTGCACTTGCTGCAGAGGAAGGGGTCTGTACTGACTGAAGCCCTGGAACCTGCCGGCGGCGGCGGCGGCGGCGGCCTGTGCTCGCCCCAGCCGGCCTGGCCCAGCGCCACCGGGGGATGAGGTGGTACCCCCGCATGGTGGAACGTCTTGAACTGCTGGTAGGTGGGCTCGGCCGGGTTGGAGCTGCCTGTGATGGCGATTTCCTGCCGGGGCGGAGATTACAGTGTGAAACACATTCCGGGATGAGTGGGCGACACACAATTGGAGAAATAGAGTGAATGAGCGAGAGAGGGTGGGGGGGGTGGTAAAGTGAGTGATTGGCACACGCTCGAAGTGTTCACAGTCGTTCATAGTCGAAAGTGAGACCTTGTGGAAACCTATAACACCATAGATAATTGCTAAGTTTGAAAAGAGGCGAACAAAACTTAAGCCTTCAAAATCACTTCTGTTTCAAGATGTAGCATTGCAAATTTGAACGTGAAATACAAACGAACAAATCAAATATAAGCCATATAAAAACCCATAGAAAGATGAAGGTAATGCATGAGGTCAGACCAGAAGTGACACGAGTGGGGGGGCTGACTGCCGATTGTGTGGACAGCATGACTAACCTGAGTAGTGTACTGATGCTGGTACTGTGAAGGTACCCGTTTTCCGGTGAGAATGTCCTTTGCTCGCTTGATAGCCAGCGTTATCTTCTTTTGGTGCCCCAAACGTGAAATGCCTGCGAAGAATACAGGAACTAAAATCAGACAATGCACAACTGCAGAACACAAGCCGAGCCCCGTCACCTGTTCACGGCACAGGAACGCTCAGACACAATACATTCACGGCACAGGAATGAGTGTCTGCACGCTGCTCGGTGAAATGTACACCAGTATTGTTTGACGATCAATAACATGACTCGACCTTGTCGTCACTGGCTGCATAATAGCCTCCAGGCATACACCACCGAGCCTCAGGCATACACCACCGGCCACTGAGTCCAAAGAACATTCGCCACTCCAGGAGCGCTTCCATGACAGAAATGTCCTTCGACAACCATGCTGGGTTGTGTGGCACTGTTGACTGGATGATGTAATGACTGTCACGCCGGCCCACCCAGCGCTAATGGCGTCTCCTGTGTCCGCTTATTGGGGAACATGGCGGCCGTAGATATCACATTTTCGGGGACAGCGCTGATACTGCTGGATAACAAGACAGGAGGACGTATTTGGGCTGTCGTTGCATTCGCCCAAGGCAAATATGACGCCGACTAACGCATGAAACGTGGGATGTTCACACTAGGTAAAAATAAACATACTACGCAAGCTTATATATGTCTTCTACATAATTACCTACAGGGCCGATACCAACAATTATTTGAGTGTAATTCGAGATTTGTTTCTGAACTACCCGTATTCCGCAAAATATGTCGTATATCCACAAAAATCCTGACCATACATCGTAACAACAAAGCCCTGGCATGTGCCGACCTCTGGACTATATCTGCTACACAGCAGTCCAACCCCGCGCCTAAACTCCCCAGTCGCTATCTCCTCGAGGTCCTCCCAGGTGACCTTGGTGGTCTTCTGAACGGTGGCATGAGCCCCTTCCCCTCCACACTCACCAATCTCCTCCAGATCCTCACAGGTGATTTCGGTGTTCTTCTGCACAGTGCAGGTAAGCACGTAACTCGTATAGTATAAGCCTCTCCTCCACACTCACCAATCTCCTGGATGTCACCCCAGGTGATATTGGTGGTCTTCTGCACGTGGCATAAGCCCCCTCCCCTCCACACTCACCAATCTCCTCCAGGTCCTCCCAGGTGATCTCGGTGGCCTGCTGGACAGTGGTGTAGCCCTGGCTCCTCAGCAGCTCGGTGTAGTCGCCCAGCCGCAGCAGGTGCAGCCACCGCTCCAGACTCTCCGGAATGAAGTCCGGCAGAGCGTCGGAGATGTTGAGCCGCGCGATCTCCGACTTGAGCTTCCTACGGTGGGCCGGCTTCGTGATGCCAATAGCGGTCAGGTCCTGTCGACGGGGAGGACTGATGTTAAACGGCGCACCCATTACCAGGGTCATACGTTATAGACTCCGTCCTGTTGAGAGGCATTTCCGGGAGCGGATTATCTGGGAGCTGTTCACATATGACGTCAGCGATCGAGTGGGAGGGGGTTTGTAATTTGTTGACGTCTGCTGACAAAGGGGCACTGGCGGATCCAAGGGGCCGTGGCCCCCTCCAAAGCATAAAATAGTACCTATTGCTCCCCCAAACGGCCAATTTTAAGCCGTTTTTTCTTCCAAAAACTACTGTTTTCGCGATTTTTTTCTTTCTCAATTTAGCCCTCCCAAAACGTTACTTTTCCCCCTCCAAAAGATGCTCCTGGATGCGCCAATGCAAAGGGAAGGAACCCTGATTAGTCTGATAATTGCTGATTGGGGGAAAGGTCATCAGTGGAGCATTATAAGAACATGTTTCAGTCGTCCAACTTCTTCATCGGCTCAATTTGTCATTGTCATATCAATTTTTCCACCCGGTGACATGATATGCTATCTATAGACTGGAAGGCAATAAATAGAGTGCTAAGTCTCGAATCAAGAATAAAGCGAACGATTGAACGTTATTTCCGGGGCAGAGGACAAATCATCGGCTGACCTGGAATAGTTTTATTGAGCGAGAACTGTGCGGGCCTGATTCGGGCCCAGGGAGATGGGTGGATCCTTTTTAAGGGTCTGTATATAGCAGGCTGTCCATGTAATCCCTATTTAATTGGAGGTTTGACGACTGCTGACGCAGGGAGGTAGGGGAGTCAGCCTTTTACAGACGACTGCTGACAAAGGGGAGAGGTCCTGACACCCCCATTTTTCTGAACTCATACGTGATCAGCCGCTTACTCAGAAAACCTATTTGTAACAGCAGGTTCAGAGGACTCTGACGGTTGCCCCGTACTCAGTTCCACCAGCACTGGCTGCTTTCGTCCAGTTCTGGACCAAACTGACTGCTTCCGTTGTACGGCATCGGGAAGCAGCGGTGGACATACTCCGCCTACAGCAGGCGCCACATCTTACCTAGCGCGGGTTCACATAGTCCGTTGTTGACCCGTGTCCGAAGCGGTTGAAACGCCTCCGCAGCTACCGGATAACGCTTTCTCCACCTCGCGCAACTGTGTTTAATTGGTCGCCGTAAGTATGTCCGGGTGCTTGAAATTTGACAACGTCTGTCTTTAGCCAGTCACCATAGCCGACGCAGTAAGTTATCAGTCAGTAGCTGAGGACTGGGGTGGATTCAGTTACCCTGGATACATGCGCAGTCTCGGTACCCAGGCCCTCGGTACGCACCATTACGTCCAGACGATACGCGCCCAGACGAATGTGGCGACGCCAAAATACCGTTGTATGAAGTAAACTCATTGTATTTGAATAAACATGCACGTCAGTTCATACATTTCATCTCCAAAAGTACAATTTTAGCCAAATTACTGAAATCCAACGACAAAAATTGTATCTAAATCAAAACTTCGCCAATTGGTACGGACTAACCTCATGGCCCTTCTTTTAGAGAAGGACCAGGACCGAGTGGCAGGACCGTACCAGAAAAAATTGCCGTTTCACCCGGACCACAGGCTGCCAGATCCAAAGTAACGAGTGTCAGCCGGAGTGGCACCGCACCCGGCGCCCCCCCGGCGGTAGCAGTGATGCCGGGCCAACCCAAAGCACACGCCAATTTTCGGAGAGACAGCGCCCTTTAAGTGATCCAATGAACAACTAAACGACCCTTTCAAGCTATAATAAGGCATCTTCAAAGGCTGAGATGAGACGGCACTGGATACTAATTGTGTCTCGAAACATAATCAATTTAGTTTTAGAAGAAAAAGGCACCCCTTGGAAATATGGCGCCCCCTTCCTCCCCGAAATCTGCCTCCCCCACTGACGACCGCCCCTCCCTCCGGAGAATCCTGGTGCCGCTCCTGACAGAGGATGATCACTTTTACCGCAGCCAGCTTGCAAAAGTGAGCATCCAGCTGGACATAAATCTACAGTATTGATCGAGGAAGCTCTCTCTCCTGAGTTTCTTAGGTGGAGGAGCACTAATGGTGTGCAGTAAAAAGCATCGAGTTTCCTGGGGCTGAAAGCTCAGCTACTAAGAATCCTAATGGTGGTTGTAAGTATTTAAAGAGTATAGCGAAAAGTTTTCAGAGCAGCAATCAATCTCCCCACAAACCGGGGTAATTTATGAGTCTGCCGTTTGAAGCCGGCGA
Source organism: Lepas anatifera (assembly GCA_034440635.1). Lineage (NCBI taxonomy): Eukaryota > Metazoa > Arthropoda > Thecostraca > Lepadidae > Lepas > Lepas anatifera. The sequence continues at coordinate 1,529,856 of JAOTON010000773.1, read as the reverse complement.
TGAAGTCGCAGAGCAGGGAAGTTCATGGTGGTCTTACTGTACATTTACGGGCGCCTTGAGTTAAACACAGAAAGCACTGTAACGGCATTAAACTCTGCGATAAATATGCCAATTTCGTGACCCGAACATCGTTCACGACACAAAAATCGCCGCATCTGTGTTGCATGCCTTCGATCAATGCCCTAGTAGTAGTGAAAATGCCGCGTTCCGAAAGCATACTCCAGAATGTCCTATGTTTTGCGTGCAACAGACCAAACGTTTTTTTAACCACAGCGCCAGAAACCCGGGCCGCGCAATATGTCAATATAATTTCCGCCTACCAGTTCCAGTCCTCAAGGGCATATTCAAAACCGTTTGGCCGATTTATGTGACACATAGCCACTATCGAACCATCCGCAAACAACGAGCCCCAAAAACCATAAAACACAAGCACACAGACGTGTTTTAATTTTAATTTCTACCATACAACACGAGTTCTTGATCTCTCTGCATTATTTCTGAGCCATAACCAGGGCCCAGCCGACTTCCCGTCATAAATCAATACGTCTTCGCCCTCCCACAAAGGATAAAGGCCTTCGACGTCGCGGGTATTGTCGAAGATTACCAGATTGCTGGTTTAAAGCCAGACCAACGGGGTATATGATTTCCAACACCACCATGAATGTTGCAAGTTCAAATGTGATACAAGAACCATCCGAATGGTTGACGAAAAACTCATTATATTAATTCTATTGTCCATCCCACGTAAAACGGGATGCAGACTCCTTGACAAAACCCAAACAACATCTTTAGTCGCGAACTGAGGAAGGTTCCCGTGAACGTGGGATAAAAATATAAATAGGATTTATAAAAGTTTTGAGATGCAGGTAAACGACAGCAAACGTGTTAATCAATAGCTGTTTCACTCAATAATACGGGAAAAACTACTGTCCTCCATCAGATTCGAACTCGGAATCTTCCGTCTGTAACTCACCTCGGGGGTCATGCGAGAGACGGTCGGCATGTCGTAGCCGGCGCTGACGAACAGTTGGTAGTACTCTTCGAAGTGGAAGTCGGTTAACCAGGCGTTCAAGACCTCGGAGTCCTACGGAAGAAGGGAAACATTAGCTACAACTTCTCGGCAGTTGAAAATTTAGCCGCGACAAGACACTAAACATGTAAAATTACTGAATAGAAACACGTGCCGACACGGAACAGCTTTAGAAAACAGGTACGCCCAAACGGGGAAGACACCGTGATTCAACGAGGAGATACCACTTTCAGCAAGAACGAATAAATCACACAATAATAATTATTTTCCTCGGCTTGTTCTTTGCCTTTACGATTCCAAGTTTGTGACAAACTGTGTAAAGCTGTTTAATCCTACCACTAGCACAAGCCCATTATTTCTCGAGAGAACAACGACGACAAAGTTACCCGCCCAAGCGCGTGATCAAGCTCCTGAATAACAATCCAGAAGCCAAACTCCGAAGGAAATGTTCAGAACAAGGTCAAATCATCGCCGACAAAAACCCAACGATTCATCCGTTCATCTCAGATGAATACATATCTGAACAGAAGCGACCCAGAAGCGTCCCATTTCCATTCGCCATTGGATACGGGTAACAGCGGGCCGATATGCAACGCTCAGCTGTGAACGTAGGCTTCTCGTGAAAGATTCCTGCCCCGCTGGGAAATCCGGCCGGGGAAATTCAATAACCCGATGGCCGATCCATAGCTCAACGCCAATCCCACGCTGAAGATACTCGAATACGCGATCAGTTGAAATTGGCAAGTGCATAGTAACCTTGCGTATTTCAAAATTACAAAATTCTGGTTGGAGAATCGTAGCACCCAATACTTTCAAGTTGTCGTCCGATACTTTTGGCATCATTTCACATCGCAGAAAGCTCACCAACCAAAGCAAAGGATGGGAAAAACTTTAAGATCATAGGTAAGCGTTTCTGTAAGCCTTATCAAAACAGCTGGCGGATTCTGAAATATAAATAAGCAAACAGCTCTAAGCTCAGCTTTTAGACACAAATGCATCGGCTTCCAAATTTCCAGCCCAGTCTGGAAGTGGTTTAAAATACCCTGCGTCTTCGACGCTCGGATGAATACAGGAAGTATGCGCTTCATCACACGAGTCCAGTTTCGACAGTGAAAGCCCGCGAGCTTACTCGAGCTTAAGCAGCTCGACGGGACCGTGCGATCAGCCAGCTGTCCTGCGGCAGCCCCGGAAAAAGGCACGACCGCACCAGCAAGCCTCCCGGACGTGTAGAGGCCCCGGGGGATCACTTTGGACTGGCAAGTTCTGGGGTTTGAGATTGCTGCAACGTGGAAACTCGAGAGCAGGTAGATTGTGGCCCTACAGGGTCACGACACGCTACTTATTTTTCTGAAGTCGCAAGGTATACAATGGGTTTAGTGGATGCAATTCACAGATTGAATATAAAATGTGAAATTCACAAGCAGCATGTAAAGGAATATCCCTGATTGCATATACCTGAAAAATGTGACTTAACCGCTGAGTCATAAAGCTTCACTGAAACAAAACTATTTTATTTGAAACAAAATTATTATTTTTACATCTTAACTTCACTTCTGGATCAAAAGCCTAAGGGGTAATATCAGCCATGAGGTACTTCAATTCCGCCAAAACGAGCGATACAGATAGCACCACATCGACACTGCTGACAAAAGCTTAGTCCGACAGCTGCAAACAAGTTTCCTGGGATATACACGGGTATTTCGAGGGCCAAAACCTAATACGAATCCGACAGTTGTAAACGGTTTCCTGGGTTACGAACGGGTATTTCGAGGACCAAAGTCTAATACGAATCAGACAGTTGTTAACGGCTTCCTGGGCTATGAACGAGTATTTCGAGGACCAAAGCCTAATACGAATCTGACAGTTGTAAACAGTTTCCTGGGTTATGAACGGGGTATTTCGCGGGCCAAAACCAAACAGAAATGTGTATTCGATTATGGCAAATGAAGAGCATTGCGCGCATTTGTAAATTACGGCGTGCCTTAGAAAATAATCTCCCGCTAAGCTGAAACGATTCATCACCGCGGTCCGCACGCCAGGCCGAAGTCTGGGCAGACATTGGCCAGATCGCGTCCGCTCGCCTATCTCGCCCTCTTCATTTCAACTCCGTATTTCTCCGGTCCCTCACTGAAACGCCAGGCCGCAGCTGCCGCCGGTCCAGCGCCTCCAGGCGCCACTCCGTAAAACCCGCCCACCAATCACTCCAGACGTGAAACAGAGCGAAAACTCGGGGGAAACACCGCACGCCCAACTTCTTCCACGTCTGTCTAGTTGCGGCATGGCATGGCCGTTCCGAAGCTACAGAACCAGCGGTCCCTAACACGAAGAAGTGTGCGATAAATTCGGATAGAACACGCCAACAATTCATCGGGGTTTGGGAGGTGCACTGGCCTGGTATAGAAAATCAATCCCAGCCGACCACCAGGGCAACCATAAAGCTCGGCACCCATCGGTGATCAGGCATATGAAGGTGGAAACGACGAAAGGCCACACAAATCCAGTTCAGCCTCAGCAGAGTCGCTAGTAAAATCACCTACCCTCCTGTTTTCGACTTCATCGTCTTCTGTATTAAGCCGATGATGGTCGTCATCCCTCGCTCCACTTCCACCGCCTCTTAACAGCGTGGCCGGCCGGCGGCGGTCGCGATTGAAAGTCAATCGGGGCGAACGGGCCTGCCTCGGGGCATTCTCCGTTGGCACGTGCCGATAACAGGCACCCAGCTCACGCCACTCACAGGTCAGAGCACGCGACGCCGCCGGCTGAAATGCCCCGAGGGCCAGAAAGGTGACGGGGTCGGACTGACGGACAGGCGGATCAGCGATGGAAATTGGAATGCCAGAAGAGAGGTCTTGCGATTCGGCTGCCACTGATCTGAAGCTCTGAGTATTGGCAGGTGGTACAAGGCCGGGGTAGCGACCTAGGGACCGAATAAAGCGCGACTTCTCGGGCTTTCGACGGGTGTTATAAATGTATGTTTGTGATGTGCTGTGCAGTAACCAAGACAAACACTGCTTAGGCCCCTCTGGAAAATGTTATTACTTTCAAAGATTGGGCTGGGACTGGGCCAAATAAGAAATGAGACCAAATAAGTTATGCTGGCGTCGGTACGTATCGTGGCCAGAGCAGGCACAAGGTCTAACTTGGCCTTTGTAATCACCTTTCATTTCCGCTTCTAGCCCGAAGACGAATGCAGACAATATAGCAGTTAATTAACTATATGACGTTCAAATGGGGCGTCATCCTCTGGAAACGGATCTGGTGCTCCGGAAAATGAACCAGGAAATTATTTAGAGCTCTCATCCACTTAACCATCTTCCTTGCATAATCGAAATGAAGACAGTGGCGCCAACCCAGCACATGGCGTCGCCACAGCTAGCACTCAGACTAGATGGCTAAAGCGCACCTGCCCCAGCAACCAAACGTATACAATATTCACATGAGGCAGCTGAATATGAAACGTCTGTCCCAGCCCCAATGTGAGCACAAGCATGAACGGAAAATGAAACAGCTAGATCAACAAAGTCAAGGCTGAATACTACCCACACAATGCTTATGCGAATAATGTAGCTTTGCTGAGTGATATTAGACTTCTTATTGGGAATCAAACCACATCGAAGACAAATCCAAGCCGCTAAGCTAAGATCCACCAAAAAGAGGACATAGTGCAAATCCAGTTCGATGTCATGAACGTTATCCAACATATCGGCGGGGCGACCCTTCGGCCAAGGGCATTAAATGAGGTCATGACCCAGTACCCCCCCTGGATCCGCCTCTTCGAGGGTTGCCGGCCGCGTGTTGACTCGGCCAGTGCAGTGGCCGTAATTGAGGGATGCCGAGCGAGAAACAGCACGCGCTTGACGCACCTAATCACCCATTGGTGAACACTACCCCTGATGGCGGATCACAGCCAATCACAGCGGCGGGTTGGTCACGGGTGAGTGGCAGGGGCGGATACAGGCGCCACGCGTGAACGATTCTGATGGAATTGTCTGCACTGAGGAGTCCCGAAGAGGAGCAAAAGAAAAGAGGGTTTCCACCACTACTGAATTCCTGACACAGCGCTGTAACATCAAATCACTTTGCCATGCATGGAGCTCAGCTCCCTGCTATTCAATGCATTCTACTTAAACTTTCAGAAAACAAAAAGCACCCTGAACTTTTACAACAGCGGATGGAGATGCTCTGAAATGAAACCAGCTCTAACTTTTAAGCCAAGGCCGACGGTAGTCACTAACGCGACCATAATGTCTGGGACAGCACCTGAGACACATCCAGGCGCCTGGAAATGACGGAAGATGACATCAGCAGCAGGGTAGCGGAACTCGTGCCGCTGCGGGAGCCACGGGCGGATCCAGGATTTCCAGGCAAGGGGGCTTCCAACGTCGGGGCTGATGGGAGGGGGAAGGACCTGTACCGCGGGGGAACCAGTATTTGCATCCTGAGGGGGAGGGGCGCAGGAAGCGGCATTTTTGGGAGCGCCGATGCGCAGAATGGGGAGAAGGGGCAAGCGCCAAAGCAGTGGGATATGCCCTTTTTGTCCACCTGGATCCGCTTATGCCGAGAAGTCTGAAAATAAACAAACTCCGACGGGCTGCCTGCAGAAGGTCGCATAGTGAAGGATTGCAAATGGGAAGTGCGACTACCACGGCAGCGGAGCCCGGGTTGTCATGGCAACGCGAGCATTGAGAAAAAGAGCGCTGAACAAGATTGCGGAATGTGCTTAATCTAGCTACGTTGCTGTCAGTGCATTTAGTAATCCATCATTGATTTCCCTGCAAGCGGAGAGTTCATGTCGAGGGTATTCCTGGATAAATTGAAGGAATAAATCTGAAAACAGGAGCACATACTGCAGGCAATGACAGGAGCCTTCTCCGAGATAAGGCTTTCCCAGAAGGCAGCGACGTGGACGAGACATTTCCACAAAACCCTACTTCCGACAAATTTGCTCGAGTTTGAACCGTCAATGTAGTGTGAACACAGTGCCCCGGGGCCATTCAGCCACGGGTTTAAATTCCGCCGCCATGGCATTCGCTCGCATTTAGGCGGACCCAACGACCAATCAATTATCCAGCTGCAAGCTCGCTCTCCGCTATCAGAGCCGAACACAGTCCCCACGCACACGTCCGCCGCCGACACAAGGAAGCGAATCCACACATCATCTCCCATTCTATGCTAGGCACGCCGCTTTCATTGCAGACACTGCAACGAACCGGAGGGGACGGGGGCGGGGGAGGGGGGGATAGCATGTGCTGGAAGAGCGCTGGAGGCTGGTCGATACGCGAGATAAAGTGCGTACGACCCACTGCTGTTGCCTAGAGCGAAATCCAATGGCGGCCGCCGGGAAAAGGATGCCCTGTCGCGAGCAAAGTATGGCGCACGCCCTCTACGACCGCGAAACTTTTCCTTTTAGTAGCCCACTGGCGACAGAACCTGTGTGTACAGCACCACTTAGATGATATCATGAATAATTCGCAAGTCAATCAGAGACGAAAACTGCCCGAAACACGGTGTTCCCGTGGTCATGTACACTAACCCCATCTACTGGCGGTGAGGGATCACGATTGCGGGGAGGGGGAGTTCGCCCCCTGCCCCGCGGCGGCGCCATTCATGCCTCCATCGTACAGCAGCCTAATGAGCATCAGGCAGGCATACCACCTCTGACCTTTCCGAGGACGCCCCGTCCGCGCCGCCCACCGTGCAAACCTATGCACAAGACGATGAAATGACGTCCCCTACAGGTCCCTGAGGCACGATGGGTGAGCCAGGTTCCGCTGCCCAGCAATAATTGCATGAAATACAGTCATTAAGATGGGTCACGTGGCCATGGGAAGTTTCAACAGCACTTCAGCGTGACCGAATGGATTCATTTTTATGTCCACCACGAACACATCCGTGATAAAATCGGTCAGGTAATGACCACCAGATCCGTGACCAGTTGCGACAATCCCGCACACTAACCCGCCATCACAACGCCCGGCTTACGTAATCGGTGACCTAGCATGTCTTTTTCAAAGTTCACAAAAATCACCCCATCGCATCGCTCCTATAACTAATGCACTTCACTGCATTATGAAAGCAGTGTATTGAAAGCAATCGCGCTGCAGCACACCCTAAAACCCAGCAGGGAGCCTCAGGACCCCGTGTTCTTTCTGTCTGTACCTCCGTGACCATGTCGGCGGCAACGGCTGGTCACGCCGCAAGAATGTTTATTGGTCCGTTACGGCCGCGACCGGTCGATAGTACGCTGTGTTTCCAGCCGGCCTCGCGGACCGCGGCCAGTTCAGTCGGCTCGACGCACCGCACAAAAGGCTGCTGCTCGACTCCCAGCACGGCTCTAAAGGTGCGGATACATTTATAATGGGATCTAACCCCAGATAACCGTGTGAGAACATGCTAAAAACTGTGTTTGGATTTCATTAACGCCAGAGCTCAACGTTCGCGAAAAAATAGGCGTGTCTTGGAACTTATGCGGCCGATAGCTTAGCCCAAACCCCACGAATATTGTTTAAAGGAAGTGTCATCTTTTATAACGGGTTCTAAGCCGCGATACCAGTTTTGGGGTGGATCCATAAACAATTAGGTATCACCATTATCACTCCACCAATAATTCTGTGTGTCAAAATTCCGCACCATTAAAAATCAAAATAAAGACGTCATGTCTCGCTTTCAAAGGCAACCTCTTTCCATCTGGCAACCCATTTCATGTGATAAATGTTAACAGATGCCAGGGTTTTTGCAGTTACCCAAAAGCAGTCAGGGCAGCTGAACTTCGTAATTACTCGCGATGTTTAGGTCAACCCAGGCTAGCACGAAAACAGACAACATTTTTGTTTGCATCTAATGAAAGCGTATACAAAATGCGCTTTGGCTAATTTTCAGGCCTATTTTGTCCATAAATAATCCTTTCCAGCATTTCGATTCCATTAAAACGGCGCCGGGCACTAGAACAGCCGCGGCAGCAACGGAACCCACGCCACCTCTAACGTGTCACAGGTCACTACCACCGCCTTATATACGTAGGTTGTCCCAGGAGCAGGCCTTTTAGGTAAAATAAAACTAACGAAAAAAGTTCTGAACTAAATAGGTTTAACCAAGAAAACCGAAAGAAGTTCAGCTAGCAATTAGACATTGTCCTCCAATTTAAAATTTGATTCATCCGTTCCAAAAGAGAAATCCCGCCCAAGCCATCCTCATGCAGTCGCTAAGGATAAGCAGGCGTTTATCAGTCAAATTTGCACCCTGGACTACACCTGGGCATGAGAGGGGCGTGAGTGGCATCTCTTGTGCCGTCTAATGTGAGCAGAACGAATGGGTGGCACATCTCACCCCCACAATGCCGGCATCTTCTCGCTCCGCGCGGTGCCATTCAAATGCGCCATACCAAACCCATTGGCCTTATCCACGACACGAAGCAAAGGTCATGCAAAGGTTACGCAAAGGTTGCCTCTCCCACCAGCATATGGGCAAACACTGCCCACGAGCATTTACCCTGGCGGATTAGACTTTGCGGGAGTGGTATGGCAGCAAACAACTTCCTGTGACCTATGTGCCACACAACCCGCTGAAACGCTGCTGAATATAGATGGTTCCCCCGCACAACTATTTCTCTCGAATGGTGTGATGACAGTTGCAGTGGCTTATTAGCGATATACAGTACCAGTGCCCGTTCATCTTTCACGGATCAGGTTATTGGGCAAAAACGCGGCGCCATTCCAGCCAGCAAGTTTTGAGAGTGAGAAGACAGCTACATGCAACCATTGTAAAATATCTTCAAAGTCAAATCATACACTCCGTTTTTGCCCAGCGCCTCTGGCTAAAGAGCATAAAAGACCATGCATCGCCTAGCCGCATCGAAAACTATCCAGTCTCAGTCCCAGTCACAATGTCCTCAGCTGAGCCACGATCCATCCACTACGGACCGTGAAACGATCCAGCACTTCGTGAAGCTTGTTACTACGCCACATTACCCCACGCTCAGGTGTCCCTCCGCTCTCCTGTGATAACACGGCGGTCAACGGCGAGCCCTCGGGCGATTTGACCGCGACGAAACACCTGCCCCCTCTCCCCACGAGGGGCGGGGGCAGTGGGGGAGGGGCTGAGAGCTGAAGTGACTACGTGTGACGCACCGACAGCAGAATGAAATACGTTAGAAGTCACCGTGAGCGATTCAGTGACAGAATGTTCACATACTAAATTCAAGGGTTCTTCCCCGCGAGCCCCGCAAAATCCCGAGCACGGGTTCAACAGCAGTGTGCAAAGTAGAAGAAAGTTAAATGGCCCAAAGCAAAATCAAGAACGGAATAAGAGGTGGTCCATCAAGGTATATATGTATAATACCGCGGCCGGCCTCCTTTGTCCGGAGCGCAAAACCTCAGTCTTCCATTTCAGTGAACTAGATTAAACTGGCATCAGGGAAAAGGTAAAAACTTTTAACAGAAAATATGGGATCGTGCCGCGTCATTAAGTTCAAAGACCAATGCCCTGGTCGCCTTTTCTGCTCGGTGCTGTAAAAGCCATCGACACGGGCCTCGTTCTTATGCAAACCCTGCTCAGAAATTGTGCCGCTCCAGGAAACGTGGAGCATTTGGCAGCGAGCATCTCGTCCAGCAATCAATAGCAGCCCGCTTCGGACTTAATTTCCAATCTCATTATGGTTATGAAATTGTGGAAGGGTAAACAGATGCCGGTGCTCTCCCAATAGGGGCTGAACGGAGGGGTGGCGCCACTGTCGCGGCGCAAGCTGACACCAGCTTGATGACAATACCGATACCAATTTCCCCCCAGCCTCACCGCTGAATGGGAGCCATCAGTGTCGACTTTGTCAAACCTAAAAAAGACCTGCTCTAAGACGCCTCGTCGCATTTCACAACTAACAACCAGCTGAAATAGAGCATTGTACGAGTTTTCCCAGATTGCATCTTAATTGCAAATCGCAATTTCGCTCGCTTCGCCAGCTTGTTTTCCTCGTCGCTAGAGGCTTGGTCGCTCGTTGCTTGACGCTTCCATTATTTTTCTTTCAGAAGGCGGTGGTCCAATCAGGAAGATCGGGGCGGACGGCGGCTAGCTCTGGCCTATATCAGACTTTTTCGGGGCGAAACCACACAGCCAGGTTTAAAAATGAGCACCGACGAAACGTTATAGAAGATAAACACGATAACTTCAGCGACTAACGAACCATACGAAACAGCACACTGATTCTCAATTACTTTCTATCACATTATGTTACTGACGTCGATTGGTTTTGCTTTGATTGCATTTCCGATGAAGCTGTAACAAGCAGAGCTTCAAATTAGTTTTACCAAAACTGGTTTTTCAGTAATAACGGAGAGCGAATTTAATTTTGTTATTTTTCTAGTCGGCCAGACGGTACCTCTCGAGCTCTCCAGATCCAACAAGGAAAAAACAGAGCCGTTCTCCGGGCGGAAGCTATTCGAAACACGCCTAGCAGCAAAAGGCGCCGCAGCTCGGCGATTTTCCGTTGAGCTTCTAAACGTGCATAAAAGGACGACTTCCGCCACTCCAGTGCATCACTAAACGACTCACGTCTACAGAATGACAGCTTCCGGCACGTTCTTCTGCATTGCAGCAGACAACCACAGCAACACTGCGTCGCATTCAGTCGGATTTGGACGGCAATGCGTCTTCAGCTAGACGGAAGCATTTCTCAGACTGGCGAATAAAGCCCTGGCTTAGAGCTGGACCTGCCGAGTATGCGGAGCTGCAGCTCAGGCCCGACAGACACGTCACCGCTCAAGCTCGGAAGCCATTCATCGGAGCTGTGACAGCTCTGAAGTCGGCTATAGCCATGTGAAGCAGCACAGCAGCGCTGCGAACGCCAGGGCCGGCCTTCAGACATTTCCTTCTCACTTTGGTGTGTTGACAAGAACGATTAAATCGGCGCTCAGCGAAACTCACAATGAAAACGCACAATCAACCCACTTTATAGCGGGAACTATTGGTTTCGGCGTTGTCACCTCACCATCTCTGCAGGGGTCGATGCACCATAACCCGAGCAGTGACCCCTTGGCGAACCAGCTCTCACGACGGCAGCCCCGTCAAGTGTTCCAGTTAGCCAGCGTAGTTGGCCGGCAGCTTTGTCAAGTGCGGCAATTCAGATTTAAAGACCACTGAAAGCCCAGCGTCGCGCCGGGACGCTAATCGTGGTCTGAATAGGGACACCGGTGCCGCAGGAAATCTCCACCAATGAGAAATAGCCACGGCTTCTTGCAATTTCCGTAGTCCGTTAGCAGGACCGCCTTGGAAGCTGAGTCATTGACGCGAGGTTGCACCGCACAGAACCGCTCATTAATGGAAAATTAGGTCCTATTATAATTACTATTCAATAAAGCGCTGCATGAACAAAGAGACATCACTGCGCGCATTCGAAGGGTTAAAGTTCAGCATTTGACTCGACATCGTTAGGGGTCAGGAGCACACAACATCCCCACGCAACTCAATAGCGATAACGAAGAGGGTAAAACCGAGCTTAAAAAACTTGTAAACTTACTTTAAAAGTGGTTAAGCACAAGCAAACCTGGCAGAACACAATAAAAGTAGATAAGATTCTTAGCAGCTAACACACTCCTCCGAACATGTCATGTTTAGTTAGTGAAACCACGACAAGGTGTTTCAAGGCAGGACCAAGTGGAGGTTGCGGTGAAGCTTTCAGAGTGCGTGTTCAAGTGTTAAACAGTGCGGCTGCCTTGCCACGAAGTAGCCTCTCGCCCATCTTAGTCCCGAATCTGGGTGTATTAAATCAGATCTCTGCCGAGTCTGACTCAAGGTCTGTCTGACACTGCTGCGTCTGGGTGATAGACTCCGACGCCTCCAAGTGCAGCAGCTTGTGCGCCACCAGCATCAGGAAGCGGAACTCTACTATTTCCGCGGTACTCATCCAGCCCCATTCTAGGCACTCATCCAAACCTGTGCCACTCCTAAGCACACAACTAACACAGTACTCAGTTGTGAGCGTTGGGCGGCCCGCTGCGAAGCATGCAGTGGCAGTGCATGTCCAGGCTTGGGATCGGTTCCGAGACGCCGGCGCCCAATGTTTGCCCGACGTAGGTGGCGGCAACCACTGTTAGAGGGACCTGAGCGGGCGGCCGTCCCTGTCTTGTGGGACGTTAAACTTGGCCAAGTATCCCTTCATTGGAGCTGCTCGTCGGGTGGTGGGGTCGGGGTTCCGTGACAAGTCCATTGATGACTCAGTAGACTCCGACTCAACAGCCGAACTGGAACAACTGACAAAATTTATAAAAAAACTAGCGGAGGAGCTCTGTTTCTGTTATACTCGTACATTGAAGATAGCCGCCGCGCCAAGAGCCAGGGACAGCCAGCAGAGACAGTAGCCTCGTCCAGGACACTCACAGGCCACCTGGACTAGGTTGAACGTGAGACTGGAAGCGCCCAGGGAGCCGCGGCGATACCTTACGAGGATAGACGGCCTCCATAAACCCACAAGATCACGACCCAGGGGAGTTTTCAGGCAGGCATGGTTTGGTGTCAGGACACCGTACGGCTCTCCTCGAGATAGAGTCCCCACCTGCCTCTGCCCCTGCCCCCCCCCACCAGATGCATTTCACCGCCGCCCAAAGTAGACATTTCTACTAATTGCTGTTTAACACTGCGAGATCATATGAAACCAGTTGCACATATCACTACAAATATACCGCTATGGTAATGATGATGGTTGGAGTTTTAAGGCATGTCGGCTGCTAAGGCTTTATGTGCCCGTCGCTAACGGATTAAAACAAATCAGAACCGTCTTGGTTGGTTAACGAATCCTATACCGGGGATGTAACGTCTAAAAGCTCCGACGGGGCTGTAAACTATACATCAAACTAAACCTCTCTCAATTCTTTGTTTTTCGGGGGAGGGGGCTTTGGGTTGCCCCAGTCAATGCGGGATATAGCGCCCAGTATCTCTTTCAAGTATGATAAAACCTGTCCTATGTCCCCGACAGCGTTTTTACCTAGAATCTAAACCATAAAGTGAGATGATGATACAATTCAGTTTACAGAAGGTGAGTCGAGGGTCCGATGGTCCCTTTTGCACTTCCGTCAGTGGCGGTCGCACAATGCCAAATGGCAATATTGTATAATTGCGAGCAATTAACTTCCCAGTAACAGCACACTAGGACCGAGCTCTGGCTGATTACTGTCTCAGCTTCACCAAAAGCCAAGAAAAATTATCAATATGAGTAAAAAAAAGTCCAACATGCTTATGAACAAGAGTTCCACGGGACCGCGAACTGCTGATGTCCATCTCTAAGCACTCTAGTCGAGCACACCCAGTATTTCTTCCTTCTTGTTTTTTTGCTGGAATGTTCTGCCCTGACCTGTTTTTTACCCAAGGCATTGCAGGGTAGACGATGATGAGGCATCCTCCGTTGAGAATTGAGGTCAGCCAGAACATCAATACGCCAGGAGGACACAATGGCCTCTCACAGGTGGAGCATTAGCCCGGCCACAAACCACTTCCCAGGACGCCGATATCCACCGATGGAAACCAACGTTCTTGACATCAAAATCAGGCGACGTGCTCCCCTCATCATCCCCGATATCAGCGGTTTAAAGCTCCCCCAGACGAGAAGCGCTGGGCTCGCCCCTGCAGCTGCCTGTCCGGACGATCCCCAGGGTTGGAAGACTGATTGATGGAGACCTCGCCGGACACAGCCACCGCTGAGCGCTCAGCACTTGCATAAATTGCTGAGAGTGGCAGCGGCACGGCGCTGATTGAGATGCGGCGTGAAGCGCTGGCAGCGTATTTCAAGAGCAGGACAAATAAAGCTGCTGGCGGCTGAGGCTTCGCTGGTGTCATTTCGACAGGCAGATCGTGCTAGAATGTGGGCGCCACATCAAAGCTAATCAATAAGACGATAATTTGGCCGAAGCGTCAGCTGACTCTGATCGATGATGCAAGGCCCGCAGCTGTGACAAATGCGCGCGTTTAAGGTGATCACATCATTGACTTGAAAACACGTGGCTACCGAAAACAAGCATTGCGGCCCATCGCGGTTCCTGTCGAGTCTTTCTGGCAACAAAGCAAGCAGCCTGTAGCCATCAGGCAAGTTACAAGTTGATACCACCATCGAAGCAAACGCCTAGTCATCCAATGTACGTACACAATAACATCGATACGTCCAGAAACCAGGCACACATACACCGCACCCGGCCACCAGCCCCTATTCCGCCCTCCCGTCACCACAAACCATCAGTCATCTTCCATCATACAGAATAATAAGACCTGTCGCCCCGTCCAAGAAAACAGGAATGCAGTGATGGCCACGAGCTTAGTGTCGGCTTACTTCAGCTGCAATCAGGGGCATCGCCACACAATTTTTACTAGGGGGGAGGCCGATCCCGAACTGGCGATCACGGGGGAGGGAGCTGGGAGGTGAATTTTGAAGATGCACTTTATCGCGTTCAAGTAAGAGGGAGAAGTGGGAAAACTTAGCCACAAATTTTTGGAAGGATGCCCTAACATGATTCGCAAGGGGGAAGGAGGGGGAGGGAAGGCGCCCCGTCCCTGCGCTCCGATATCCATCGTTGCAATCATAAGCGGATTTTATATTTCAAATTGGAAGGTACAAAATTGTAGTGTATTGAAGGCACTAATGCCTGCATCTGGGGAGGGGCGGACAGGAAGCGACATTTCAGGGGGCGCTAGAGTGGTTTCGAGGGGCATTGACTGCCCGGCCGTGGGGGGGGGGTGCTGAACACATGCTTCTTCCTTGGATGTATATGCTTACAAAGGGCGAAATAGATCAGAATCAAGCTGTAACAATAAGGTTAACGAACCACTCTTGATCAAGAGATTTTCCTCCAGTACCTAATTATTCGGAAAAAGTCAGAAATCTGATTTTCCATCAGTTTAAACAGACGTCTGAATACTTCGTCCAACACCGGCGCATTTGCCAACTTGGTGCAGCCTACACCCTTCCCCCACATCTGCCATCATCAAATGGCAGCCGGCAACATGTCCAGCGTCGGCTTCTTCCACAAGTCCGGCAACCAAGCCGCACTCCCGCATCGTGCAAGTCCGTCACGTCACACACGAAACACCTGTGTCAAAGATTAAGAGAGATTGTGATTTTTGTCAAGGTCCGCCAACACTCAATTTAGGTGAAGATTTGGATCGATGACGTCTGTGAACTGCGGAACATCTGGATCCACCTGGATCTGTGCTACCTGCGATAATTTTCGGAAATCCTGCTAGACTTCGGCTACAATAAGTCACTGAGCCGCTCAGATACCAATTAATCAGATAGCTGAGGAATGACTACGACGGATTCCCTACAAACTTACACACAAGAAGAACTATCCAGTGGAATAGTGGTTAGCACAGTCGCTTTGCACGCAGCCGACACGGGTTCAAGGCCCGGCGGATTCCCAGAACCATTTGACTCCCCGGAAATCTTTTCAACAAGGAAATATTGTGGACGCCGGGTGAACCTGGGAGTTCAGCTTCTATCCGTAACAATCCCGAGGTTCTACACACGCTACCGTTTCCCTGCGGCGACCAGCCCCAACAGGTTTCCGTGGCGGTCGAAGGATCAACGCCCAGTGGCTCGTCGGCGTCGACGGGCAGTCGACATGGGCGCGGTCCCTGCCCGACCCGCGCGTCCCGTCAGCAAGCGTCGTTCAAAGTAAAATTCGGACGTGGTTCAATGAGCACGACCATTGACAAATGTCTCTGCACGACACAAATAATGTCGGAGAGGCTCATTGTCCTTTGAAGTGCAGTTTTTATCAACTTTACCCCACATAAGCACACCATCAGCATCGTTATTATTTCACTTTTAGTGCGGGGATCAGGTTGCTTGCGTCATTTTCTCCTGAGCTGCAGGATAAAACAAACATCATAAGGACATCAAAGTTACAGGTCCAGTCTGAATGAAATAAACAATCCTGCAAAAATGTAAGCACATAGGCCTCATGACCTAAACCAATCACCACAAGATCCTGACATGGGCTGGCACCAGACAAACGTCTTCTATCGAACTAGCATTCTTGACAACCATGACGTAGTACAAAGGCAGGATTCCGGGGAAGGGTGAGGGGGTGGTCAGAACCAAGGCCCTATAGGCAAAGTTGGTTTGAATTTTGTTAGGTTTTTTTGTTTTCGAAACGTAAAAAAGAACCTAGTCTTGCAAAGAACAGAAACGGGTTTTTACCACCCATTTTAGACATCAAAGTGGAAGTTTTGTTTCCAGGTCCACCCAAAAACACCTACCTCCCAATAGGCCCAAACAGTAAAACGCCTCCGGCGTTGATCTGATGACGTCACTGGTTCAACATGCCAGGGAATTTAAATCGGGTCTGGCCAGGAAAATCAAATTTTCAACCTTCCATGGCGGTCGATTTACCATGGCAGTAGCATCTAGTTCAGGGTCCCCTCCCCTCTCCACCAAATTCAGACGATATCTCTACAAACAACTCGCTCCTACCTGAGCGGTAATACCACGGCACGCGCTCGATAACGTTGATTCGTGACCACCACCGTCACAGCCTTCATTAAACCCACCTCTAGCGGCTGCTGGTCGTTTCCCTCATCATCACCTTTCAGACACCAGGCCATGCCTGGTATCTCCTGAGTGTACCGGCGTGCTGGGCTGAACCTGAGGCGCCGCGGAGGCCCCGGGCGCCGCCCCCGCCTTTGACATCACTGACCCCTGACCCCCGGCCTGCACGCGCACCGCCACCACTTCGCCTGAGGCATAGCCGTAACTGACGCCGGCGGCGCCGTCGAAAGCGGGTGTGGGCGACAGCGGAGACATCTGGTGGCGACGACGCGAACTAGCAAACTTTTGAGAAGCGCTTTAATCGGAGCGGAGCTGTTCAGTTGAAGCATGGTCGACAGCGCGGCGTATGTCGACACCGTAATTAGGCCGCCTGCAAATGGGCCCGACACCATAAAGATGTAGTCGGGTTCACTTAGTTTCAATACTGCTACGCTTATTGAGCACTTAATGATTGCAGTGCAGTGGAATCTTCTCATCTTAGGGTCTTCATGATTCTCTTCATGATGCGGCTGATGATTTTCTTTATATCACGATCAGTCTTTTTAAGATCCTCATACTTTGTCTTTATGATTTAAAAAGACAAACCACCTCTGGTTCCAAGAGCTTATGCCATTCTGAGTCATCCTGGCGTCGACGTAAATTGAGGGCTGTGTCTTACAGAATGCAACGATAAATCAGACGAGCACTTATCCCGCAGAACGTTTTTTACTCTTGCCCAATAGTGATGACGAATAGCCAGGAAGGCAGTTTTTGCCAAACCTTTGGCCTTTGCCGGAGTCTCTAGCCGGGGGCAAATACGAGTGAGAACGAACTTTGCAAAGGTTTAATGGGCCTTGACACGGAAGTATGAACTTGAGTCCCATCACCTGTGCGGACTGTCTGTTCCAAAATCGACGACACGGCCGGTACATAGCCTGTAGCTCCGGGAGATGGCAGAAGACGTGGCCCCAACCACACCCATCCCATCCACCACCCAATTTCGCTATTCCCATTCGTTACCAACCACTAGCGTTGTCTCTCTTCGAAAAACCTTCCGATCGGCGTCAGCCCAGGAGAGCGGCCAGCAGCTGCAGCCGGCAGCTTCGGCAGCTGCGGCAGCCGGTCCCGGCATCGATCCGGTTCCCAGGACGTGCGCCGACGCTGCCGACGCCGACGTCGGGCCGCACTTCACACTGCTCAGGGTGGAAAGTGGCACGTTACACGCCCCCTACCCCACCACCCCCGGGCCCGGAGGTGCGAGAGGCGGGCGGGACGTAAACAAAATAACGCCTGCACTGGTTGTTGCTGTAATTGATGTAGAACAATACGCCAGGGCTTCGTATAGACTCGTTACAAAAAAATTATGTCAACCGCAAAGCCATATCTAGTCGAACTGAAATATATGTTTCAGAAACAAAGATACTGTGGAATTATCTTATTCAGTCTGAGTGAATTATTAATCAATAACTGCGACCAGAATACATCAAACCGTAATGCACGAGTTAAAAACTAGTACCAAGCTCAAATTATCATTGAGCTCAAAGCCTTTCGTCTATTTCCTTTTTAACTGGGGGTAGATTTGCGTTAATTAGAAGCTACGTATGCACAAATATCCTAAATACGATGGTTTCATAGCAAATCAATAACTTTCTCGCAAAACCCCCCATCTACCCTCTCATCCAATTATAAATGATAGACCGAAAAGTCATCAGCTGAGCATTCTGAATCACCGCCCCGGGCATCATCAATAAGGCGTGTCAGTTCATCGCCTTAATCACACCGCCCACGGCTCGACCGCGGGGATCCAACGAGGCTACGGGGGCACGAGCGGTCAACGCCCGCAGGGGGACCCGACACCGCCCGAGGCGGTCGGACACGCGCAGATCACGACTGAAGACCAGGGAATCGCGATCGCGATAAGGAATCGAACTGGTAGGTACACACGGGATGTTATAACGCAGTGAGGAATGGCTCTGACGTTCGATACGTTTAAGGAAAAAAGTGTGTTCCGATCCCTCCCGATCTGGAGAATGTATTACGCACTGCAGATTTCCATTTCTCCAGTCGATGCATTCGGATATTGGATCAAGCGGTATCTTCCAATGAGCGATTCCCGCTCACGGAGATAAAATACCGTACTCGATGTCGGAGGATACCACACTATTAGTTCGTCTCAGAGATGTTGCCCGGATGAATAGAGGTAAGCTTGTATCTTGTAAACAGCAACTCGCCATGAATGCGTATTTTCGAAATGATGACACATCAGCGGGTCGTCTGTGAGCAATTTCAGCAGGCGTTGGCGCCTGAGGCGTCTAGCCTCTCACCACGGGACCACACAGAGAGGTCGGCTCCCGTTCGTTTCCCTGCACCATCGCTCTCCGCACAACAGCGCCAATGGACCGGCCGCACTCCATAGAGCAGTGGCCACAGGCCACCTCCCGCGCTCCTAAAGAACCTCTCTCGGCCCACACAAAAGGCTCACTTCGGCGGACACTGGCCCCAGACGCGGTCTCAGACACCCGCGGGGGGGTGAGGATGATCTGGATAATTTTGAGGTAGGTGGTGAACGGTGTGGCAGCAGCAGAGACGACTCTGGTTTAAGTCCACTCTAGCCTCTCTGCGTACTTCTGATAACCACTGGGTTTATGTGCGCCACTGGCTTCCATACCAAGAGTCTTTCCTCGTCTTAGAAACTGGCCCAGAATGGCTCGATTGCAGCCGCCTTCGGGATAACACAAGAGACTAAATGTGTCAAAACTCATCAGCGAGGAGAGAAAATGGGATTAATAATTTTCTTGCTCACATTTTGTACACCGAACAGTGCTTCCCGTCTATTAAAAACCTTATGAGGAGTATGGATTTGATTCTAAATGCAGAAATTTCCATAGCGGATATAATACCGTCCAATAAAGAATTGTCCCATGCAAATACCCATGAACTTAAGTTGACCACTAGCCATTGTGGCTGACTGACAAATCGACTACCTCCAGTAAATGGAAGTCTCTAAATCAGTGACCTCATGACAACGCTGGTCATATTTTCCCCATGACTGTCTTTAAGTCCCTTGACATCCCATTAATCGCTTAATGATATAGGGCACTTCAGAGGCCCGCGACAGCCCTATCTCCGGATTGTAGCGATCAAATGAAATATGAATCCAACACAACCAGACTAAGCCCCGAGGATCGCATTGGCGGGTCCAGGACTGCCGATCGAGATGGGCACATAGTCGGGGGGGGAGAACGCCATCCGGACCAGGGGGGGCACTTTTGGACGAAAAACAGCAGGTGGCCGCCAGGTCTTTTATTGGTGTTGTCGATATTCACATTCTGGAGGGATGGTAAGCAACGTTTCGAGAGGCACCATCGACCTTCCAGGAGGCGCGGGGTGTCGATCGGGGGAACGCACGTGCCCCCTTACCCCACCCACTAGATCCGCCTATGCAGGATCTAGGCCACACCCACCAATTCACAGAACCGCCAACGACGTCTCGGAGACAATAAACCGCCGGCCAACGCGGGCAGCACAACGCCCACGCGACGGGCCTGTCACCTTGCGGCCAGCTACGGAACTAAGTCCTCCGAAATTCAATTCATCCTAACCGTGAGTTTACAACGCCCCAATTTGCAGCACACCAATCAATTCCAATCAGTTCTACGCGGTTGGAAGATAAATGGGCCAGTTGAATTGCATATGTATGTAGCTAGTGAGCTGGAATTCACCTTAAATGCTGCAGGACCCGCATTGGATTATGGGTCCAAAACGTATCGGACGCAACGATAATCATAACAATTCCTTGTATTCAGTCGGCCTATCGTTGGGCCCGAGTTTCCAAATGCGTTCCTGCTGTTGTCACTTAGCGAGAGCAGTTAACCAATCAATGCAAGTCAAACGAAATATCCAAATTATTTTTACAAGCTTTAGAACGGTTTCAATGACTTTTGAAGTGCCTGGTTTCGAGCATACAACAATGCAAAATTACAGCTGCATGATTAGGTCCAAAGTTCATAATAAAGTCCCAAGCAGCCACAAATAGAGCCATCTCTTTGAAGGTCCTTCGTTGGTCATGACCGATTCATCCGCGGGCGGTGTCCTTTGATTGGTCCCGAGAGGAATATTTACGGCCGGCATATGAGGCAAAATGGCTGCCCCGCTGATATATTGGATCAGAAACTCACCTCAACATAACGTGCTGCATCAATAACACCAGGATATCATCAGCCCAGCGTTCTACCGGACCCAAGCCATCTCCCAGTGCCATCAACAAAACATCATCCACTTATCCACAAGTATCAATAAATATTCATTCCCAGCCTACAGTACACCATAAATCGCAACAGTCCAGCGACTAAAACGGCTAACTCGGTCTCCGGAGGCGGTTATTTTCCGCACCCGCCGGCGTCTGCGCCAGAAAATGCAGCCATCCGTCTTGGGCATCACTTCGCATACCCAGGCGGCCTCTGGAAGTAAACCGCGTCGGGTGCCAGCCCAACGGCCGATGTATATACAGGGGTAAATACACGGGCGTGGCCGGTCCACGGCGTCCTCCGGTGCTTCGCCGGCACCACCGGTCATGGTACCAGGGGGGTGCCACCACCAGGGGAGGTCAGTCGTGAAAAAGAGAGGAGAGCCCTCTTCCCCACTTCTGGCCGGGAATATCGTCCAAAATGTCGCATTTCAGGACAAAAGTGGTCCCTTCTGCTAATTTCATAAGACTGCAGCGGTGTTTCACTTCCCCTATCAGGCAAACCGAATATAGGGACAGATGGACGCAGGTTTCCATCCCTGGGCTCACCCCCCCCCGATCAAAAATCTAAAGCGACGCCCTTGACGGTATCCCTACGGAGAGGACTGGTGAGGCACGCTCAGAGGGCGGCCAGACTGCCCGAGGTTTATTTGCATGGTTCGGCTCGTAATGGGTAGTGAGTAAAAGAGTCGCTTGGACATAGCCTTCCCCCGGTCCCAAATCCCTTCAATGGGGTAGGTTCATAAGTCATATGTCTACTTTATACTCGGAGATAACGGAAACTGTGTAAAACAATAACAGTAAATCACATTAAGCCTTTCGTGTGATATCAATATGAGTCTGCAGATAGGCTAGAGACTAGCTAGGCACTAACTGATTTATAACGACGAATCTCGTGCCTCCCGAGACCATCCCATTAGTGGAGCGACGTTAAGAGATGACCCAGAAGTAAATCGATCGTAACGGAGGTTTGCACGTTTTAAAACACATCCACACTAGATCCTGCAATACGCGACCCGAAACGTATCACACATTCGAATTTTCTGGCATTCAGACATGTAAAGGAGGCATATTTCACTCTAAATAACTTCCATCTTCATATCCCTCCTTGCCTTAAACCTATTCTATGCGGCACCTTGCTATCGCTTGAAGGCACTCGCCCCTTGGGAATAATCAGCCCAACCAAGGACGCTCCAGTTCCGTTGGCACGTGCTGAGATGACGGCGACTTGAGCGGCCTTTCCTCGAAGGACGATGTAGCCGGTCTCGGGGGGGGATTCAGTGCCGGATCTAGGACGGTGGTTTAGGAGGTGCGGGGCAAGTGGACACAAAATCGTGATAAACATGATCCTCTTCAAGAGAATGGACGCAAATCCGAGAGTTATGGGGAGGGGGAATTTCACTTTCCGCCCTCCCTCTCGATCCGCCTCTGAGCGACATTGTCCGGTTATGGCCCCCGGGGGACAGCCACGGAATAAACACAGCTCATCGCAGCGTCCGTCGCAATGCGGCAATGTGATCCTCCGTACAAGTGCGGAGAGGCGAGCCAGCCACCCGCCCCGAGGTAATAACTTTAGGCTGGTAGCCAACACAGCAGGCGTCACTTGCAATACTGCATAAGAAAGCACATTCACCATTAGCGTTCGTCTGTCTCTTGTCATACTCCTGTACAAAATTTAGTGGATTGATATTCCCGCTGACGTAGGCTTGTAGATTATACTGTAAACGCTTCGAAACTCACCATTTAACGAGAGGAGGCCCTCATTCATTTCGATTGGTTAAGGAAATTGCCGCATTTTCCCCATACTAACACCAATACTTTATCGCTATGGAGTCGTCATCTTCTTCCACAAATCGCCGGTCGTCCCGACCAAGCAGCCAGCACACCACTCCGGAACGGCACAATCATTGCCTGCACAGGCCGACTAAGCCAATTACAGCACCTGCACAACGTCCAATATCCAGCATTCCTCACACAGAGACGAGCCCGGCGGCCGCAAAGTTCCCTGCCTACCGCGGTTATTGCCTGTCATGTCCAACTTCGACCTAATTATTGCAGGAAAAGTTGTATTCTCAGGGGCAATGGTACCTGCGTCTCGGTTCAAAGTTTTCAAAAGAACCCAGCAATCAAGGATGTAGCCGGTTTGCAGCAAATACTTGTCGAGAAAGAAGCAACAGTCGCAGGAGTATTACGGTGTGGTTCGTTGGCACTAAACACATATTTACTTTTTCAAGACAGCGGCCGTTCTTTAAAAGCATTGTCAACAGCATAGTGGATAATTCCAGCCATACTACCAAGTCGGGCGATCTCATTTGAAAGGAACATCTCTACCAATAGGAAACAGACTTCAGCTTAATTTTCATTTAAACGAAAGGGGCTAATGAGTTGATCCCACGGGAATAGTACTGATTTGAATCTAGCCAGCTCCTGTGTGGGAAGACACAAGTGACAGCGCATTGCTCTCATATCTGAGCAAATAAACTTTTTCAAAAGTTCCTGCAGAAGCATCGGAATATGTCTCAGTGGCAAAACATTATCGACATATCCTCTCACAGTTGTAGCCTGCACTAAGGTCTAATGAACCTTTTAATTCGATTTTATATCGCAAGTAGAACATTGGAAACTTGACATTTCGTTTTAAAATGACTGCGCTTTTGAGGTTAAAAATTCTCGTCCTAGCACGAACCCGGCAGGGTCAGCACCAGTGAGCCATACCCACCAATCCACTATCCAACGCCACCACCGTTTGTGGCGGCTCGCCTATCGGCGGAGCGACCGCCGGCTCTCCCGACCCCTCCACCTGACAGCACATTCAGCTTGGACGTTCGACCTGTTCCCCGGGGAGCCTCACCGTCACAATGGAGGACGTCGGCTCCTCACCGACTTGCCTCTAGAACAGTGTACCACGTGGGTGTTCAAAGACTAATCCGCTACAGGAGGCGTTACAAACAGCAGTGCGGGAGTCTTCATCGAGATGCCCCACGGACAGCAGCTGGGACTCATGGAACCCGCGGGCTCTCTGCTCCAGCTTCAGAGCAGAGATGGTGGTCCTAGGGTCCGCGTGCCGATGCCTCCTCGATCCCCCAGTACGTACCGCTGACCCAATAGTAAGCTGCACCGATTCCCAGGCAGCTCTGGCCACATCACGAGAAAGCCACCAACCGTCAACGCTTCGCTGCACCATATCGGAGGCCTTGCTGCACGACCCAACCCACACCAGGCCCCCCACCGCCAGACCACGGAACAAGAGGGCCGACACTATCACTAACGCAGCGGCCCAACTCCCTCAAGAAGCGGTGTCAGTGGACGTTCGTCTTGTCCACCACGCGGCTATCAGAGTGGCACGGGTCCAGTCGATCAGGGATTCTCCAGATTCATGAATGGCTACCACCCGTCACCAGTAACCAACCGAACGCCGTGGTGGGCGTACCCCAACTCAGGGTGGGGCACTGGTCGGGCTTAGCATAAGAGTCATCGTATTGGTCAGAACGCCTCAGGGTCTGGTAGGGCTGCAGTGACTTCTGCTGTAGAGCCCACTGGTGCCCAGCCTGTCGTGAAGCGGGGGATACACCAAAGCATATCCTTCTCCCGTGCCCGGCACTAATAGCACCACGTCTAAGGACGAAACCTTCACCCCTCTGAAGAGGAAGTAAGGAGCAGCTCCGTGGTGGCGGCCCTGGGGGCGCTTCCCGATCCCTCCAGAGCCGTGAGGCTACACGGCCGTAAATGCCATTGCATGGAACCACAACAACAAGAACAGTCCCTCGGCCTCACCTTCATGCCGTCTGCCAGCATGGCGGCCACGTTGAGGTGTGAGATGGCGTCATCCTTCTCCAGCGAGCCCAGACTCGAGCTGGAGCTGTGGTACGACTGGCGGTAGCTTCCTCCCGACTCATACGACTGGCCCGACAACCTGCCGGACAGGGGAGTCAGTGGTGCCGACTGGCGGTAGCTTCCTCCCGACTCATACGACTGGCCCGACAACCTGTCGAACGGGGAGTCCATAGATTGCAACTGGCGGTAGCTTCCTCCTGACTCGTACGACTGGCCCGACAACCTGCCGAACAGGGAGTCCATAGATTGCAACTGGTGGTAGCTTCCTCCCGACTCGTACGACTGGCCCGACAACCTGCCGGACAGGGGAGTCAGTGGTGCCGACTGGCGGTAGCTTCCTCCCGACTCATACGACTGGCCCGACAACCTGTCGAACGGGGAGTCAATAGTGTACGACTGGTGGTAGCTTCCTCCCGACTCATACGACTGGCCCGACAACCTGCCGAACAGGGAGTCCATAGATTGCAACTGGCGGTAGCTTCCTCCCGACTCGTACGACTGGCCCGACAACCTGCCACGGGAGTCAGTGGTGCCGACTGGCGGTAGCTTCCTCCCGACTCATACGACTGGCCCGACAACCTGCCGAACAGGGCGTCAGTGGTGTCGAGTGACCGGACAACCTGCCGAACAGGGGATTAGGTGGTGCCGACTGACCGGACAACCTGCCCAACAAGGAGTCAGTGGTGGACGAAAAACCACACAACCTGCCGAACGGGGAGTCAGTGGTCTACGCCTGGCGGTAGCTTACCGACACATACAACTGACGCTCAGGATGGCGCTACAGTCGCCACAAAGATGGCGCTAGCATTTGCGACACTCCTGGAGCAGTCTTTCCTCAATAGTTTTCGATGGTTAAATGGAATAACGGATGGATACGGCGACACTGACTACTTCCGCCGGTACACTCCACACCATGTGAGCACTAGTTGGCCGGCTTTCATCCAGGGCCCTTCCTTTACCTCTATTAATATATCCGTCTCAATTGTGCCAAACCTGAGTCGATATTCAAGCCGACAGATTATAGATTAAGCGTAGCCGACTTTAGATTCGTAAGCCGTGCTAGCACAGCACGTAACCGAAAGTCCTCTATCCATTGCAAACAGTAACCAAGCGGCGGTACTAGAGCAAATTATAAAAAAATTAGAATTTCGACCTGAGCGCGCACTGTAACACCGAGAATCCCTCGTAGTCAGCGGCAAACCGTCCGCCCCTCCAATCACGGTCGATGATGCGATCGAAAACATCAAAAGCGCTGCCAAAATCACCCATATCACTTTTCCACTACATGTCTGAAAAGGTCCGCTCGGTTCGCACCTGTTGAGGCTGGGCGGGTGGGAGATCTTGCTGTCATAGGCGGAGCTGGCGCGGCCCGAGTCCAGGCTGGAGGTGCTGTTTCGACAGCCGAAGCTGCTGCTGGACCCAGCGCTGGATGGCGAGTCTCGGCCGGGGCTCTGCCGGGCGGCGCACACCGGTTAAACCAGGCACAAACTGGCCTAAACAGGACTCTGCGGGGTGGCGCACACCAGTCAAACCAGGTACCTACATGTTTAAAGAGAGCTTCATAACATGGCGCACACCGGTCAAACCAGGCACCAACTGGCCCAAACAAGGCTCTGCCGGGCGGCGCACATCGATCAAACCGGGCGACAACTGGATAAACAGGGCTGCCAACGGCGCACAATGGTCAAAGGGCAAGCCTAAACAGGAACGCACGCACAGGTCAAACCAGGCGACAACTGGCTTAAACAGGGCTCTGCCGAACGGCGCACAATGGTCAAACGGGGCGGGACCTGGCCGCAACTAGCAGGCACACTTCTCGGGACGCTGGGCTGGCTGGTTCTGTTGGGCGCGTGCTGTGAATTTGGGCCGGGTCAGCGGCAAGGCTGTCAGAGGAGGCAGCCACGGCGCCATTTAAACCCTCAGAAGGCTGTTGTAATTTTGTCCCCATTGTATGCGTAAAAATGTTTCCCGCCGAAGTAAGACTAGTGTTCATGCGCTGTTCGAGTCTGCTAGTGTCCCACTGTAGATGGCCGGTTCAGAGGAGAGTAAACGGCATCTCAGTAAAAAATAGCAGCTGGCATCTCCGCACACCCACCGGCCCCATATTCTGGATTTGTTGAAAAATATATTCCACTGGAAATGGGTGTGGTTTTAAACACCAAACAGATACGGGTAATGGACCGCTTTTAAAGGCTGATATATCTTGACCTTTTTGCATTGATATTGAGCCCGCTTGCATCCTGTCCCACGCCAAATTGGACTTTACCAGATGTTCACGAATGACAGCCACGCTATCGCAAGTACTAAATACATGGACGTTTTGGTTTTCAGAAATTAGAAACTTTGATATATGCCAGCAAGTTTAAAATTCATCAACGCTTTACCGTTGACGTGGAAAGTATAGCCCATGAAAATGAAAACAGAACGAACAAGAGACAAATAAGGAGCCTAACACCGCAAGCAGCCAACCACCACCTCCGATCGAAGTCCATGGCAAATTACCAGCCCACAAGAATGCGACGCCGCCATCACAAATAACCCATCCAGGCCTTCTCCCCACTTTCACGTCGCAATCGGCGACATCACCATCAATCAACGCCGAGAAAACGCCCGCAAGCAGCACAGAATAACACAACTACTTCGCAACAGCCCTAAAACGAACCAACCCCTTCAGTCAGATACTTACATAATAGGTCTGACGTCGCAACACCGATACAGAAAAAAGCACACCTGGCCTAGCCCACTCACGACCACAATAACACAGCCGGGCCTCCCGTCAAACCTCTAAACCGACCACAGTTGAGGTCACCCTCTCCACCGCCGTCATGACACCACAAATCCTCCCCGAGACTCGCAAAAATCCCGCCCGTCCATCTGCACACCCTTCTGTCCTCATTCACCGTGTACTTTCAGGAGTAAGTCGGTATTAGTTTTGCGTTAATGCTTCCAGTGAGACTGCCTAGAGGTCCTGGAACGGTGCTGCAAAACAACGCAAAATCAAGGACGCCCCAGAGAATTTCTGCAGTTGACCTTGGCGACAGCGACAGCCACTAGCGACAGTGTTATATCGGGTAGACTGGCTGTTGGTTGAACGTGGAAAAATCCAGCTGAGTTCACGCGCAGCACGGAGCCTTACTTACACCTGAAAGTGCAATCAATTGTTCACATGATCGAAATTCTACCCATAAGCTGGGAAAAATTAGGCAAGTTAGAGAATTGAGCTAAGCGTAAATGCAATTTAGACGCTAAGCAAGAATATTGGCACCGGACTTAATACGTTGCGCTAAGGGCAATCCATACTGGTTGAACATCCGCAACGAACACGCAATCCCCGTCCCAGGTGGCAGTGATTCAGACGCGACACGTCATAGGTGGCAGCAGTAGCACCCCTGGGAGCCTCCAGTGGCGCGCCTACGTCATCTTCCGAGACCGCCCCGGCCGCACCTGGACTGCTACTAACAGATGGAATTTAGTGGGGAGGATGCTCACGAGGATGAAATGAAGCCATCAGGGCTGGAAAAACTAGAAAGCTCCATTCAGAACAAACCTTCAAGCTTCGGCATGTAAGGTTTAGGACGCTTAAGCGAGTCAGGCTATGTCGAAGGCAAGCACACCTTCACAAATCACCATTAAACCACAAATCTACCGGCTGCAAAATATTCAGCGTTTAAGCTACTCGGCAGGTCAGTGCCGTTTTGACCCGATTCTTGACTCAATTCATCATCACATGACCTTCCTCGCGGAGCACCACCTTCAATCCTATGTTGGCCAAATGGACCCGACAGTCGGTACGCCTTTAAACCTCAATTGACCAGTCGAACCCCATCCACTATTGATCAGTCACGAACGAGCGATTTCGTGAGGGACACGGTAATGCCGGCCACTGCCGCGTTGGAGCTGGTGTAAAAGAAGGCAAGGTGCCCAATCCCCGCACGACGGAGCTCGCCAACACCATCGCACGCGGAGCAGAGAGACCACGGCGCTGGAAGGCAGATGAAGCATACGGCATGGGATGTTGGTAACTTCCAGAGGTATCCAGCAGGTGAAATACCGTTAGCTGTAACATCTGGTGATGAACTTCAGGAGAACGGACGGAAACGTCCACGACCTTGAACAGGGGTGTAGAAAGAAAAGAGCCAGGTCACATCCCGATATGAGCGTGGTCTTAAACAATACTTCCCATTGCAAAGTTTCACAGGGTTTTTATTGAAACTCTCCCATCACCTTCCTCTTTTCAAGCGACCAAAACACATTGATATGCCCGGCTGCACTGCGGTTCAAAGCAGCTGCGGCCACGCCAGTCCACTTCCATCGGCGCAGGATTGTGGTACTGTGCCGATATCCTGATGTGCAGTGACGGGCTTCTCTTCCGTCTGACCCTAGGTCACAGAGGTCAGGGGAAGTGACCTCTGTATATCAGCCAACCAGGAGGCACCCTTTGAACGAGTGCCCTTCGCACACAATCAGCGCCCGTGGCGCCTCCGAGCTATATCCACGCCAATTTTTGTAACTTTGGATGTATTTCAAAGACAACAAACCAAAACTGTACCGATTGCTCAAGCAGTTGGATTAGTTGTATACGCCTGATGCACTTGTGCACCTGCCTCGCTTTGATGTATCTGCACATTCATGTAGGTTTATACTTTCCCACAGCATTGCCTCATTTACCTCACTCGTCATGTACTTGGCCTCGACAGAAATGTCTTCGCAAACAAAAAAAGTCTGTAGTGCCAGCTACGGGCAGCTTCGACCTAATTGTGGAGGCTGATGATCAATTATCATAGCCTGAATTACTCCAAGGCTATCCATTCAATCACAGGCTTGACACGCAGCCACTTTGATAGAAGAGCGGGTAAAAACGATGTCCTAACCAATCCATGCCGAGTATAATGAACACAGAGTTGTTATCTGCGAAACACAAAGTCGTTGGAAGAAACTTTGTGACGGCCAACACAAGTACGAAGCAGAGAAGACATGACGTCCCTGATTTTATCCAGTGAACTTCGGTCGCTGTTGTGCATGTCCACGGTCTAACCATGTGGTTACAACCAAGGACAGACGCCTGGTTCCGTTCAAACGCGCCAGACATCCAGCCAATCTCTGGGCAGGGGCTTGCGATTGGTGATAGCTTTTTATTGTCCTAAACTGTCTGGCTGGCTGGCACTTTGGCTGATGTCATTAAAACCAGGTATTAAGGATAAAAGGTCATGTTTATCGAGAAAAGAAATGGTAAATAACTATCCTCGTCTTCGCTTAAGGCATAACGAACGCAATAAAGAAAACACCACATTATCAACACGGGAGGATATTTTTCAAAGTAAATATACGTGGAAAATTGCATCAATTTCTTCAGCAATTCCGTGCAAAACTGTATGTTTTCACTATCCGGGCAGTTCAGTATTGCCCCTTAACAATCTCAACCCATCCCCATATATCAACCACTGATCTTCAATCCCCTTCAACGGGACACGCACCAGCGTCACAGGAGACTGACGTCACCGTGACGTCATCACCGTCTGACGAGAGCCAATCAGGAGAGAGCACAACAGGAAACATACCGGCAGGACTACTACAATGGGACTCGATGGTCGGAAGGCTCGACAGGGAGCAGCGGCTTCCGCAGGGGCGACATTCTGGGTCACTGAAACCGGGAGGAATGCCCCGATTCCAACGGAAGGTGAAACCGCTGCATGTCCCGGGCTTGTCCACCGCCTGTGGACTGGACATTGGACGTCTGATGTAGTACGCCAATTTTAGTAGGGCGTATGTCACTAAGTCTTACCGGAAGAAACGAGAAGAGTGAAAATATGTGAAACGACAACGGGAAAATATGTATCAGCGAAGTTGTAAATACGCCTATTGAAGCGTACAGACAAGAATCCGCCTGGGAAGCGGGAACAGTAAAGAAACGGCATCATACCTACATTAAGTGGGAAAACACGCGTTTCATTTCATCACATATAAATAAGAGAGTTCGTAGTGTTTATCAAATTAACTGTATGACCAAATTATTAGACATCCACGACTAATTTAGTCCTAGTTTCAAGTACACTGGAAACCTCGATAAGATCCATAGGTGATCTAGAAACATTAAAGGTCCCACCGTATCAAAGCCATTCGATTCGGCAGGGATGCCCGGGGTAGAACCTCTGGCCAACTATCCATATCAGGCGGCTGTCACTGGCAGAAAAGCATCCGGTTTGTCAATGCGCTACCTGAACGTCGATGCCTTGATCATCGCTGTGTTGGTGCTGGTACAGGTGATTGTGGAAGTGTGGCACGAACTCCTTGCCAGAGGCGCTGGGCACCGCTGGCGCTCCCCTGCACTGGGGCTCCGGCCCGCGGCGGCTGTCGGGGGAGGGAGAGGGGTCAGTCAAAACACGCGCACAGGGAAGGGGTACAAGTGCACAACTGAAAGGCGCAGTCGATGAATGGAGGAGAGGGCGACATATCTGAAAAGCGATCGTAGATAAGTCAAAGTTGACCGCTGTGAAACGAGGTCATCAAGACAATCAACCTTGCAAAGCAAAGTTCAACAAACATTTTCATGTCACTGGTATCCATTTTCAAGACAAGCTAAAAAAACAAACAAAAGACAAACACATCGACAGCGCCGAGACCGGAAACACTAACAGACCAGAAGCAGCTTTAGAACGCAATGCAGTCCCTCTTCAACTGCTGACGACAGTCACAATCACCTCAGGACCTGCCTTATTTCTGCCTGCACCAATAATACATGGAATTACATCCACCTCTTAGGCAGATCTGACAAACACTTCTCAACTAGACAAAGTCGCCCTCATTGGTTGACAGTGCCCCCCCCCCACTGAGCAAAGGTTCGACAGCCGTTGGCCTGATGGGCTGACGCTGGGTAAGATTGTACACCCGGCGGGGGCCCTTCGAAACAAAGCAAATAACCGAACGCTGCGGGAGGGGGCAAAGGCCAACAGCCGGTACTCAACAGGAAACGGCCTACCTTGAGTGCGACCTAGAGGTGATGTTCACCATTCAGCACAAAGACGTAGGCGGGTCGAAGTGCACCGACATAATGTACTTACTACACATAATGAGGGGTTTGAGGTTGTAACGGTGAACATGTTAACACTCAGAGCCGCTTTCAGGCCTGGGAGCATCGCACATTCCCACTGCACAGCAAAACGCATCCGGACCTTCCAGTATGGCAACAGACAACGACAAACATGGATAATAAACATCACGAACAGCTGTTTTAAGGCCGGTAAATTCTGCGACCACACAACACTGGCTGATACAGTCTTTACCTCAGAGCTAATCGCTTTGATTATATGATAGTCAGAAGACTTGCTTACTTTCATGACAAGCGCTAAAACTCACGTGGAATGTTACATCCGGGCACACACCTCTCCAGATACAGTTTTACCTTCAACAAAAATACCAAAAGCAGGTAAAATTCCGACAAAATTACCAATGATCCACCACGGCGCCATGGACATTAGTAATGCTTACACCATCGACACAGAAGAATCACAACAGGAGAAACTAACCAAGACCCGTCACATCCCATCACCCTCCACCCACGAGGTCATGTCTTACAACCTCACACCACGTGATGCGGCCGCCCCCTGCCGGGCCCGCGTGACAGACCGCGCTCGGACAGAGAAGAGCGTGACAGTCTGTCAGCGCCGGCTGTCAGCTGGGTCTGACAGCTGACAGTGGCCGTCAGCGAGCAGCCAGGTGGTCTGAGGACGGTCCCGGCACCAAAAGGACCACCCAGGACCATCCCACAAGGCCCCCAACACAAATAAATACGCGGGAACAAATAAGCCAGCAGGCGCACCGCAGTCCATGGATAGTGCGGTAGCGAGTCTGAGAAGTTCCTGATGGTGTTCCATACCCTGCGTGGTCTTATTTCCGGCAAGCGGAGCCCAACAAGCCTTGTGTCCACGCCATGACTTGCGTTTAATCTCCGCATCCTTTAAACGGCGACCCTGTCCGTTTAAAAATCAGTCGCGATAGCGCATTGCATCACTCCACGCCCTTTACTCACTCTATTTCCTGGAGACAAGCCGTGTTCAACAAGCCACAAGTGACGATAGACGGTGGACCTCAGACCGCCAGCGGGCAGCGCCAAGGGCGTCCGACCGTGACTAATCGCCGCAAAAAGCGCCCTTCGCGACGCCCTCCGCCGCGCCCGCTGCCTTCTGAGGTCGTCTTGCATGCCAGACGCATGCTGACATGGTGCACTGTTCAATCATAACACCGCGCTCGGAAACTCACCGATGCAAGGCGCAGGAGCCAAGAAAAGCACGAGCGGGGATCATACCGCGGGCGAAATACGCTAGTGGCCAAACTTCACTTGATTAAGTGTCTTCGCCACTTACAATGATAAATTAGTGCAGTCATAGTCGTTTTGAACCGTTCAAAACAAGTTGACCGAATCAATCAAAAAGATGAGATCAATAACCAGGAAGGTAAGATCAAAGCTGCAGTTCTAAAGCACAATTCCCATCATTTTCATCTCCGTATCTTTTCTTTGCACGGCTTTCGGATCCAGAGATGGCTCTGAGCTGCGAGCAACGGCCCCAAGCCGAGGCGCACTCCCGCAAACGAGGCAGCGGAAACTGCTTTCTGAGCACACGGTCCAATGGACACTGAAAGGGTTTTGTTCGCCGGAACGATCGGAAACAAGGCGCGCCTTTGTACCGTTACAACAGACTGTCGATGGATTCAGCGCTACGGACACGGCTGTTGTTCGCGGCACATACAACTGAGCGCACAGACGGTGGAGAGAGCGAAAGAGGTTAGGACTCAAGAAAAACTAACAGAGAGCCGTCTCAAGATGTTCCTCTTCACAGCCAGCGAGGTGTGGGTAACCACAAAAGATTGATGCCAATCTGGGAGGCGTGGATTCCACACAGCTCGCGCCCACACCACTCTTTCATCCTGTTCTTCACCTTGATCACCTATAACAGCCCTGCATACATCATTCTGAAGTTGATGGGAATATGGAGATGGTGATTTCACAGATTTTTGACAGCGGAACAGATTGAAGAAGGCGTGAATAAAAACAGACCCCAGGTGGGGCCGGAACCGGTAAAAACACACCCCACCGACGGCATGACACGTTTAGCCAGCTCCTGCGCTCACAAAACCCCCGATACCTTCAGAACTGATCCGCCTTTAAACAGGCAGTACACGGCATTAAACATCTTAGCCTCCTGCAAAGTTGAGTCTTTGCCAAGATTGGTTAAATTTCACACAAATACGACGATCCAAATGCAAGAACACGTGTCAGTCCAAGCTGAAGATCGGCCCGGGCAGACCACACCACAAACGCACAGCTACCACCAAGGCTACACCTTTCGACAACAAATCTGTAACTGGAGGGGG
Organism: Lepas anatifera; assembly: GCA_034440635.1. Lineage (NCBI taxonomy): Eukaryota > Metazoa > Arthropoda > Thecostraca > Lepadidae > Lepas > Lepas anatifera. Next base: position 1,495,875 of record JAOTON010000773.1, on the reverse strand, counting down.
GGAGTTTTCCAGTCGCACTGTCTCACCTGTGCGGTGGGGAAGGAGAACGAGGTGTAGGCCGTGGCGGCGCCGGGACTGTGGCCTGATGAAGAGCCCGACAGCCTGCTGGAGCCCGTGTACATGCTGCTGCCCAACGACTCTGAAACGGAGGCAGAGGGTGTTACAGATCTACTGTCTACCCGCTCTGAAACAAGGACGACAACGCTACCCAACGACTCTGAAACGGGGGAGAGGGTGTTACAGATCTCCTGTCTGCCCGCTCTGAAACAAGGACGACAACGCTACCCCACGACTCTGAAACGGGGGGAGAGGGTGTTGCAGATTTACTGTCTGCCCGCTATGAAACAAGGACGACAACGCTACCTAATGAGTTTGAAACGGGGGGGGAGTGTTACTGGTTTACTGTCTTCCCATTATGAAAAGGGAAAGGGGCGATACTGGTTTCCCGTCTAGTCATTCTGAAACGATGAGAGCGTTATACGCAGGAGCGTGGCCATAGGGGGAGAGGTCTACGGATCACCCCCTCTCGAAAAAAGGAGGGGGGCAGAACCCACTTTTGACCGGGAGTGTCGCTAAAATGTCTAATTTTGAAACAAAGATGTTCCTTTTCCCATTTTCATGACTACACATTGTTTAGTACGACAGAAGTATTGCACTTCCCTATCTGGCCGACCGAACGATAGGGATCGACAGACGCAGGTTTCCATGCAACTCTCCATCCCGCTCGAAAATCCGCGGCAAAGCCCTTGGTCACATGTGTATATTATCTACCACTCTGAGACGTAGGAAGACTTTCATTCGTAACTAAGAATCGTTCATGCACTTTCTCTGCACAAAACATATTTTGGATATAATTCCTTCGGTCATGGAACCATCAATCAAACTCTGCGAGTGAAACCGGATGGCAATATCAGTGGAACATTCCAAAATACCTACAATAATAACTAGTACACGAAGCCAGCCATAAATGTATTCGCAAACAACAAAACTTTCCGAACTATTACCGGGATCTTCTCATTCATTCATTCCCGGTCGCCACCCACTGGCCGGCAGTGCACTGCTCAGTTAGCCCCCAGCTTTCCCGCCCTGCCAGATCTGGCGCCAAACGTCGGGTGTTTGCGCGGGAACCGGTTGGCGGCGCGCCGGAAAACATAAACAATGTATGTCCCGTACACTCCGCCGGCGTCGGGGGGTGAGGCTTGGAGGGAAGGGGCGGTTATCCGGGCACGGTTCAGCAGGAGGGGCGGGTCAGCGACCTGGTAAGGGTTCCGCCCGCGGCCCGCACCACGCATACCCCCGGCCCAGCAGCCACTTGTCATGTATTGTTTGGCACAAACACCTCCCGTTGCGAGATAGGCGCCAACGAAGTAATCCAGTCGAACCGCGCCAGTCACAAGCAACGCCGCGCATTTCACGTGGTTCTCAGTTTGGCCGTTAGATGGCAGTGTACGCAAAAGGTGCTAGGTCAAGCGTGCAATTGTGATGACTTCAAAAATTTTGAGGCTACACTAAAACAGCACTTTCAGGACAACCTCTTCCGAGAAGAGAAGAACCGTGAAGAGACGAATGCTTTAAAGATAAGAGATTACCTGGTCGCCAACTTCTCCAATATGAACTTCCTCTCAATATTAATGCGCACTTTTTCCCTGTGCGCACCGTGCATGACGAAGTAAAAAAGAAACATGTATAGCTGAACATAAACTTCCTGCAATTCATCTCGAAGCGCAATATGAACCCATCCACCATCCAACAATCCAGGCGGTGTCGCCATTACGCAAAAACGGTGTGAGCGATCATTGCCTCCTCCAGCGCCGAAATACCTCTGTCAATGACGCCATTATGACGTAAGAGTGTAACTGATCACCGCCTCCCGTGGTGAAGAGCTGGTGTGCGAGCCTAATTACATCCTGCTCAAACCAAGGTTGTATGGAGATCGCGAACAAAAGTGCAGCCGATTAGACGCCGCCGGGAATGTCGAGGCCAATTCTGATCGAAAACTGGCAGCAATTTATAGACCGCGAGATAACTCGCTGCGACTTTCGTTTACCTGGATAGCCAGACAAATTTGACCGTGCAGTTTCGAAGGCAGTAACAAGAAACGGTATCTAGTTAAGGGGGAGGGTTATGAAATATACACTCCTGCAACAAAGGGAGACAGGGACGAGAACGCTTGAAGAATGAAACAAAAATATGCAAAGTTGACAAGGTATATACTGGCCTGTCTCCTCGAATCCTGGATATAAAATGCATTTAGATTATATATTCGTGCACAGCCCTTCGTCAAAATTAGGTTGGTCAAATCTCAAATCCTCAGTCATAGTGTAGCCAGACCTCGAAGCATATCCAGGATTTGGGGAGACAGGCAAGTATATACCTTGTCAACTTATAATCATGCTCCTGGCATCAGCACTCCAAAACCTATAAAAATATGCAAACACAAAACGAAAAACGAGAGCGAAACATATAAATTCTCAAGCAGGTTTCCGCGGGCTCTCAATGGGCAGGCTAAATGCAATGCACCCTAGGCGCAGGCTAAGGACCCGATCTCAAAGACCGGGCAGAATGCGGAGCCGATAAGTTAGAAAGCGGCGTAAATGGCGCACTAAGGTGGCCCATCCATCACGCGGGCGGCAAATGTGGCGCGTAGAGAAACCAGACACAGAGCGGCCCCAGCAGAAGCTGAAACCGGCGATAATTCCGAGCGCCGACGGCGGGACTTCACTGATGGGACTCCGTCAGAGATCTGACTAACGCCGAGATCGGACCAACAAGGAGAAACTGGTCACGGCAGATCCCGGCAGATCCTCGCGACAGACTCCCAGATTTGAGCAAAAGCGTCACACGCAACAGACACGAGGATCTGTTTACAGTTTCATTTCAACCTTGTAGATTTGAAACATACCGCCACTGCATCTGCACCTCCAGTACTAAAACAAAATCAGCTTTTGTAAGGCCTTCACTCTGGCGGTCATTATTTAGCGCCCTTCTACACTTCGGAGTTTCAAACAGCTGTCAACTACTTTCCACGGCACAAAGTGGCCAAGCGTATCATTTAGTACAAAACGGTCGAGTGTAGTATTTAGCACAAAGCGGCCGAGCGTCGTATTATTTGTCAACCTTGGGACATAATTTCCTTTCATTTGTTTCTAGAAACGATCCCAATCGGAAGCAGCAGGTACGTGCCAGGGTCAAAGTCACCTTGAAAGCGTATTGACGCCTCTTTGCGACTAATCAACACGTATCGGCGGCATTGGCAAGCACTTTTTGTCTCGAGGACAGGCGTGTCTCACGCAAACTTCTTGAGGAAAAAATCACTCGCCACATTTCATATTACATTGTTTTGGCTCAATGTACATATTTGAAACATAGCGCAAACGCAGGTTTCGTTCCTTCAAAATGGTGGAAAAGTGACTGTAGGAAGACTTTGAACAAGTCATTTGGAGCGACGTGACTGCGTCCAAGATCCTGCACTCCTTCGAATCCGTAAAATCATGGTGTGCGGGCCAAGCAGAAAGAGACAGTTCTTACAAGAGCGATGGTGACGTATCATCCGAAGATCTTGGTGTGGAAAGCAATGGATGCCAAGAGTCTATCAGAAATGTGTATTCTGTCAAAGAGAGTCCGGCGGTCAGCTAAGTATTCCACCGACGAGATCCTGGACAAGGACGTTTATCCTGTCCTTATCCTTTCAAGGACGTTCTTCCTGTTGTTGGACTTTTCGCCTGGACTGGCTCAGAGCCGTGAGGAGACATGATGCCCGGGACGTCGGCTGTGATTCTCATGCATGGTGGGGCGCTGGTACAAACGTCCAAGAGGCTCAGGAGTGGTGCCAACTTAACATGTCGGGGTTCTGGAACCAGCTGACTTAGTCAGGGAACCAACCAGAACTGAATCCAATAAAACATATTTGATCCTGTAGCAGAGTCTCTACAAGGGCAGCGTGGAACAGCTGACGAAGGGACGCGGAAAGGCATGGACCCAGCATTTGGGCCTGTGCACTGGAGGACCTGGTGGCAACGCCGAACAGCATGGACCCAGCATTTGGGCCTGCGCACTGGAGGACCTGGTGGCAACGCCGAACAGCATGGACCCAGCATTTGGGCCAGCCAGGACCGGTGGCAAGCCGAAAGCATGGACCCAGCATTGGGTCAGCGCACGAGGACCGGGGCAACGCCGAAAGCATGGACACAGATTTGGGCCTGCGCACTGGAGGACCTGGTGGCAGGCATGCCACAAGTGGTGCCCAAGCGTCTGCCACTACTGTGGTTACATTGGTGTCTAAAATATTAATTAACGTCTTGCTTTCCGCGTTTTTTAAGCGACAGGAAGGTAAGAACGGACTTTTGGCGCACCCTTTATATATCTATAATCTACATCGAGCACACGATATCACACGATATCTTAAGCGATCATTCAGAGACATGAACGATCCACAGTGAGCATGTTATCAAACTCAGCATCGCATTAAACAATGCCGTTCAGCGGAGGTCACGTGGCCACGGAACAGAGGCGGCCTTGACGAGCCGTTTTAGTTGCGATAGGGCGAGCGGTCGACACGTTTGCGATGACTGATAAGCAGTCCCGACGACAGTGATCTGACAGGAGGGAGGTGGGGAGACCAGCTCTGCGGGGGTTGGTGCTTTAGCAGGGTGGCAGAAAAGTACAAGGATGGGGAGACTAACCAGCCCTGCGGGGGAGTCAGGTGCTAAAACCTTATTGTTGAGACTTTTGGGGGGCTGGCCGGATTGTCCGCTTTCCCTGGATCTGTCTGTGCAGAGGGCTGGTATCCAACGGTCAGCCTTAGTACTGTGGAGAGGCACGTAGGACAAACATGAGAGCGAGAGGAGTCTTTTATGCATGGAAGTGTTAAAAAGTGCGTCGGAGCCTGATTTACTGCTTCAAAAAATGGTTTCCAAACAAAATAATGACGGCGGAAGAGCGTTTCTTTAGCAGCCTCCCTAAGTCTGGCTTTGAAACACCTGAGTCAGTAAATAGTGAATAGAAACAATGGCTAATAGAGCAGTTCAGTCTCCGGAGTCATTTCTCAGGCCCACGCGCCCGGACCCGAGCAGGGTGGAGCTCCCCGCTTCTCAGTCCCTTAGCGATCTGACATCTGATAGACACAAATCAGCTGCGGAGAGAGGGGAGGAGACACGGGGAGACGGGGAGGCTGTCACGCCGGATTCAACTCAATGTCAGACTTTTTTACCTGCTGTCAGCACCTTCGTTTGTTCGACTGATCAATGGCTCCACCAGAACAATGTTTTTGTTTGGGTGTGCGCGCGTGTTTTACAAAGATAACGTGTACGCTGTAAAATAGCGGTGTCGAGTTGACAAAGCTTTGTGAAAGCTAACAAAGCTAAGCTAGCTTGCTTATGATGAGAAGCTAACTTCAAGCTAACTTTCTGCAATCGTAATCTTCAAACGCAAGTATAAAAGTCTGATTACAGAACGCTTCTATTTCAACGCCTAAATTCTTACATAATCGTCAATGCATTTGAATATAAACATATCTGGCCCATCAAGCAATAACAATTGCAAATGCCTTAGCATCTAATCACTATCCGTCAAAACGTTTAGGTGAAGATTTTCCGTCGTATTTCATATATATTCGATCCGGTTATGTCACTTTTTAGCCCTTCACACCAATTTCAAACAACAAACTGAGATGATAACTCAATCCATATTTTGGGAAATGATTAAAACAGTCAAAATGACCAAGGGAGAGCAGCGGAATTAATTTTCATAAAGAGTTGTCAAAATACGAAGCTACGAAGCGTCTTTAGGTATTTAATCCAATTTCTGACAAAATACACGCCAAGGAGGGGGAGGGTTTAGGTCACGACCTGGTAAGCAAAGTTCGTTGACAATGCGCCGAAAACTGTCTAGCCTAGCGCGAATAAACTCAATAGCTGGGAGCTGTACGTGTGTACGTACCATCCATTCGGCACGCCGGCCGTTCCCGCGATACAGTAACTTCTGCAGCGCGGTAGACTGAACTCCGATTAAGGCTGATGGCTGAATCTGGTCTAATTACTGTATAGACTTAGCCGCTGATGTGCCCTAAAAGCACAAACTGATCTCATTTTGATGTTTATTCTAAGCCAGTCAGTTTATTTCTGCATATATAAAAGGCGCAATTAGCAGGACTTTTTTCTAAAACTGTTGTCTTGGTTTTTTAATGCGCGGTAGAATAATTTTAAGATCATTCGAAACCATTTCATTGTTTGACTGCAGGAATTCTGACACTGTGTAGGCGATGACATTTATTCTCAGTCTTTAAAAGTATCAACGCGCAAGGAGAAAATTGCCCGCTGCGCCGCTCCCGGGAGTAAGCGCGCACTCGCCAATAACCTGCATCCACTCCCCGGGAACGCCCCCGGACCGGTCGCCAATAACGGTACCCGCACGCAACTGTTTACCGAGCGCACGCGACTGGCGATAGGTGCAGGCCGGTCGGCGTCACGCCAGGTGACTGAACCGAAGATCTGCTCAACGATATTCAAGCGAGCTTCTGATTGTTTGCTGCTGCAAAGCTAAATAACGGTACCGAGTGAGAGTGAAAGAGAGAAGGGATAGCAGAAACAAAGGGACGAGCAATGACAGCGACAGTCGTTGCAGTTATTTCACATGGTAATTTCTGTTTCTTTTCCAACCACACTTCAGCCGTAGATAAAATGTCTACGACGTGAATGAAGGCGCTGACCAGGGCACACGTCCTTCCCTCAGGAGCGGTGCCGTGAGCGCAGAGGAACTAGAACCCACAGCACGAGCGCGCCCCAGCACCGCCGCCGGCGAAAATATCGGAGGCGGCGACCCGCAAATGGGGGTCAGTACGAGAGGTTAGCCGTGCAGCGCGAACGCCGGGGGGGTGTCCGATACCATCGTGGTCAAATAGGCAGAAAAGAGACGGAACAGATAAGAAAGGAGGGACAAGCAAAAATAGCGAAAGCCTTTGTAGGTGTTTTACCAGAAAACCGCGTTTAGAGCAAAGAGCTTACAACGTACTCCAATGTTTCACACACGAAATTACATGCACAGTCCAAAATTGAAAAAAAATAGTTAAGGTGAAATCCTGATCGATGATGGACTGCAATCCGTCCAAAAAAATCGGCAACTGAAGTTCTAAACCTCAGCCTACTGCTGCAAGACAATCAAAAACGCGTGTACCTACTATCCGAATGACGCATTCCCAACAACAATAAGCCATTCTGGATATGCATGTCGAGTATAGGACCTGAATTTCGCGCGGGTGTTACGTCACGTCGCTGATTTTCTCCGCAGGTGACCCAACTGATGTATTCAGAAGCACGCTCGACTCCGTTCCAAAGAGCAGCCCGAATGCAGAGACATCGACGCGAAGGCACCGCGGGTGTGCTACAGGCCAATTAAAAGAACGAAAGAAGATACATTTTGAGACGTACGATAGTGCCAATGTATCTCTGACCCAAAAGCACTTCCCAGTATTAGATCGCTGTCAAAAATAACTGCGATCGCTTTTTTACGACATCATGAGAACCAAGGCCAGATTGGTTGGGCCCCTGGGCGAGCTCGGGGCCCGCAAAATAATAATGATTGACAAATGATTACTGTTCTGGAAGCGAAGACCGAACGTTTCTCTCTTCCTTGCCCTTCTCCGGAGCTCGGGAGCCCGACCAAATAATAAATGATTGATAAATGATCACTCCTCTGGAAGCAGAGACCTTAAAAGTTTCTCTCTTCCTTGCCCTTTCCACCCCCCCTCCCCCGAGTCCCCTGATCACGTTCCAGTTTTCCGGTACCTCAAATGACGTGCCATCACCTGCCCACACCACCCGTGAAAATTCGTCACGGATTTCCATCCTTCGTGGAATAATACATGAACAAAGACACGAGGAAGACCGCTGGGAGCCAATTCGCCAAAACACCAGCACGCACCCCACGCTCCTAAGCCCGGGGTGGAGAACTCACCCACTTTTCCAGTCACGCGGCGGGCTCTAACGCCTAACAGGGCTTGGATTCCGCGTAAACGACTCTTTTGTGAGTGCGCCAACTTTAAACCACGAGTCCTTCCTGCGGTGAGAAGGCATGCAGCTACACTTCGCGCCAAAACCAGTGGGGGAGAGCTTTCCTCCCACGTAAAGCAGACGTTTTGGAATTCAAACCTCCGCCCAAGTATTTCGTGACTCGGTCACGCTCGTCACGAAGTTGTGCTGCTGCCTTGAGACAGCAGTGGCGCAGCCATATATTCTAAAATGGGGGCATAGCGTAGCGACCCATGTCAACTGCGAAGGAACAATGAATCTGATTCACGAGAAACACTGACCAGCACGGGGAGGGAAAGGTGTTATCCCAACGTGTGTCGGTTACGCCTCTGTTGGCGTGCAACCTTGCATCTGACTGCGTGCCATCCGTTCATTTGCAACACACAGATTAGCGACTCTCTAATCTGGTAATCTGAAATTCGCTTTCACAGCAGGGCCTCCTGCACTAGAGATGTAACAAAGTACAAACATTTTCCATGAGAGGGCGTTGTTGTATACAAGGAACCCAACTTGTACAGCTCTGTGATGATTTCGCCACTAATTCTATCTTGAGAAATCGACGGGATGCAGTTTTCTCTGAGATACGCAGTTCCAGGCCCGGCATTCCTTCAGCGGATCACCATGTAACTGTACAGCTCCCTGGATTGGAGCGTCACTGAATTAGCATTCCCTGCAACTGTAACCAGCAATAACGGGGCATTGGCCATAAACGCCAGACGAAAACAGTCTACAGGTTTATTACCAGCCGCATTAGCATACAGACGTGACTCAGAGTTACTACATTCCAACACTACGAACAGTGGTACGAGCAGTGGTACCAATTACGCAGCCGCTCAACCTGGTGACTAGCATCTGGAATATCTTGCATCGAAACATAAGATAACCTTAAATTATGCAAACATTTCAGCGACATCTGGACAAAACAGTTATCTTCCTTCAGTAACGATAAAATTCAAACTAAGCTCATTACGGCAGCAGTGGAATTAAAATGATGCAGGCAAGACACCTGCACAGCCTTGTCTCGGGGTCACGTGACACCTGGCCCCTTGAGGAGCGCAACAAGAGTTCAGGACGGGTTGTCGGTCGATGAATTTTTAGTTTTGGACATCAAAAATAGCCGAGCGATACGTGCAACGTAGTCACCACGCGCTGCGTAAAACGCCGACAACACTACCAGCCTGATGTCATCAGGCAAGTCTGTAAAAATTTCGAGGAAAACGCTGGGCCAAAACGGCGAGTCATGATCACAATGCGAAAATATCCCGTCGGTTTATGTTTCAGCAGCATTGTTTTAGTGCACGCAGACCCTACAGCAAAATAACTTTGCAAGCATCTGTCTTGCACACAGAATGAAAAAAACTACATATAGCCAAAAAGGTGGAGGAAAAGTACTAGAAAAGGAAAGAAATACTGGAAAAAGGAGGCGAAGAGCAGCCAACATTTCGTACCAGAAGCGCTAAAGAAATGTACGAGGTTTTGAACGCTTCAATTAGTAGCATCAAAAACAAGTTGTTTGCAGGTTAACAAAATGGAACCCTTACCGGTTCAAAAGAAACCAGTGTTCACTACTGAGTGCCCATTCACTGACAAGGAAAGTGCCTTTACGGCTCAATGTGTGCCGGGAGGGGAAGGGAACATCTCTATAATTTTACTTCCCCCGAAACAAAAATATTATTGGGATTTGAGTGCATAGTTTCCTGGTGGTGCTTATGGCATATGACAGCATTTGTTTTCAATTAAGCTAATCAGAGGAACGTTTGTTAACTAATTGTCTCCTTTCCCCACCGCATCCAACAGGAGTTCAAGCCTACAATCCTGACATTGCAGCTGAGAATTCTCTTTCATAACCGGCCACCACCATACCCCGATTTCTCTTGGCACCGCGAGTAGCTTTCCTGTCTAACGAGTTACACTTCCGGCGGGCAACAGCCGTGAGAGCGCCGGGTCACGACCTTGCGAAGCACTCACGGAAAGGTCACGCCCTGACGAGATGGCGTCCGCAGCGAATACGAGACGCGTTAGGGATTGATTGATTGATTATTGGGGCTTAAGGGCGCACCAACCTTAGTGGTTATATAGCGCCCAGATCAACTAAGGCCAATGCCTTTAATAACCTCTTCCTGAATACATGTTTATGGTCTGTTTCAAGCAGTTAGTAAGTTAGTTATTTGGGCCTAGGGGGCGCACCAGCCCGGCAAGGCCACATAGCGCCCAGAACAGTACAATCGCTAAAAGTGCTCCATCTGGAACAAGAAGAACGCGTGATTTAGAGATTCATTACCAGTTTCGATGTCAATACATCGCTGTGCGGGTGAATGCCAAAGCGAACAGAGGGGTGCACACACACTACTAACATCAGCCCTTCCTATCCTGAAAACAAAACCTAGACCCTACGAGATCCACCAGGCAACGCCGCGCAGAGAGCGCCCGGCACGAGGCGTCGGGGCGTCAGTTCCGACGCCCACTCCGTACCCCCGGACCCAGGGGGCCCGGGAGTACGGGGAAGTCCCCTGAGTCCGCCCGGGCGCCCAGCAAACAGCTGGGCACCTAGGCGGACTCCCCCTGCGCTGCCCTCCCACGGAAGACAGGCGCAAGTCACATTTTCATGTGACCCACGCCCGCCCTCCGCCGGACGGCAGTGTAGTCTCAGCACGGGGCGTGAGACTCCACAGGGGGAGTCAGGCGCTCCGCGCCAGGCAGCCCTCCGCGCAGCGTCACCCGGAGGGCTCACGGTATGTGTACTAAGGCATTAGGCTGAAGTATGTCAAACAGTGTTCAGCTTAGGTCCTCACGGACCATGTTACGCTTAACCAGGGTCATAGATGATTCAAGCGGTTAGGTCTGCAGTAAGACAAGCACTCGGTACAAATAAAAATATCCCACGTTCCCATCCCCATCACTGGGCGGACAAACAGTTACATAGATTAAAAATCCACAGTAAAACGTCAGCACTCACCAGTAAGCTCCACACTCTGCACCCCTGAGCAGAGCAATCACCCTGGGTCATATATGACTGTGAAACATATGGCTCTGAGAAAATCGAGGATCTGGCTGATCATATCAGCATTCCTACCTATCAAATCAATCAATGTCAGTTCTTGTTCTCGAGGGCCAAAGTATCTGTCTCTTTCAAGGTCATAGTCAGGGCACGACACCAGTACGTGGCGGACTGAGAGCGGTTCCAGGCAGCGTCGGCAGAGTGGTCTCGCCTCCCCGCAAAGAAGATATCGGTGGGTCGCCAGGGTGTGACCAGTACGTAATCGACAGAGTGCCACCTCTTCGCGCCGGCATCGCCGCGATGAACAGGGCCACTCACCAATCTCTGGCTTTATCTCCAGCAATTTATTGTGCGTATGCGTCATCCACCAGCGCTGCCAGGAATTCCGAAGGTGCAAAGAAAGATGGGGAAGTAGGTCTCGGGCCGGGATTGGTAGCCTGCGTGTACAGGGGCGGCTTGAGGCACGCTTGGCGGCTGCGTCCGCCCTCTCGTTCCCCTCTATTCCCACATGGCTGGGCACCCAACACAAAGTAACATTTTTACCATCTTTGGCCAGACAGGTTAAGCGGAGCTGCATCTTCTGAACAAAATTGTCTTTAGAATTAAAGCTCATTAAGGTCTGGATGCTACTCAACGAGTCGGTAAAAATGACAAAATCTGTTTGGTCAGAAATATCTAAAAAGCACAGAGCTTTGTCAATAGCAGTCAGTTCTGCTGTGAAAACAGAAGCAAGAGGGGGAAGTGAAAATGTCCGAAAAGTTGTGCCGATAACGAACGAACAACCTACCCCAGTGTCAGTCTTCGACCCATCTGTATAGAACATTGCATGTCGATGATATTGTGAAATATGTTCAAGAGTTAGAGCCTTCAATTCTTGGGGACTCATTTCCGATTTAGCACTCTGGGCGAGAGTCGTGTCCGCTGCTGGTGGGAGTATTTCCCAGGGAGGCATCTCCGATGGTTCGACGCGGGCAATGATTCGCTTTGTCACGGCACATTCCACGGCAAAATTCCGGGCCCTGACACCTAATGGGAGGCCTTTACTTACGCCGTCAAAGAGGCGGATCAGTTGGCGCGAAAAGACAGCACTATACGTCGGGTGGTTCGGAAACTGTGCTAATTTATATACATATCTCTGCCCAAGAAGATCGGCGCCGCATGTCTAACGGCGGTTCATTCGCTTCCACGAGCAGACTAGATATCGGAGTGGTGCGGAACGCACCTGTACAAATTCGAATAGCACTATGGTGGATCGTGTTGAGGCAACGCTTTACGGGTTCGTTTGCTGAATCATAAACAAAGCAGGCGTAGTCCATCTTGGACCTAATAAGAGCTCTGTAGAGGATGAGTAATGTCTTACGATCAGCCCCATATGATGTCCGAGAAACGCATTTAAGACAGTTCAAGGACTTGAAACACCTATCTCGCAGGTTCTGTAAGTGAGCGTGATACGTTAAACGTTTGTCGAATATGATACCCAGGAACTTAGCTGATGTCTGGAATGGAATAGGACTACCTTTCAATGTTATGTTCGGTTCTGGGCACAAACGACGCTTGCGGCAAAAATGAACGCCTACTGTTTTAGAAGTTGAGAAGCGTAGACCGTTTTGAGAAGACCATCGATCCAAGCTATTTACAGCGAGCTGAAGCTGGCGAGAAAGTGAGGACGAACCAGACGCCGTTGTCCAGATCCCAATATCATCCACGAACAGAGAGCACTTTATCGTCGGAGGTATAGCGGCAGTAGCATCATTGATAGCTAAAGCGAAGAGCCCAATACTGAGGACGCTCCCCTGAGGGATGCCGTCCTCCTGGAAGAACAAATTAGAATATGTGCCACCAACTCTAACCCTAAATGTTCGCTCAGTCAAGAAGTTATTAATGAAAAATCCCATCTGGCCGCGAATCCCATACTGAAAGGCCTTTAAAATAACGCCGTGTCGCCACACAGTGTCATAGGCCGAAACTACGTCAAAGAATACAGCACCGACATGACGTCTTTCCTTGAAAGCGCAGCGAATAGAGGTGTCCAAGGAGACAAGATGATCAGAGGTACTTCGACCTTTGCGAAAGCCACACTGGTCATTGTTTAAAATGCCACGACTTTCTAAAAACCACGTAAACCGAACGTTGACCATCTTTTCAAATAGCTTGCACAGACAGGATGTCAGAGAGATGGGACGAAAATGAGCCGGGTCAGATCCTTCTTTACCCGGTTTCAAAAGCGGCACTATGATGGCGTTTCGCCATTCGGTAGGAAATTCACCACTTTCCCACAAGGAGTTGAATGATGTCAACAGGGCGTCCAGCGCGCACTGAGGAAGACATTTCAACATATCGTTATGGATTAAGTCAGGCCCCTCCGCTACGCTGCGTAGGTTCCCTATCCCTGACATGAGTTCTATTAGGGAAAAAGGCGAGTTATACGAGAGATTAACCGTTGTCTTGAAGTCAACTGGTCTTTGTTCCGACAGGACTTTAAGCCGCATGAACTGTGAATCCTCTCTTCTGGACTTGCAGCGCTCAGCGAAACCATTTCCAAGAGCGTTCGCTACCTCATCTGTGTCAGAAATTTCTCTGCCTCCAATGTTTAGCACTGGAAGAGGGGTTGAAACAGACCTCCCTTCTATGCGTCTGATTTGGGAGAATACCTGTGTGAGTGGAGTTGTTCTGTTCAGCCTCCCAACAAAGTCACGCCACGACTTTCTCTTTGCTAGACGGATGGTTCGTCTGCAAATCGCTCGCGCTCGCCTTAACTCAATTAAGCGGGATTGTGTGGAGTTGCTCTTGAAACGCCTGTAAGCCCTCCGGCGTGAACGGATCGCATCACGGCACTCGTCTGTCCACCAAGGTACCGGGGGGCGGCGCGGTTTGCCAGACGTTCTGGGAATGGACGCGTGGGCCGCATTTAAGAGAAGTGTAGAAAACTGTTCAATTGTGAGCACCTCCGCACTTGAGATGCTCTCAAAGGAGCTCTCCAGCAAAGACCGAAATTTTGGCATATCTGCCTTCCGGAAGTTCCATCGTTGAGGCCTTCTTCCGAGTAATGCCGCGTTTTCACAAGCTAGAAAGATAGGAAAATGATCGCTTCCCATTGGGTCGCCGCCCACAGACCAATCAAAGAGGCTACTCAACTGTGGACTGCACAAGCTTAAGTCTAAAGCCGATTCACGACCAGATGGGAGTGTAAAATGTGTTGCCGTCCCAGTGTTAAGAACACACAGTGATTGTTGAGTAATAAAGCGCTCAAGGTGGTGCCCTCGAGTGTTTGCAATATCGCATCCCCAAACAGTGTGGTGCGCATTAAAATCCCCCAGTAGGAGGACTGGCGGTGGGAGTTCAGACATAAGTGTTTCCAGTTGTGACAAGGGCACGTCTCGGCCAGGGGGCAGGTATATGGAACATATAGTTATTTCCCTACGAAATAGGTTTACACGCGCTCCAACAGCTTGCACAGCTGAAGTTAGTATTAACTCTTTTGCTGGCACCATGTGGCTCACTGCCAAAAGAACCCCACCGTGGGCTACGGGATCACGCTGCATATCTTTACGAAAAATCTGGAACCCTTGCAGTGAAAATGGAATACCTGGTGCCAGCTTTGTCTCTTGAAGAGCTACTACTAAGGGGTGTTTAGCCCTAATGACGCTCTGGAGATCAGTGATATTGGTCCGAATCCCACGGCAGTTCCATTGTAAAATTGTGTTTATCTGGGGATGGATTGTAAAAAGTTGTTATTAACTAAAAATAGTCAGTCGCGCGATGTCCAGCTGGGGGGGGCACCGCCACCAGAACTCCTACGATCAGGAGCTAGTGTTAGTGTTGGGCTGGGTCCCAACGATCGGGATCTGCTGCCTTTTGACTCGGCCTGCAGCCTCTGTCTTCTCCGAGGGCTCTCTAGCCCACTCGGAGAGGGGGTATCGGAGAGGCCACGTTTCTCGGGTCTGGTTCCCACCGGAGTTTCAACAGGAGGTTCCGTCTGGTTAAACTGAGGGCGCGGACGAGCAGTGGGGGCCGGTCCTTGTGGTGATCGAGGTGCCTGTCGAGGAGGAGGAGGGAGAGGGGGCGGTCCCATTTTGGTTTTTGGTGCCTCGACGCGCTTGTATCGAGTCGCCTGAGTGCTATCTTCGGATCTGAGGGGAAGTGGTGGGTCGATAGATGGAGCTGAACAATTGGGTTTTGGCGGAGTACCTCTAGGATGTTTCGGTTTGCCTCCCTTTCCCACCTCTATCCATGGCTGCTCCCCGTCACTGGCAGGCCCAGTATCACCCTGGCCAACGCCGGGGTGCTCAGGCGCCACAGGAGGCCTCGGACGGACCTCTGGAGCTGCCGGTGGGACGGGCGTTGCGGATTCCTGTGCACCCACAGCAGGATATTTCGATGCGGGGATCGAGACACTCTGTGGCTCACACGGCGGTGATGGAGCGGTCGGTTGGTGCTCAGAAGGTGGGTCTGCTCGCTCGGCAGAAGGCAGCAACTGCAGTAAAATTCGCAAGAGATCACCAACAGTCATGTCGAGCAGGTCTCTGACCTTAGTGCCTAGGGTGATCTGACTCAAGCCTACACCGATTGGAGACGTTTGTGATCGTGAGATGGAGGAGGAGGCTGCCTTGTCCCTGTAAGATACAGTGGGGTGATTTGCCTCGTATAACCTCTTTGCTTCAGGGAAAGGCACGCCGTTCTTTACTTTGATTGAAGCTATTTGTTTCTCTTTCTGGTATACGTTACACTTTCGGTTCCATGCCGCGTGATTCCCCTTGCAGTTCACGCACCTTTCTGGTGTCTTACACTCGCCATCGTGTTCTTTCTCGCCACATTTGCCACATCGCGCATCAGCCCGACAAGACCTAGCCCCATGGCCGAAACGATGACAGCGAAAGCATCTGAGAGGGTCAGGTACAAAAATTCGGACGGGGACCGAAGTGTACCCAACAAAGATGCGGTCTGGGACTTTCTCTGAACTAAAGGTCAAAACCAATGAGTCTGTGTTTCCCAATCTGTGCACTTTTGTCACGCCCTCATCCTCTAACCCATCCATAATTTCCTTCTCGCTTAGGCCATGCAGCTCACGGCACGTAATAATACCTTCAGATCTCGGTTGGAATCTGAATGGCTGTACCTCAACTGCAACTTCACGCCTGACCTTGCTGTCTCCCTCTCTGGCCCAGAACGTAAGATCGGAGCACGATAATGCACGGCTAGCAGCGTCCACACTCTCATATTCGACAACAATCGAGCCGTCTCTCCTCTGCTGGCATGTTTTCGCTCGACCCCAAGCCTCAACCGCATGTTTGCGCTGGAAAGGAGTTAATTTTGCCAATGACATGTCTTTGCCTCTAAATATCACGCCAGGACTCGTAACATTGTTGTCGGTTCGGGATTCCTGCTGTATGTTGTTGGTGTTATTTGTTTCGGTATGTTTAAGGTTTTCCATGTATGATGTGTAAGTCTCCGCCATCCTATGGTTCCCAAAATGATGGAACGTGATGACTGTAGGAGGGGCGACGATGCCGTAGCAGATCCAGCAGAGCCAGCTCACATCCGGACCTGGTCAGGCATCGCCTCCCCCCCTTCCTCCCTCAGCCCAGAGTAAACGCGGGTCCGCTGGACAGGGGACGCCAGGCGTTGCTGGCGTAGCTAGGCCGCCCGCGGAGGCCTCAGGCGGCCCACCCCCGTTCCGATCATGACATCAAGGCCAAAGGGGGCGTGTTGGCACCCGCTGCAATAGGCTCCGAGCAAGGGGAGCCTCAGCCCCCCAGGATCCTATCTACCAGTCGTCGGGGCATAGGCCGAAACACTGAAAGCAAGGATTCCGGCCTATGTGGGCGCTCTACACCCTTAAAACGGCAGCAGCACCTCAGAGATGAGGCTGCTAGTGCAAACTGAGCATCGGCAACGAAAATCAAATAAAGGAGCAGACAGAAACTAAATAAAACTAACTAAACAAGAGAACACAGGTAACCAGAAAACACGTCGCTGGAAAGGTGCTGGAAAGATCAGACCACAGCCAGCCACGGCACGACCGGGGAGACAGGAAAAAGCTGGATAGACAGGGAGTTTAGGACGGTAGGAATCAAGGAACGAAGATTTGTTAGGATTTGAAATAAGGAAGGCTCAGAAAGGATGAGGATGGCAGTTTCGATTTGGCCCCTTACCCGAAGGCGGGGGGCGAAACCCATCCTGCCAACTGGGGTCGCGGGTGTCGTCACATCCCGTACCCAATTATCCATGTGCCGGACAAGTCAGCAGGAGCAGACGAGTCCAGCAGATGGAAATCGGTCCCCCTGCGGGGACGCGTTAGGGATGCCGACCAGAAACGCCTGAGGCGTAATGCAACAATGCAGCACGCAGTAGCACCTTAGAATCGAATCGAATCGAAAGAGGGTGATGAAACAGCAGACGGTGTAACGGCTTTCCCACAATTCGAACGCTTCGATTGCTCTTTGACTATCCTGTTTGCTCGCAATATTTCCCCGTAAGGAAAAACTGTCTTAACGTTGAGGACTTGTACTCGACCAGGTTTGCTTCATCCGGTCGAGTTGACTGACCCCGAGGCGACGGTTCGGGGTCAAAGGTCACACATCACGTGACACGGACGACTGTGAATAACGTCCGTGCGACGGAGGTCTACGCTAATGACCCTGGACAAACTGGTGTTACAGCTGATTTAATGAGTGGGCCATGTGGATGCAATATGTTCCGACTTTAAACAACGCCACAGTTAAGCAGCTGGTACGCCATTTGGTTAATGGGCTCCGTCTCCCTGTAGTCTTTAATTAGATACCTAATGAGTGTTGACAGGTTAGGGTCACTTAAAGATGCATGAGGAGACAACTTCAACAGGGATGATTTATAAGTATGTTCGAGGTTTTTATAATGGTGCTGGTAAAAACCGGTAGAGCGCTGGAGGTGCTAGAGCGGACGATGGAGCACAAACAAGAACTCCGGTCAGGGTTACCGTTCGCTGGCCGCTTAAAATATCGGCGCCAATCGTTTTCATTGTCAACTGTTTTTGCACGCTCTGAAGTATATGGACGCATCCAGATTGATATTTAAAATGTGACTGTTTCCATCAGCACACTGAGAGTACGGCGATAGGTAACGATGCCGTGAAACTGGCCCCACACTGTCCAGTGGACAGTACAGCCTGGGATTGAGACAATCATTTCGTGAAGGAGGCTGGGCAAGCAAAACCAAACCAAAGAGCGGGGGAAGGAGGGGGATGGGGGGCTCCAGCTCAACTACAGGCCGAACGCTCACTGTCGCGACAACCCAATTCATACGGTGAACGAGAGCATTGTTTTACTTAATTACTTAAACAACACGCCCACAATATGCGCTGATGCTACTACTGTCGCCGTTAGTGGCTGAGAAGCGACTGCACCTCCCTCCCCGCCAACCGCCCAACCTCTTCCAGCCGCCACTGACCGTGTCCTGGACTGGGTGGCAGGTCCAGCGGGGAGGGCGGGGGCAGCAGGGGGTCGTCGCCGCAGCTGCTGCGACTGTCGGGCTGGCCGAAGCTGCCGTAGCCGCTGCTGAAGCTGCCGCCGCTGTGCCGGTTGGTGCTGAGCTCCGGGACCTGGGGTGGCGCCACCTTTCGGATGACAGCCGGCTTTTGAGGCCGGTTCATACCACCCACTGCAACAGAGAAAGGGGCGAGGTCAGGTCGGGTCGGGTCATTTCGCTCTCTTGTCGTTCACTTAATCAGACAAAAGGGGAATGCAAACAGATGAGATGCAACGGAGAATAGACGGTATACAATACAACACAAAATGTGGATCATCTTTTCATCATTGGTTTGAATAGGGGCGGATAGCTCAGTTCAGACCTCATAAAGGTTCCACACTGCACTTAATCATTTACCCTAATCCGAGTCTTCATAGGCGCGGGTCATCCACTTAAATTGCGATTGATTGAAATTCGGAAACGTATCAACACCACAAACTTTATTTCTTTCCCTTGTTCCCATATACCGAGATGAAGAAACGACTATAAAAGAGTGCGATCGCTCCTGAAGCACAAGCACTGTTAGACCCCTGACTAAGATGCTGCACATCACAGACAGGTCAAGGGTCAGCGAGAATAAGCCCGCTCTGTGGTGTCGTGGCTCACCCTCTCCGAAAAACACACACAACACATGTGCTGGAGACAAACAGAGCCTGTTCTGCTCGCCCTCACACGCCAGTTCTGCGTAAACCACCCATGTAACCACAACACGGCCGGCGCGGTACGTACACACGTCACACGCATCGCGGGGCCTGCGTGACACCGCACAAACTATTCTGGGAGACTGTTCGGCGAATACAGCTACCCAATGTCAGCGAAATTTAAGCCTGTTTACTCAGTATGGAAACAAATATCTTGTGGATGAGCTTTGATAGAAATGGATTATTCTTATTTCAAGCAATAGGTTAACGATGCACCCTGAGAAAAGACGTCAAGCCATTCGACCACAGGGCCGAATGGAAACTAAATGGAAACAACTAAGGAAATGTGCCTACTCCGGAAAAAAACATCGCCTATATTTCCACCAAGTAAAAATATTCCTAGCTTTGCTCCGATCCCCTACAGCCATCAGCAATCCCAAATGTATCAGCAAACGAGTACGACACATTTTAAGGACGGTATCATTGAGGTATCGCCGCTGCTGCGGCAGACGCGGCAGCAGCTGAACAACCTGCTAAGCAGCGGCAGCAGCAGCTTCTCTGCCTGCCACCTGCCACCACCCCGCAGCAGAAGCCTCCACCACGACCCGCGCGTACACCGGGGCCTCTCACACGCTCGTATCGTCTGATTACCGCCGCTACGACCCTGCATGCCTCCAGGGGCGTATCCAGGACCGCAATGTGGGGGGAATAGCACAGAAAGTTCACCGAAGTCCACCGCAGCGCTGACTCTGAGAGAGTTCAGTTCCGCGTCACACCTACCGAATCTCAGCACCTGGATCCGCCACTGCCGACAACGCGCCGGCCAATCCTCCACAATGTAATGGTCTTGCACGGACAGTCCCGACCGCATCCCCGCTGAGGTCAACGGTCTTCACGCGGGGCTGCGCACGACCTAGAGATACACCGTACGGAGATTGTTTCCCAAGGCTACACCATACTGCCAGGCGTCCCTCCAAAGGTCAGGTGCCTGTTTCACATGCACAGCACGGCGTGGGCCTTCTCCTCGCGGGACAAAATCTGCTCTTGGGTTTGGGAGACGTGCTCGCGACCAAATCCATCCAAACGAACCCTGCATAAGCTAGAAAACAATGTAGATAGTCATCAAATTCCAAACCAAAGTCACCAAGTGCAAAGCAGATGAGTCTCAACCCACGAGCAAGGCAGGTCTAACTTTTGCTTTAAATCTTGACAGACTCAGCTAGAAGGGAAACTGGTCTCTGTCCTGACTCGCAGGTTTAGAATCTGCCAGTGACGAGATCGAAGGAACAGCACACTGGCCCTCGAGAAGGAGGAAGAAGGAAGTGAGGGAAACGTCCCCAGCCTGCAGAGAATGTGCAATCCAGGATTAAGAGCTTGATGTATTATCTGATGAGTCAAATTACCAAAACGAAACACAGAGTCAGAGTTGACTCGGTGCTGACTCCAACACACACCGCAGGCAATATTCCTTCCGAAAACGTTCACAAACGCTAATCAACTGGATTTCTCTTTTCTAACATGAAATGGTTATTTTCGCCATAATTTCCGGTTATGGAAGTTATTTTCGACAGTTTCTCGCCATTGGTTCGGTTGGGTGTTATCAGTCAACCCTGCACTGCTGGTACTACTCCCGCAGTCCGGTCCTATGTGGCGGAACAAGGTCATTGTTTCTTCTCCAGTATCGATCATCCTCGGAGAATGTCAGCTCCCTAAATCCAAGAATTACCTGACTATTTTGGCATTCACGCCACCAAAAGTCTTGAGCCCCGACTGGAGTCGAGACTTATTTTCGTGTTGTCAGGCCTTATAAAAGGGGAAGAAACTCTTAAGTAAATCTACAACACCCCCATGACCAGCCCTTCTTCCTGTCTGCTGCGGACGCACACAAGCAGTGGCGGTCTCAGATTCTGATTTTGGGGTGAGCGGCAGACGACGAACGGTTGTATTCCTCAAAACAAGACATTCCAGAAAACTATATAAAGAACACCGGCCACTTTGGAGGGCCAGGGCCAATATCGCTCCCCCCCCACATACGTGCGACCTGGGGAACACAAGCAATCAAGGGCAAGCATCACGAGTAGATCGTCACCGCACGACACCGCGATAATGAAAACATCGGCGTTTCGACGGCACACAGACGATAATCTGCCCATAAATCTTAGACGAAACAAATGATCGCGTCTTGGTGAGAGGCCACCATATCGTGGCCAAATGGAAACATCACGTAATATCTCCGCTGGATTAAATACATTTATCATGACAGGATGTTTGGCCCCGAGCGGTAAAAGGCCAATTGAGATTAGCGTGTACTTGGGCGCCCGCTTCGACTTTGGTAAAACCAAGGCGTATGGCGCAAACGACACGGGATATTTTCTCTTCATCCACAATCATGTCATGATTCGACACGTTCTGTAGTTAAGGCTAAACAGCTATTCAAATAAAACGATTAGAATGACTAAACGACGAAAACGTAGCTGTGCTTCAATTCGATTGTACAACGTAAAATGAAATGAAAAGACACCAGCAAATAAACTAGCTCCAACAATAATTATCGAACACCTCCACAAACATATCCAACAAAACCATGTCACGAGGTCAGGTCAACACCTACTCACAGCCGCTTGAAACCAAGGACTTTCGCGAAGGCTTCCCTTCCGTCGGTGGCGGGCGGTGGCGCCCCCCCCCCCGACGCCTCAGCTAGTTTCCTCCACTGTCGACGTCAGAGGTCACGCTCGCGGCGGCCCCTGCGGCGCCATTCTCGGACCAGCGGGGTGTCTAATTGCGGAAACGCCGCCGGCGATTCCGCCTGACGTGGGGCACGGGTCACCACCGCCGCAGAAGCCCTGACGTCCCGATATTAAATTCCATGATCCAAGCGCAAACGTGGGACGAGAGAGAAGTCTCGAAATAGCACCGGGATGGTAATTGGGGTTTAACGACGCACCGACTGCCAAGGTTATACAGCGTTAACTGGACGTTCAAATAATACCTTTACCATTTGCGCAGAAATAAACTGGCAGGAGGCCTGGAGGACCAAAGAAGGAACACAGTAGCATGTTCCCATCTGAATGTCGAGTTTTTGTTTGAAAAAAAACGGCTCGTTCCCCAAGCTCTGTCACCCCAATGAAGCAATCTCCAATTCATGTGACAGCATAAACTACGCCACCATTCGGCAGAAACCCAAGACGAAGACAGCGCCCTCGCGAAAGGCTTCCCACCGTGTCTATTTATGTAAGGGTCGTGACTTCATTCGAATGGAGTTACCAGCCGTCTCCCAGAGTGTGGACGAACAACCAAACAGCAGTCAGCCATGGGGGTACCCGGACCAAGGACTAGGACCAGCTTCACAACCGACAGTGGGAGGAACAATGGGCTATTTTTAGACGCTCTCGTCCAGACTTCACTACGAAATCCCGGGGTAATGTAGTTTCTAGTTGCAGAACAAGAGCACCGTGAAGAAGCGTTCTCCCATTTCGATATTCTTCTGACACTCCCTGATAACATAAGTCACCTGTTCTGGCCCTCCAAGAAGAAACGTTTCAAACTCCCATGATCCCGATCCTGCAGTCCGTGCCCTCCCCCGAGGTCGGCTTATCGTTCCATCTCTCCCACACACAGACCGGGCCCCGGGCGGCAGGGTGCAGGGGAGAGTTTTTGTCGGCAGGCTTTATGATGCGTGTCGACCTGTTTTTACTCCCTAATTTGTGAGTCCCGAAGGAGACCACTGCTCCCAGTCAGGGGAAGGGCTCTGTTTGGTGAAGCGAAAGTTGGTATCTTGCATACCCAAAACCAACTGTAATAAGAATATACACGTTCAAACGAAGCTTGAACACTCAAGGTTTTGGAAAGGAAATTTAAGTTCGGCATTTAGTTTTGCTACCGCCAGCGATCACGGTAGAAGTTCGCATCACCAATGGGTGCGAGAGACATACTGTTTTGCATCACCTCCGGGTAGGTCGGGGAAGGTCGTCGGTTCCGCACCACCAGTGGGTGGCCGCGGAAGGAGGGCAGTTTCATGTTCCTGAGCTGTGTCTGCAGCTATTCGCAGCAGCAGGTCCCAGTTTAACGGCTCTCACCATCCTCTGATCAATGTGGCCCAGACGAGCCGGCCATAGCCGGCCATACTCGGCAAGAGATGGTCCTCAAGAAAGTTTAAAGTTTTCAGCCCGCAGTTTTTCCGCCACACGACGATGAAGCATTAAAGCTGGTAATGGCAAATGACAGCATTGGAACGTCCCAATCCCAAAAAAGTATGATATGAGCACAGACGGATAGAAGCGATTGTCGAGCGCAATTCAGCAAAATGCCAAGCCTGGAATGAATCAGAGCAGAGGTCACAACTTGGTTTGAAACCTTGTACCCAAAAATTGTTAATGTCTGGCAGACACTTACATGGATTGAATCAAGAACTTAGTTCACTTAACAAACCTGAAAAAAATACGACTAAAGCACCCATGAGATAGAAACACCAACCAAATATGTCGTTGAACATCCGTCCTTGCAGTCCATTAAGTGCGCATGCGCAGTCAGCCGAGCTCCACATTCACAGCGGGGCGGGTGACCGTTGGCTACCCCAGGGTGTGCGAACCTTCCCACACTGTCCACAACAGCCCAACGAACATTAATAGGCACCCACTGGCGTCCCCACTCACGATAATAAGTGCCCAGTGTGTGATACTAAACTCGCACCGGCTACACAGCAATCAACAACCGCAAAACCAGAGGCGCAGCCAGAAGCTTGAGTCATCTTCCCCATTGGTTGATATTTCACACATTCTGCGCTGCCTCGACCAGTAAAGGTTTGCTCAGATGACAAACAGTACCCCCGTTGACAAATCTGTGTCACGCCAATGCAAAGCCACCATCATTCAATGGGCGGGCGGAGCGATGTGCAGCGTGGTCTCCGACCCCTAAGTGACAGTCATTAGCGTCCGTCAGAGGAGTCTGACAGTCGTTCAGTCATGTCGTTCGGTCATGTCCGGCGTAAGCACTGTGTGAGTGACTCGTTACACGGACAGCGCCACGTGACCGCTCGTGATTAATGCTGGCAGTGACCGGTCCAGTTAACCAGGGTAGGGATGAGGCCGGAGAATGGCCCTAAACGGCGGGATGGCATGGGGGCAGCGTCGATGCCAATGACTGGGAGTTGTTTTAAGGAAGTTGTGTGAAGGAAATGAAAAATAAAGGAATGGCAGGGTGTGTGGGATTCATGATTATGAATTACAGGCATTTGTTCTAAGTGTTTAAGTTTTCGGGGTTTAAGTGATGTCAAGGAAATCAAAATAATGGAAATTTATGGAAAATAACCCTGTGAAAGTATCGCCACTCTTATACCACATATATATAAAGCCACCATATCTTTATTATTACCTTTACTTTGAAACCAGGCGGGAACATTTTATTGCAAGCTTTGTCCGGGGCCACATCCGGCCACATCCGGTTGTGAACTGGAAAACCACTTCAGTGACAGGGAGCTATCAGCAGATGGATTTTGTAAGCACTCCCATCAGCTTCTACTATGCTTCATAGGCTGGCGAATACCAAAGAAGGTTAGATTTCACTTATTAACAACTTGAGATATAAAAACTTGTATGACTTAACCTCGACCTGTTTCCTTACAAATGGCCACCTATCCAACATATGGCGAATGGCCCAGCACTTAAAAACATGTTTAATACGCAAGAGCCTCGCCAATTTCTGTAATGTCTCGACCATCAAAGTCGGCGATACGAGGCGATGAAATGAAGGGTATCATAATTCAACTCGTACAGAAAAGACTGGCTTTACATCTGTTAGGTTCTCATATCCACAGAAAATAATACCAAAGATACACATATCGACATGAAGTATGGCAGGAATCATGAACTAGAATTACTCTTTTTCGGCGATAATTCATACAGACCGTGTGAATCGACATTGTAGTACAACTTAATCACAGTTCACACTGTGAAAATCCTCCCGCGAATAGCCAGCAACTCACTCTTGGGTAACATCGAATTCTAACCCCGAACCGTTCAGACTACGACAAACGCACTCGGCGACGTGGGAAAACGCTGGGGTCCATGAGAACACGCAAATCACGAGATCTCACGAGTCAAGCAGCCCATCATGAGCAAAAAAAAGCTGCGTGAACCGAACATGGTCGTTAGTCCCTCGCTATAAAAAGGTTTGCATGTCCCGGAGCGGCAAAACCGGGACCTCTCTCCCCACCCACAGAGGGAGTCGAGCTTTTTAAATCGCCCCGACCGTTGGGACGATTCAGACTGAGCGCCGCTGATAATCTAACAATCCCAGTTTAGCAGCGCCGCTGATAATCCAACAATCCCAGTTTAGCAGCGCCGCTGATAATCTAACAATCCCAGTTTAGCAGCGCCGCTGATAATCTAACAATCCCAGTTTAGCAGCGCCGCTGATAATCCAACAATCCCAGTTTAGCAGCACCGCTGATAATCTAACAATCCCAGTTTAGCAGCGCCGCTGATAATCTAACAATCCCAGTTTAGCAGCACCGCTGATAATCTAACAATCCCAGTTTAGCAGCGCCGCTGATAATCTAACAATCCCAGTCTAGCAGCACCGCTGATAATCCAACAATCCCAGTTTAGCAGCGCCGCTGATAATCCAACAATCCCAGTTTAGCAGCGCCGCTGATAATCCAACAATCCCAGTTTAGCAGCACCGCTGGCCGGAGACCGTGACTGGTCGGCCAGCTGTGTCCCCGGCCGTGACCAGCACGTGATGTACCCTGGGCCACCTGCGAACACCAACTGGGACGCCGATGTTACAAAACCATCACTCTGGCGCGGCACAGCCACAGGCCGTGGGAACAACAAGGTCCATGTAAGTCCCAGACGTCTCCCGGGTTTCAGCACCAAAGACACAAACTATGGTTATCTGGGCGACGTCTGGGTCTTCTGCATGTCGCTGTTGATACCGTTGGTAAACATGTGAGCAATTACACTGCTGAATGTGTCTCCCCATCGCTATTTTGGCTGGTTTTCCTCAGCAGTTGCACAATGCCCCCCGGGGTCACCACCTCCCACCCGTCACAGTTTCCAGCATGTAGCATTCAACGTCGGCTTCAATCACACATTGCATGCGACGAGGTCGCCATCGAGGTCAATCACTCCATAAAGGTCACAGAGGTCGCAGACCTTTGTGGCACCCGCTAACCCCGAGGCAAATTCAGCCGCAGGTGTGAGGGCTCAAACTGCCACAAAAACACCAGTGTTGAGATGCTCCCGACAACCTCCGAGCTGGGGAACGGTGTGGGGAGGGGCAACCCTTCCCGCTGTCGCGTGACCTCGGCGCACGCGCGACCCGCAGACGGGGAGGGGGAGGGGTAGCCGCCGACGCCGCCGCGTGCGCGACGGCGACCACGGGATGATGGAGTATGGATGCCTGAGTCTTGAGACGCCGGCGGTTATTAAAGAGGGATCCAGGTCATTGCCACGTGCTGACGGCGACGGTACGGGATAAAAACGCTCATCAGACGCCTGGAAGAAAACAGATTATCCCATACAAGGTGATTCGGAAAAAACAGGTGGGGATAAGGAATTATTTGAGTGAAATTGCGAAAAGTTCCTACCATACCAAGTGGTAAAAACCGTGCATTCATTACAACATTATTCACCCAACAGCAATATACATGTATTTAAGATGGATTTATATATCAATTCAACCATTCCTTTGACGCATGCGGGTATGTTTCGAAAGGTAACAAGAATGTCAGGCCACTGTGGTCAGCTTATTTCGTATGCTGCAGATCAGTGAGCAACTCTGCAGAACATACTCACTGTGACATGCTAACGCTATGAAAAGTAGGCAGGAATGACACCCGAATCGGTCGGCCGACGAGTCGCTATCGGCAGCAGAATATCAGAGGGTAGCATGATGGATCGAGGTGTCGGAGTAGGCCATGTGTCCAGCTCCAGTGCATGTCGGGGCCGAAGAGCATTAAACTGGCCGGTTTAAGTGGAGAAAGTTGAAGCGTCGTGATCGATGAGTTCAAATTGTCACCACTCCCCGTCTCAAATGAAGGTGATAACTGTCAAATCAGCATAAAAATAGGAACCTGTCGACTTCTAAGGAGGCGTCAAAACCTAACAGTGACGGAGTGGCTACCCTGATGGATTTGGGGCTTCCTTTCGAAACCGCTGCCCCCAAGCCGCTTTCGCAACCAGCGGCAGTCACACTTGCGTTAAACAACAAAAACAGCGCTGTGTTAGGGAGCATTCGCCGCCTCCCCATCCTGTCTAGAATCATCACCTCCATCAAAATACACTGGTGACTGTATTTCCCTCAAACTTATATTCGGCGTAAACACCTATCGCACGTGCCCCCGCCCACCGCCGCCTAATCCGCGCACGTGAGCCACGACGCCCCGACCTTGCAACCCCCCCAATGACTGGCGGAGGCAGCGGTGAAACCTCAGCCCGCGATGACATGCGCTAGCCAGCATGGGTAACCGCAACGGCACTGACAAATGCCGACGACCTTGTTCAAAGCTATGCGCTCGCTGTTCGCGGAATGATGCCGAGCGACCCACGCTGACTGCCAAAGCATAACCCAAACTCATTAAACCTCGATGATCATTGTTCTTAGAACGGACGGTTGCACTGGGCATTGCTAAAGTGTTGAAATGCATGGTAAAACCCACTGCTAGCGATGAGCAACGATCTACAGGCCCCCATCAATTTTTGGCGCAGAAGACAAGTTTGCCCAGCCCCAATTTTTCGCTTGAAAACAAAAACGGCCCATTTCATCAAACACGTTTATATCGGGGCGGGGGGGGGGGCAGCAAAGCCTCGAAAGTGAATGCAGGTCTCAACCGCTGCTTGGCCATATTAAATGAAATTCGTATGCCAGAATCGTGCTTATCTAGCCTTCCCCGAAAAACCACCTCTCGTTTGAGGAAATAAGAGGAGCTTTGAGATGAGCTTGGATGAGCTTCGAGGAAATTTGAGGAGACTCTGGAAAGCGCAGGAGGAAATTGGAGGAACTTGAAGGAGTTTGGAGTCGGCTTGAGGAGGCGCTGGAACATATATTATATAGGTGGTCCCCGGCCAAGATGAAATAAGTCCCTCTTCGATAATACTTCTGAAAAAGCGACAACCTAAAAAAAACGCTGAAAATTGCAGTCAGAAGGGCGCCCAAGGCAAAAACTAGGCGGTGCCCCCCCTCCACCAAGTGCTATGTTGCTCCCTGCCCCTCGAATTCCACCCCCCTTGCGAAATCCTAGATCTGCCACTGACGCTGTGTGACTCCCAGCGCCATGCTTTTATCCGTGCACCTCGGTGGTTACATCCCGATCTCCTACTTGGTAATCGGCTCACACGGGTAAGATGGTATCCGAAGAGAAAGCCAACACATTAAATCTAACAACAACATAAATTCCATTACGGATATCGTCAGGACTCCACGCACACGCGCGTTAAGAGGAGATGCAAATTTACGGCGAGATATCGCGTGATCGTATTCTGGGCACGCACAAACAAACCGGGGCTCGTGGGTCTGAAGCGGTGTAGTTTGCATTCATTAACACGCTGGCATCACCTGTAAGTCATCGGGGGAAAGCCGACTCAGTGGTTTACAGACAAAGCACGCAGATACACTCAGCTGCTAAAGCTGAATAAAAAGGCAGCTGTAGGACATTAAATATCACAGATAATTTCAGGTTGAAGCCCTTATACGACACAAGCTTTATTTCAAAACCTAGAGAACTACGGAACAATCCAGCCAGTCACCGGTGCGCCGGGATTCAGCTGCCCCACCGGCGCCGCTCCTGAGTGCGCCCCTGGCGTGAGCGTGCTCCAGGGTGTGCGTGTACGATGAATAATCGCTGCCTGAGATACCAGGCGACGTGCCGCTGCAGACCTTAATGAAGCTATTCGGGGCAGATGCGGGGCTTCCTGCCGCGCACTCGGTAAAAGAGAGCCCCATCCCGCTTGTTGACTGCCGACTAAGCTTCAGATGAGCGTGTTCTAAATTATCCTAACCAGAAAAGAATCTTGCTGCGTTTGATAACTCGATCCCCACTTAAAATGAACTGAGCCATATCACTGTAGATCAAGCTTGGAAGGTGAGGGTAATATTTCGAGATGTAGCATTTTGATTTGCGATTCGTGCACTTGAAGGGACTGACCCCACATATAGTCATGCAACCATGGAGTTTTCAGAAAACTAAAATCAATTGGCGGTCAAGAGAGCCTACAAGGTTTCTAGTGATGATGTGTACCTATACAACTGCAGTTAGACTTCGTCCACGAATATAGAGCCAGGGAGGTATTTATTGTCTGTAGACAACTGTAGCGATTTTGTCCAAATTTGCCCACGTGACCTGATCAATCTTCTCCAAAGGGTGGTAAATCATACTCGATTCTTAATGCAATACGGAGGCTATTTGTTCACGCATCTCTATTCACATTTCACAATCCCTTTTGAAAAGAAAAGAAAAAATATAGCTATAAGCCTTTAGCCTGCAGCGGCTCCCCATGCTATGGCCTGGGTAACCCCAGGAGTGATTGAGCGCCATTACCATACCCGATCCGTCAAACCGTCCGGGCATAATAAAAACGTTCCGTAATTTATTTCCGTGATAAGGCACCATCCGTCAGCGACGAAACTCATCAAGCATGGCTGGATTCCCGTCCGCAGGTGCGAAAACCGGCTGCCTCACAAATACTCATCAAAATACGGAGTATCCATCACTCCCTCCGCGGTTTTGCCTAAGACGTTTATGGCAAAAAGGACGGATCTACCTACTTTCCAGAGCCGACAGTCATGATAAATATTATAGAGGATGATATCATCATTCATTCCCGTCACAAATCAATAAATATCAGTCACGGCTGGTTCTAGGTTTTCTTCGACGTCGCCCAATCGTCATACTATCACCATGGAAATTGCCGGACCTCTAATTTTTAACTATTGCAGGTATTATTCAGTCTATAATTAATGGTGTTCGCGTGCTCGCAAAGATTCATTCATTTTCTTCTCGAAGACCATTGAAAATGCATATAATGTCACATATGTTTCACTCTGTTAACCCAGAGCCTTTAATCCCAAATGACCGGACTTAGTACAACTCGTCAGTCATGCTGGGCGGCGAGTGGGTGTACCAAGGGGCCCTTAAAAATGAATATCCCAGAATGGTCATCCCAATATGAGCGCTTACTTCGAGACGTGGGAGAGTTTAAGTACGGTCTGGTTTTCCTCCATTTAAAATGACAACCACAGGGGAGCGGTTAGGATATATTGACGGTATTCATGTCGAAATATAGGAGGTTTTACCTGAGAATCTTCAGTGATATCAAAAGTAAAGAGAAAACATTCGGTGGTAAAATAATTCCGAAAAGACAACACAAAATGTAAGTCTTTTAGAAAATTAATACCAAACGTTATTTCCGAATGTCATCAACAACACTAAGCAGAATGATTAAAAGACCAAATCAGATAAACCAGCGAAGATGTACACCTGCAGATGGGGAAATCTTGACAGCAAATAATAGTTTGGAAAGCGATTCGGGCCCATATTAAAAATCAATTCCAAACACCTGCAGGCGTCGACCGAAATCATTTCCAAGCCCCGGTTGACTAAAATCGTCGCAGCAACACAAAATAATTTCGATAACATAATCCACCCCCCATGGTGGATGTACTGTCACGGAAAGTTCTCTAACATCCCAGACGAGCCTGTACACCCTCTGGGAAAACTGCACGGTTCCAGTACTCCAGCGCTAAAACCGGCACTGACCGTCCATGCATTCCAGGCTCCATATTTGCCGACACAGCGGCGACGGAGATGGTTATCGGTGAACCGGCTACCGGAGTGGGGCGAGGGCTCCTGAAGGGCCTGTACAGACCAGCCAGGTCAGACGGCTACCGGTGTGGGGCGAGGGCTCCTGAAGAGTCTGCACAGACCCGCCAGGTCAAAAGCCAGATCAGCCGGACCAAAATTGACGGTGAGTTGGGACAGCTTCAGGTTGGCTTTCAGAATTTTTAAGATTTTTTTCGTGACCGGGGTAAGTATCGCAAAAGTTGATGTCAGATCATAAAAAAGAGTAGCTTGGATGAAAAATTGGTGGCACCGCGACTGTGAAGCTTTACACTGCATGATATCCCTCATAATGTTTCTACAATGCTTAGCATTGATCCAACCAGGTGTTCAAAATATTTCACCCAAAACCAGACATTGTCTTTACACACAATGAAAAACTATTTTCGTCTGCATTGTAAGTGACTTTCCAAGTTGGACAGGAAAACGCATCCTTAAAGTACTCAAATTTCGAACAATTCAAGGAAAAATAAATTATGTATCCCTTTTCAATATTCTTTTGTTTCTATAGGCAGCCGGATTTCCTGGTTAGGGCGTCGCTGAAGACAACTCATCCTTCGACCGGAACCGATTTTATACAATTCCTTGCAAACAATCCCACCGTAAAACTCCCTGACGCAACTGAAACTCAGCATACCTAAATGAGAGCTACTCAAAAGAACCATTTGTAGTGCACGCCAGGAAACATGCATCAGATCTGAGGCTTCCGGCACGCATGCGCTGTCGATCGCATGTCAGCTGATTATCTCGGGGCGGCGGCCCCAGCAACTGCGGGGGCGCAGCTCGGGGCCGGCCAGGATTTTCCCAGACTTGTGTTACAACGTGCATAGCAACAACAAAACAACTCATTCGCGAAACGGCAACGGCACGGAGAAAACACGAGTCGTCAGGGAGTTGGAGGATTGTTGCAGGGAACGTGAAGTAGTTCTCTCAAGGTTGGGGGTAAGCAACAACAGGACTTGAATTGGGGAATGACGTGATTAAAGGATATTCTCAAGACCTAAGTAGCTTTTTGGGTTCCAGTTGGGGAATGTTGCCATCAGCAAGACATCAAGCATTAGAGAGAAACAATGCGAGGCTGCATTCCACATCAGATATCGTCGTTCTGTTGCAATATTCGGCCAGGTAGAAAGACTGTAGGAACCAGCAAACTAGTATGAAACACCCATCTATTAGTAGGAGATAAGTATCTCGCAAACCAAAGAAACAGCAGAATCATCCACCGTGGAGCTGAAAACTGACCGAGCTATTTGCATGAACGGGTCCGACAGTGAGCCCGGTCTTCCAGCTTCGTGAGCGCCCCCGGAGTCCCACCGACGACGATGCGGTTTAATCTGCTAATGGGCCGCGTGCGCGGACACTGCCCCGTCGGCAGGTGAACACTGTCCCGTCGCCGTCGACGACGACGAGCGCGACGCTTCACACAGCCGCCCACTGCGCCCCTGGTCTGTATGGCGCCAGGTGCCCCCTCTGGTCGGAAATCCTGGATCCGCCTGTCTTAAATACTTATCTCAGAAGACAAGATACGTCCAGAGGCTTCAGGAATTAAACAGGTATTGTCATACATGATATCCTTCCGTTGGCAGTTCAAGTACATGTCAGCTCTGCAATGGAGCGACGTTTCTGGCACGACCTCCTCCTCCTCGAAACATCAGCAAAACACACGCCAGTGCGCGATGATTAGGCTTCAGGCCAGTGACCACCAAAGCGTTTTATTTCAGCGGCGGTTCTGTCCCACGATCCCGGGCTCGTTCACAGGTGGCCGTTGCGGTAATGGGGCGGCGGGCACCGCCTTGTTTCCGCTGCCTGTTAATTAAATTAACGCTGTCACCTCAGGCTGTGCTAACCACACCGCCGCGGGGCATACCACGGCCGCACGGGGGAGGGGGTGAGAACAGAACCGCGGGGTGTACCGCGGCGGGGAGGGGGTGAAGACGGCGCCGCGGGGCATATCCCTGGCAGCTACATCAGATAATGCAGAAGGCAGATGATGGTTCGGTAACTAAAGACACTTCGCTGGTGGATGCTATCCTCAGACCACCACGAGCGCTTCCCACATGCGAGGCGTGATTCCGGTGGGGGTCAATAATCGCGAGACAATGGGCGGTTCCAACATACCAGAGGAGGATCGAGCCTCCCGGAAGCACGGCAGTCTTGGGCCAGGGCGGAGCGCGCTCTACAATTAAGACAGCAGATGACGCCATACCCAGCAGCAATTATTAATGACAAATTGGAACTCGCCAATCGCGGAAGAATCCTAACAAGAGGCAGCGTCCAACTGGACGGAGGCATACCAAAAAAATACGAACCGGCACATACCCTGGCGGACCTAAGAGCGCCGTTGGGGGGGGAATTCGGGAAAAATCGTAAAAACATGTGTTTTTTTAATCGGCCAAAATTTCGCCATTTGGGAGGACATGGCCCCTTGACCCCTTTCTGCGTCCGCCAATGGGCACATGGATACGAAAACCTACATACCGGAGTTATTATCCCTGGCGTTCTGGAGGGGTGGACAGTCCAGGAGCTAGGCTTACACTAGATATCAGGTGGTGGTGACCACGTCTGGATGAAGTGAGCTCGCCGTAGTTACACGCACCAAACATCATTGCTATCGCCACAACAAGGCTCCACTGCACGTGTCCCGCCTACAAACCGCACCGCCCGCTAACAAGGTGCGTGACAGCTCCAAAAGAAACAGGGGCGGGGGCACAGCTGGAATGCCGCAGCTTTCTTCTTGTACGTGTCAGCAGGCCAGGGTGGTCTCTCCCGCAAATAGAAATGCATGCTTTCCGACCAGTCACGTTATGAACTGGTCAAATAGAAAAACTGGGTTCAGGACACGCCACGGAGTAAGCGCATAGAAATGAACGCTCCGGAATGAACCTTTGCCTTTATAAAACCGCACAAAATCTTGCACGTAAGGTTCCATTGGGTGACAACATCAAAAACTATCTTCGCAGTCGTAGCACTCTCCTTTTTCAACACATCATGCAAGCAACGAATAATGTCACGAAAGACAATGCAATGCAAAGCCTGTGTTTCGCCAACAGCGTTTATCCTCGGTCTGTGCATCGGTGACACCCCCCTCCCCCCGCCCCGCCCCGTCTGCTCCGTCGTTAACGTTCCGCCCCCGACGACCGCCACGTGGGCGTGTCGGGCAGACTGCGCGACGCCGAGCGACGATCGACACGACGGAGTTTCGTGGCGGCGACGGCAGGGGCGCTTCCAGCAGCGGCGGCAGCGGGGAAGGTCACGAAATCCACACGCCAACTATTCCATCGAAAACCACAAGCCTGAAATGCACATCGCATCTATCGACGAAGTGAAACAACAGATCCCATAGATTTGCGATCTATCCTGGGAGAACATCATCAATATCCCGTGATAGTCAGCGCTATCCTGGACTCGTGGCTGGAGCCGGCCGCAGACCGAGCTCGGTACGAGCGGGCCATCGACGCGCCAGCGACAGACGGATGAAGCTGGCCCCGGCGACGGGCAGTGACTGAGCTGCCGTCGCAGCCCGAGCGCCGCCGTCGGCGTCAGCGTGACTGATCCGCGTCCGCGGCCGCACCGTCACGACACCGAAACACCTGGACACACGCCACCGACTCTTTCCTTCCTGGCTGGAACAACAAACACGGTCTCCGATTTGACATTGGGTAACTAAGTGGAAGTGAGTGATTCGTATCAGATGATCGAAACCAACCAATCTGTTTCCTGGGCTGCTTATCGTACATGCCGAGGGGAAATACAATTATAGCGTCGCCTAAACTTCTTCACTCCTTTCAGTATCGTATGCGACAGGTACGAATGTACCAGGACGACGCGACGCCGCTCAGTAAGGACGTCGGCAACGGCAGACTGCACGCCGTCGCTGGCACTAGGGAACGTGCGCTGACAGCATGTTGTCTCATCGCACTAAGTACAGACACAGAGCGGGGACGTCTGCAGAGAAACGCCCCCGTCTGAAACCCCCTCCCCCTCGAGGGTCGTCAGAAGGAACCGTTGTGTTTCGGCAGATGTGCGCCAATGACACGTATAGAGGCAGAGACGCGTTGAACAAGAAAATACAAATAAACATGTGATAAAATTTGCGAAAAATACAAAGTCTCATTACAGAGAGAATACACGGAAAATGTGAACCTAGGTTTGGAGACACCTACAGGGTTAGAAACTGTTGTAGGCGTGCGTAGCATCAAAGTAAATGTTCCCAAAATAGTACCCCAACCGAGCCAGCGTTTAAGCAAAATCACATGTGATTATGGTTAAGCTGTAATTTGACACAAAGATCGTGCATTGTCAAACACCTCCCAGTTACGTATCCCAGCCCCAAACCAGCAGAGCAAACGAAATAACGGTTTCCAACGGACAACCATGACATTTCTCTCACACTAAGTCCGAGCGAGTTCACCGGACGCGGCCAAATTCCAGTTTGCAGGCCAGCTGGTTTACTGGATGTGATACGGCCGAGGCCGTTGGCATTTCATGACTCCGCCCATCGCCTTCCTCCGCCGCCACGACACGGGCGGACAGGCCATGCATGATGCTCGCTCTGCAAAATCCATCACTTGATTGCCGCATAAGCACTCTACAATCAATAGCCTCTAACGGAAGTCACAGCCCTAATTTGGCTATTCCTGGAAACACCAGCCGTTATATGCCCTTCAGTGGGTCCAGATTCGCGGACCTGCAATCAACCCCTGTGGTAATCGCACACTCCGGGTCCGCGGTAATTTCCAGGCAATGCATGAATACAGCTCCCTGCCATGACACCCATGACCTTGACGATGTTGCGATGGGTGCAGGCTCTTGACCTTGGAGAGCCGCGTGGGGCTGCCGACGGCCACTCGAGATCACTATCAACAGATCGGCACATTGCAGCGGCCAGTTTTGCGCGGCTTTCGAGATCACATCTGCAGCCAATGAACTCGCGATGAGGACTGGCTTTTGGCCGGCGGCTACAAGTCAGATTTCAACTACCTCCAATCACGTTTATGACCACCCTGCCACGGCATTTCCTGTCCCTTCGGCACGTCATGCAAGATTAATACCCCCAAGAAAGAGATTCACCGGTCCTAATTATCTAATGGAGTTAGGCATCTCCAGATTCATGTTCAGTGGATGGAGCAGAAATAAAACATATTCTTCTCGGGCTCTCGGAGCTGCACTTCAAATCTAATCTAATTAGTTTGAGATGCACAGACAGGGGCGGATTCAGACTTGATCCGGAGGGGGAGGGAACATGTCGGCGAAGAAAAGAAAAAACGTCGCGCGAAAAGGCGGAGCTCTTCAGTTTTTCTTTCTCTTCCGACGTAATTTCTTTCAGCTTCAAAGAAGTACCTTCCGGGCGGACAAAAATATTGAAACAATGTTAACTGATGGACGCGCTCTCCCCACCTGATCAATTATGAAACAATACAGCATTTTGGTTTGGGAGGAGGATCCCATCTTATTTCTCTTTGGGGGAACCATGAGATCGCCCTCCTGGATCCGCCCCTGTGCACAGACCTGTCGAGACTAGGATGACAAGTAGTGGAAACCCGACCACACCCTGTGTTTCTGCATTGTCAAGATCCGAGCATTTACCTAACCTTGATGAACCCCATTCCGTGCCCACCGTTACCGCCGACCGCCCAAGAACGGACTCCCTGAAAACAGCCGACATAGCGCATCAACACAATCCACCACCACTCCGCCATAAATTCTCCAATACGCTTTGTGAGGCGCGCGGCGGGCCGAACGGCCGCATTGTTTCCGCAGTGATGAATGAGGTCACCCGGGGGGTCGACATACATCTTCACAGGAAGAATACGCTCACAGCGAGAACACTCTGCGCTTCACAATGGCAGAGGCGGGTACAGGAGAGTACGGCGCGGGAGACACATCGCAGACGGACAATGTCACTCCAAAAACGCCGAAGCGCAGGGGTATCAATCCTTTGACCTCTTCCACTCCCCCCTCCTGGAGTAACCTCGGCACGCCTATGGCGCACAGGAGCGGCGTCTTTCAAAGGCTGGAACCTGCTGAATAAGAAGGCGCAGGAGGTGTGCCGGGACACGCATCCCACCTGGCCCACATCGCCGCCCCGGCAGAGGATAATTCGGCCCGCTACCGGGCAGCGCGCCGCACCGGCGGATCCAGGCAGAGAAAGGAGGGGGGTAATAAAGGCCTCCCCAAAACCACCGTTTCCAAAATATTCCTCACCAACACTACATTTATCCCAATTTTTGCCCGTTGCCACCCCCCTCCCCGCGTAACACCGAATGTAGATCCGCCGGTGGTAGGGCAGGCAGCTGTAATGTAGCAGGGTAGCAGCCGGGCAGCGACCAGGGCAGGCGTGCTACCCCAGCAGCCGAACTGGAGCAGCCGTCACCTCCGCTGCAGTTTTGCGAGGTGTGATGGACGACACGCTTGAAAAGAGTGCAGAGTTGCCGACCGCACCATTGTTCGGGACTAGGAGGCAGGGTGTACAAGCAAAAATGCTACAAAATAGACCAGCGTGGAGCGAGAGCGGAGGGGGTGGATGCTGACGGTAACACCTCGCAGGAAAAGATGCACACATTTACACCAAATTCTGGGAGTTGGTATTTGCTTGTGTTCTGAGAGTTTGTACTTTTGTATGCTTCCTCTTAAACACAACTGAAAAACAAATGGAAACTATTTCGACAACAAGGATACATAAAATCCTTCAACCACTTCACCTTGTAATCCCTGTACCTTACAAGAAGTCTTCCCGACAGCATTGCTATTAATTTCCCCAATAACTATGTTTTACCTCGTAAGGACGACTGATTTAATTTCAAAATGATCTTACTGTTCCGCTCATTTGAACAACTGGATATGCACCGTTCTACGCTATATCGCGGACTGGACGGTTATATTGGGTTATATTAGGCTATACTGCTAAATCATATTGTAAATTATAGGAGACGCGAACACTGGTGTAAAACAAGGCTGTTCTTCAGTACCAGCTCACAGCCGTCACGCACTTAAAATCATTCTCCTCTTACATGTTAACAGCTGATGAGCGTAAAACGTGTCACCTACATGTGTAAAACTTGTAACCTACACGTGTAAGACGCATCACCTACACGCGTAAGAAGTGTCACATAGACACGCAAAATCTACCATCTGCACAGGCTTTACAAAGCGTACCGCTGCGCGGTCAAGCACTTACATATCATTCATACATATCATTGAGAATACTTGCGTCCAACTAACACCAGGCCCCAGCAAAAAGCCCTATTCGGAGGTACCGTTTTGTGCCTTTACTTTTTACCAGAATGTGTCCATGTCCTCATAATCAAAAGACAAGATCCGGCTTAAAGCAGATGTATCTTCATCCAAACCATGCCAAAACCTTGTAAGGAACGGTTCGTCAGTTTTAATCACGTATTTTGCCACATAGTCTGAGATCTAAGCTTTCATGCCGCCTACGTTGGAGTAAAACCCAGATCAAAGACGCGTAATCCCTCGAGTGGGGCCACCATAAAAAGCTCAGGGCTGTGCCCTTTCATGATAACATTTACTGGATACTAAAACTAGTGACAGAAGATTATCTCGTGGAAAAGGTTTTCGGGGCTCCATTTAGAGCTATCGGCGATGTCATCTCTGCTCCTCAGTGCACAGTAGCAGTGTACCATCATCAATGATCATGTACTTAAAAATTGAACAGAGGACCATGTCACTGAAAACTCGGTCACCTGTCGTCTTATTGCTCATCGAGATGCTATTGATAAAGCTCGCTCGTCCACTGAATGCTGCAGCTTTTTTACGTAACCAACCTCGCTGGGAAAATGAGTGGGCGACCGTGTCACAAGACATTCTGAAGAAATAAGGAAAACAATGAAAAGGCGGCCCATAAGGGACTTAACAAGCACGCGTGCTTGTAAAAATATGTGCTAACTTAAGGTACAGATCAGCTCAAGGTGAGTTCATGTACATGGGTATAGCAAAAGCGCTCCGTTGCATTTTGGGGCTTCGTCGACCTTATACGATGTTCACTTTAATGTGCTTCTAGTGATACCGGCGCCCAAGAGCGTCAGCACCGAATAAAAACACTACAGGTTTGGGAGGAGCTTATCAACATCGACAGAACACTGCAGCTCAAAACAAGAATTCTCCAATTTGTATTCTGTTACGTCCATCCATTTTTGCAACAAAACTTTGAAATTCTCCCTCAATTTCACAGCAATAATAGCATTTTCAGACAAATAAGGCTACGCTGACCCTCCCATTCCCTGGCCTCCGACACCCATACACTGGACAGGAGCAAAGAACCGTTCTAGCTTTCAAAAAAATTTTCTTCCTTTGTCCAGGATAGTAATCCAGTACCTGCTGTCACGTCACCTACCCAACGATTGTCCAAATAATCTCTACATCACCAACACGTGGGAATGGGCGTCGGCAGCGGAGGGATGCGTGGAAACACAGTCCCTCAACCAAACTGATAAACCAGGGGACGTTCTCTAAATATCCGTACTTAATTAATTTTCCAGCCTCCCCCGCCGGCGCCAGACTCTAATTAACCCCCGTTCAAAATAACTGGCGGCGCCCCTGCACACCAGCCATTGCGACTCCGCTGCACTCTCGACACACGGTAAATACGACGGCAAAGAACAGTACCGCTACTCCACCGCGACCTCCAGCGTGTTTTATGTCGGACCGGCCCACTCAACATGGAGAAACGACGGCAGTAACATCACGCAGCGGCAGGGCAGCAGGCTCATCTGACGTCGCTGAGAAGGCCACTGGCCACTCATTTTCAGGCCACCCACACTGCGGAGTCCTCCTCTGGATCTTCCGCTCGTGAGGAGGCTTTCTAGGAGGTCAGGCATGTGTGGTTGATGGCGTAGCGTGCGGACCGGTACGTCACCGTGAAGTCACAAAACGATCCATGAAGTCATCGTATTGGAAATTCGTCAGCTTGCAAACGGTAAGGCAGGATGAGAAGTCTTAAAATCCGGTTCACTGTCGTTCAACCATCACGCTCCGCCAATTGCAAGCACTAATTGGTCATGAAGAGGTGCGGACAGCACCTGGCTTCACAGGGAACACCGACTGGAAATTACAAGCGCGAGGGAGGAAAAAACTGCGACAAGGAGCCGCGGAGCCGATGCAAGAGTATTTCGTGATTCTACGATAAGAATAGAGCAAATACGGAACCTGGAAGTCGCCCGCAAGCCTTGCTCCTTAAGCGCGCGAGAGAGGTTTTATAGACCAACACAAACATCGCTCCTGGGTATTTTTCATCGTTCAACAAACCGACCGAAACCATATTTATACAACTTTGAGAATTACAACGGCTGAATCGGAACGGCAAGTGCCAACCCACCTATACCGCTAGGCCAGCCATTTCTAACGGAACGCGGGGGAGGGGGGTTGGGACATTTTGTGAATAGTCCGCCCACAAACCGTCCACAAGTCGTTACCAATTCATTTCAACGGGCGCACCCCATGCCCGCCTCTGTCAGCTGGAGCACCATACTTGGCAGTGACCACAACTCTCACACGATAAAACATAAATCATTCTTATCAGGCTGGACAACTCGTCAGGTGCAGCACGTCACGCAAAAATGACGGTCAAGTTAGGGTGCAGGCTCCCTCCAACTGAAGCCAATTCAATGATATTTAACACTTTCAAAAACGAGTTCGTGTATCGAATAGTCAGCTAGACCATATCTGGACAAGTATTTGCCAGATCCCCCCTCCCCCCTGCTGTCAGTTGTTATCAAAGCAATCACGAATTTAGAGCTGTACATTGGCGGACGCAGGGGGGATTCCGGCCATGCCCCCCAAAGCGCTGGAGGGGAGCAAACTATCTTTTGCCCCCCAAACACCGGAGAAATTTTTGAAAAAAATGTGTTTACACTAGGTCTGTAGAGCAAAAAGATCTTCGCTCCATTCTCCCTCCCCCCAGGAGAGACATCATGCACTTGGAAAGGTAGCTTATACTAGGTCTGTCGAGCACCCAAATTGTACGTCCCACCCCCCCCCCCGAGGAGAGGTGGACATGAGTTTGCCCCCCCCACAAATGAGTTTGGCCCTCGAGTCTGCGTCCACCCCTGGAGCTGTTGTATCAATGTTAACCGAATCATAAGCGTAACCACTGCAATGGCGATACCAGTGCACTGGTAAAAAAGTGAAGGAGCCGGCCGATCTCTAACCTGTCGCTGACACAAAGCTTTCGCCTCTGGAACCAAAACCTCATCAGATTCGGGCCTGCCGCGCAAGCTGGTTACAAAATGTTACAATTCGTTTCCAATTTGGCAGAAATCAGGAAACCTTTCGTGAGAAGTGGATGGCCAGGCCCCTGGCCCCCCGTTCCGACGCGTGCGAATCGAACGGACCAAGTGGATTGGATGAGAAATGTTTACCTACAGGTTGCGCAGGTCGCGCGTTTGCATGCAGCTCCGTGATCTCTAAATTAAGCATTTCTGAATTAAGCATTCTACGCAAGCGAGCCATCCTCCAGTCCTCCAATCTACAACACCCCCCCAAAAAAAACACCCTGAGTACGGACTGTAACTGTGAACATGTATTTGCTGATCGAGGTTTCGACAACAAACTGGACCTAGATAACCCGCAACTTCCCTGTAAATTCACACCCACGCGACCAACCAAAACTCGTCCACCCTGATATCGCAAACCGAAACGGGTCACTTTTCCTACCGCACAGGCGACAGTAATAAATCACGGGCAGCGTCTGGCGTCACTGTCCAGGTGGCGGGACGGCCGAGCTTCCTCACAAGTTCCCGTCCCCGGGCGTCGCCCAGACAAGACCCAGGCTCCTCCACCCATGCCGGGCGTCAGGGTAGCCACTAATGACCCGCGCCACGACGCCGAGCCTAACTGAAGGCCACCGATGAGCAGTACGTTTTCCTGGCTCACTGCTGGTACGTTGGTGCGTGGGTCTCGGCTGAATGCTATATGCTGAATGGCAGCATGCTGCCGTCCGCCCCTATTTATCATCTCCGCAAGCCGGTGGATTTGTTACCTCCCGTTATCCGCGTACGCAAGCAGGTCATACTACCGAGTGCTTTCGAGAGAGTCCTGGTGCGCTCCGTGTTGAACCTGTCGTGATAAGGACGTCCACCACGTCTGCTTTGCATCTGTCCCTACAGCATATGCATCAGGGGCGCAGCCAGGATTTCTCTAAGGGTGGGGGGGGGGGCGGCGCCCCGAAAAGGGCCCATGCAACAGCGCCAAAAGGGCCCTGATGGATAAAAAGTGCCCTGCTTGTTACAGAATCGTGTCCTCAGGAGGGCCCTTCGGTCCCTCACGGGGGGGCGGCTGTCCCTGCCGCCCCCCCTTGGCTACGCCCCTAATATGCATCATCATCACCACCGCCAGGACCCACCGCTTAAACACGCTGATTTTGCACACAGTTGCACGGCGTGGCCCAGCGCCCCTCAGTCGCTGCTCAGTGCAGCGCGCACCATCTGTGACGCGCTCCACCCGCGGTGAAGCAGGGAGGATGCCCGGAGGGCATGGCCGACCGCTTCACCCGGAACCAGGCAGCAATGGGGAGGTCTGCAGAGCTCTCACGCAGCGCAACCAGTCAGGAGAGATTGCATCAAACAAGGTCACAGCGCCTGCCGGCGCACACTGTGCTCCGGCGGTGAGGCTGAGAGGGAGGATGTCGGTTGCTTGGAAGATCTACGGTTTGGTGCAATGAATGAATAAGCTTTGGGTGGCGACGGGTAGGAATTTGGTATGCTCTACCCCCTCCCCCAAAAAAAAAAAACTGCATGAGGTAAAGGTAGGACTTGTCTTCCTCGGCAAACTTGATTTCAAATGAATAATATGTAACCGAAATTGTACAGGCCATGACAAGACCTGAAGGCAACGCGTTCAGGATAACGGCAGGATATTCAGTCTTGCCAGTTTCTCTGTGGGCATCACACTGACGACTTACTGTTCGGCGCCTTCCGCGCTGAAGGACAAACCACCTGACCATCTACAGCAGGTTCAGCCGCAGCGCCAAACAGCGTGCCCTCACCACCGGAGTTACTTCTGTTTCGGACGCATTTCTTACCTGAAACAGGGGACAGCAACGTCAGCGGATATTGATCGCACAGATAAGCACAGCAGACGAGATTGGGGAACATTGAAAGCACTGAATACCTATTGCAGAGGGTAAACGTTTTTTCTTTAAACGTTTACCAAGATGGGAAATAAGGACGAAGATATGGACGCCAAATCGATCGATGTGTCGAAAAATATATAAAAGCAGCACACAAGAGATGCATATCTTTAAACTAAAACGTAAACTGGTTGTGGGAACACCTCCACCTTCCCACCTTAGACAATATCTTGTAACCAGTTTCGAACGGA
The DNA here is from genome assembly GCA_034440635.1 of Lepas anatifera. Taxonomy (NCBI): domain Eukaryota; kingdom Metazoa; phylum Arthropoda; class Thecostraca; family Lepadidae; genus Lepas; species Lepas anatifera. Next base: position 1,452,537 of record JAOTON010000773.1, on the reverse strand, counting down.
GGCACGTGTGAAACCAGCGCAAGTAGAATGATCCATCTAATATATCACACTACATATTTCACGATACAGAATACGAGCTCTGTAAAGCATACAAACCTCAGACGCCATTTTGGACCGCACGGGTGAGTGGTTTGTTAGCACAAGAGGTGCCGATAAACACAACTCGCCCCGATTCGAGGGTGCCCGGTGGTGTTTTCACGGGCGCCCGACCGGGGTGGCTTTTGAAAACAACACCATTACCGGACAGTAAATGAGCGGCTAATAATGAACACGGCTCCAGCACGTCAGTGCAAGGTGCAACGTTACCCCCGGCTGATAGGCAGCAGTGTGCACCGGTAACTGATACGCTGCGCGCACTGATAATTATCAGCGCGGGGTGATAATAATACCCCGGCATCTGCATAAGCCACCTCAAATATATGTGTTTGTGTCTAGATCTAATGTGTTCATCTACCTTCCAGTGGCCTTGGCAGCGAAAATGCCCAGTCGTACAACTCCATACTCCTCCGCCCGGTCGAAAATCTCTGCAGCGGGGGAAGGATCACGCCGTCCTTTCTTCCCTGGCCCGGCCCCCACGGGACAGGGGGCTGCCAAGATAGACCAGCACCCTCGCCCCTGCCGAAATCTAACACCCGACGCCCCTGCGGCAGCACGTCCGGGCCCCCGCCGTCAGGGGACCGGGAGGAGGGGGAGGGGTGGTAATGGACGGGTCGGCTGGAAGTGCTCAGACCGTGTGTCCGCCACCCCTCCCCTCTCCCCCGACCACGAGGGGACCAGCCGGCCCAGCAGCGGAGCCACTCGACTGCCACCGAAAAACGCACCGCCAAATCAGATCTAACAAAATTACGTCGTGCGTCTTGGAGGGGGGCATATACGTATTTGAAACCAGTATATTTCCCTGAGAAAGCAGTTTTGCAAATAAATATGTCATGCAAATTACTTTCATGTTTGATGTCAGTTGCGGTAGTACAAAATGCAGAAAACGTTACTGCCTAGCAAGCTTTACGAAGGTAGTCCAAAATACTTCTTGAACCTCCGATTCCGGGCTCTTTACATGAGCGTGGACTGCGCCGAAAAAATAATTTTAGCATATGTTTATTCATAATTCAGAAACATTTTAGTGAACTCAAATCGACATGCACCTAGTCAAAGAAGTTCGGGCGCAGCAAAGAAGGCACCCTCAGGGCACTCACATCTGCACCATATCAGGGTGCTAGTCAGCTGATGGAGAGTGCAGCACTCCTGAGGGGAGGGCTTGAAGAGAGGGCAGCACTCATGAGGGGAGCGCTTGAAGAGAGTGCAGCACTCCTGAGGGGAAGTCTTGAAGAGAGTGCAGCACTCCCGAGGGCTCAGCACTCTTAAAAGGAGAGCAGCACTCATGAGGAGAGTGAAACAATCCTGAGGAGAGTGCAGCACTCCTGAGGAGAGTGCAGCACTCCTGAGGAGAAGTCTTGAAGAGAGTGCAGCACTCCCGAGGGCTCAGCACTCTTAAAAGGAGAGCAGCACTCATGAGGAGAGTGAAACAATCCTGAGGAGCGTGCAGCACTCCTGAGGAGCCTGCAGCAGTCCTGTTGAGAGTGCAGCACTCCTGCCTTATGCCGGAGGATCAAAATAACAACCAGTCTCATCTGAGCACTTGCTAGCATCTCGCCAGTAAGGCTCAGCTTCCTGTCGAGGCACTCAAGAGATCGGGAATTTATCAGATAGCTACTCACATTTTCCATATAACCTGCATCGGCCTCTCACATTACCCTCAGAACCTGCATCGGTCCCTCACTTTCTCCAAATAGCCTGCATCGGCCGCTCACATTCTCCACATAACCTGCATCGGCCTCTCACATGTCCTCCATTCATCTACATGTCCTCCATTCATCTACATGTCCTCCATTCATCTACATGTCCTCCATTCATCTACATGTCCTCCATTCATCTGAGACATAAAACTTTTAATCGCTGGGATAGACATCTTCCTCCCGGAAAATGTACAGATAACACAGTAAGGATTGAGATAAAAAACTATGCGGCGAAAGGAAACACAAACAATTCTACCATCCTCCCTCTTTGTTCGAACGCCTGCTGCCCACCATTCGCCACACATCGTTTGTCTGTGTGAGGCTATCTGGTCTGGCATCACAGTCGTGGGCGGGCGCAATCACCTCCGAGCCAATCAGCGGCCAGAAAAACAAACACACGGCTGACACGAGCACAGACAGCCGAGCGTGAACAGACGCACTGAGGGTGCGTGGGCGCGTGCGTCCTTAACATACCAACTGATACTTCTGATCTTCACTTCGATAGGCTTTTGCGTTGAAAGACGATCACTTTTGATGAGGGATACAGAGAAGTCGGTTTCAGACCACGTGAAGGGGGAGTCAGAACGGAAACAATCGTAAAAATATATTTTGTGAAGACAGACGGTCGAATTAGAGAAAAAGGAAGGTGACAAATATTTCCCCACACGATACAGTGCTGTTTTTGCTGCGATGCAGTTTTTGTGCTAAGATAAAATTTGAACATTTGTCACCGTCACCACCTGGTGGATGCCAAAAAGTAATTTCAAGATGTGCAGTGTGCAGTGTGCATACACCATCATTGCAACAGCCCCGACTCAATTGGGAACAGCTGTAACTGATATATTGTTCAGATGTTGGATGAAGCATTTTACGGGCATTACTATGGCAACACAAATAGAATGTGTAAAGCAGCTTTGTGCACACATTGTAGTTATCAAACATCGAAAAAAACTCACTACCATATAATACTTTCAGCCCCGGCTATCTTTGAAGAGTGGCAAGCAGCTGGCCTGGAAACATTATGCAACTGGGCGGTTTTAGATTCTTTAACGGATATAATCAGTACAAGGCTGTAACAACTCATCAATTCTACCCGTAAGTCCCAACAAACTCAGAAAACAGGACTGTGAGTAGAAGCCAAATCAGCATTTCATGAGCTGGCCGCTTCCAAAGTCCTTGGAATTCAGCTCAGGTGGCAAAACAGATGCAGACGATTTCTATGGATATAAGGATGCTTGCAACACAAACGATCCACGAATTGACTTGCAATAGTGGATTCCGTCTACAGAGTACCGTCTGCCCATGCTGCAACGATGTTATCGCGGACCATGTTCTGTTCAGCTCCATAAGCTGATGAATTTCAATGTTCAATGCACTGGTGACGCGACGGTTTTGCCACAGACCACTAGACATCAGAACCAGAAAATAGGGATGAGTCACACAACAGGTGCGGACGAGGAAAACTCCAACAGGCGCTGCAAAACTTGTCAAACAATGACAACCAGTACCAGCCGACGCAATTACTGGGAAGAGTTACCAAAAGTGCCCAGGGAAGCCGGTGGTTGTGACGTCTGTGCATGGCACCATTTAGCAAAGAAGAGCACTGATCAAAACGGCGATGGACCGCGTTTGAAGTGATACGGCGGCCAAAGCGCAGGCAGCCTAGCAAATACTCGCTGCCTTTGAATGTTTCTAAAACTTGACAGCAAGTAAAGCAATGATGATGAAAAATAGCCCATTTCATATGTGCCCCATTCCGATATTTCACTCCTCATCTCAGGAGCCTGGAGCATGCTTTGGGACGGAGCTGCGCCAAGAGCAGCCTAACCGGCTAGAGGAAAAGCACGCACCTGCGATCTAAACATTACCGCCACTCCGATGTGACGAGCAGTAATTCTAAGATATGATTCTGACCGCCAGCGTTACTGCGGCAAGAGCTATCCCTCCATCGGCACGGGCGACATATCCATGGAAAGGTTTCCTGTATCAGAAGCGGCGAGGCGCCTAGGAATTTCCGTCGATAACTTCAAGGTCACCAGGAGCGACCAATCATCTGCCCAGACAAGCTTCCGGGAGGAGCTACCATTTTAAATGGAATTTCGCCCACCCATCAGCCCACTCCTTCGAGAGGCTCAGGAGGCTTCCAAGGATGACGAACTTTTAGAAACCATTCCGCACTGACCGATAACAAGACTCGCTTCGACTTTCTCGTCGTCAGCGACACACAGAGATCCGTGCCGAGGAGGTGCTCTTCAGCCCCACCCTGTTCCCGCCCTGACGCCGCCCGTGGGCAGAGCGCCGTGCACGAGTCATCTGAAGCCGGAGTGGGCGACCTAATCAGTGTCCATTAATTCTGAAGTGGCAGCTGCTCTCTTCCCGCGGCCGGATGTACAGATATTTCTCAAAGCGCTCCCCCTGGCCTTTTCAACTAAAACACCGCCATGCGATACCGTACGGAAGCTCCAATACTCAGTAACAAATTGAGCACGAAGCTCCGACATGTGCATCAAACACGTGGAGCGACTGGGCGACTTTTCCCACTTCTGACATCCCACAAAAACAGCTCGGATGCTCTCAGATGAAACACAAGCCGGCAGTCGCGCGATGCCGCCTGATGTTGATGGCCGAGTTTTTGCGATGCGGCGACGTCGGCTCCGTCATCGCCTGGAGCGAGTCCCGCGATTGGGGACGATCAGAGCACACAGTGGCGTAAGTGGCGTGTTCCGCCCCCTCCCTCGTCCGCACGCACGAGCAGCCGGAAGTAGCAACATCCGCCCCCGCCCCTGCTTCTTCGCGGCCCAGTGCTGACAGCCGAAGAGCGGACAGTAACTGACTTGTAAGCGTGACGGAGGGGAGCCAGGACGTCACAGCGCCCCATCCACATATTCAGACTTTTGTCATTAGCTCGAAGGTGTTGCATGGAACGACATGGGGAACAAGTCCATTTTCTACCCTTCCCCATGCCACCGCCCCTGGCCGTCCCTTCGCTTCAATGCGACCGGGTGAAAGACCTCTGAATGGATACGTTTATGCGGCAATTGCAGTGAACTAAAATGATCACCATTCGAAAAAAATCGTACAAGGTTACTAATCACCTCTGAGCACGCTTCAGCCACGTTTGAACAAGAGAACCAATTCTCAAAAGCAAACCCACAGGGATAGCTTGAGCAAAAAAAAAAACTAGGTTGAAAAAAACGAATTACCAAGCCAATATACACACAATAAAAAACAAGCGGGAAAAGGACGATCGCTTCAAACATAGTTTGCCCCGAGCTTCCGTTTGGGGGCAATTGCCTTGCCCCCTCCGCCCTCACACACCCCAGAACCAATTCTTCATAAAATCCCAGGTGGCCTGCGCTGACAAAAATCGCACCCGCCACCTTGCAACATAGCATTAGATCAGACATCGGGCAGCAAGAAGCACTTCTTGATCTCGGCAATTATCTCTGAGCAGAATTGCGCGCTAGAATGTTGGAGACCCTGAAATTGCACCTCTGAAACAAAAATACGACCGGCTCGACCACACTCCACTGCCTATCCAGTTCAGATAAAAGTTGTTACATGTGACAGTGCACTTGACAGTGACAAATATTGACAATTTGGGCAGGTGCTAGGGCATTCATTGTCCTTCAATCAGTGCTTATAAGCGCAGCTATTCCAAACGGAGACAGCACTGGGGACCCGCCCACTAACCAATGCCAAAATGTACAGACCAGCATACCAACACTGACAACGTCGCAGACCACCACCGAACATCTTGCGTGACAAGTTTTCGCAAATAACTACTACGAACCCGTCAACCAATGTCATTCACCCAAACATGCACGCTAACATGTTTGAGGACCGGCCATAACTTCTGGGAACCACCCCCTTCCCCCCCGTCAACCCAGACGGGTTGAAGGGTGCGGCCGTTTCCCGCCTAATCAGAGGAGTGCCATCCTAAATCCCACAGGGACATGAGCCAACCTGGCCCGTGCCTGCATGCAAAACATGACGCCAATCCGGCGCCAGGCTGTGCGCGTGGCGAAATTTACAGCCCGAACAATAATCTCCTACAGCCAACCGCACTTAACCATAACCTGCTCAGGTTGACCACACGTGCCGATGATCTATTCGAACCAACAGCACGTAACCAACATACCTACGCAACTTGACGGGCTCGATATGGCGTGCCTTCAGCCGACCGGGGACGTTGAGGACTTAATTCAAATATATGTAAAATACAGACCCACAAAAGGCCAACTGGTATTCTCGGAGTACAGAATTTTGGCCTAGGGTACAGGGCACAGGCAGATCCAGTATTTTCGATCGGGGGGAGGGTACTACTTTTGGGTGGCAAAACCTGCCCTTTGCCTGTCATGTGGGCGCCAAAACCTATCACAAGGGCGTCAATGCTCTCGCATCCTGGGATAGACATTTCAGGAAGTGTCGAGGGTCGATCGGAGAAGAGGGGTCAAATGCCCTGCTTGCCCCCTGGATCCGCCATGGTACATGGCACATCATGGCTGTTTGAGGAGCAGCCGGCCACTATAGTTTTACATATTCATCAACAACAAAACCAACAAAAATGAGAACGCAAGTGCAGCCCGATAGTTTATCCAAAAAAATCCAGATGAAGATTCTGACTCGAATTTTTTAACTCAGTGGGGGAGGGGCGACTACCCCCTCCCCCACACCTGTCCCTAGGTCCTTATACTAAACTCAGTCGAGTAGAGATGCCACACACCTTCAATCCAGAGGACTATAAATTGCGGTTGACGACTGAAACCGACCGGTTCTAATCTTTGAACAAAAAGGCGCAGATCTTTTTTCTCGGATGCCAGTTTGTAACGGATGAGTCATGACTCAGCCCACGCCATAAGACCGGCAGTCGGAGCGCATTCCTCAGCTCAGTCGTATGGTGAGAGACAGTGCCACTGGTGATCAGTGGCAACCGCACACCGTAACGGCCCAGAGAGTAGCCTGAACAAGGATCCAACACCCAACGGGGGGGGCAGACTCCTCCATCTTCACGGGAGGGGGGGCGTGGCTCCCCCTCTGCTGGGACACCGACCGGTCACGGTTCTCGAAAACCCGCGTTAACATTTTTCAACCTAAATAATTTCACCCTCATACACCCTTACGAGTCCCTGGCCCAAACAAATATTTTCAATATGTGTGTATAGATATAACTTAGGGTAGTTAGACAGAATATTTTCTTGCTGACAATGGCTATTAAATAATATGGCGGATTCACACTAGAAAAGCTTCTTTTGGGAGTTTAAGCTCATGAACCAAGCTAAGCCTTTAAGACAATTTGCTCCAGGTCTAAATAACAAAAGAAGCTTTCCGAATATGGATCCGCCACATTATACATATCATGTATTTCCGGTACCCTTGGACTCATGCCACTCCGGCTTGGAACCTCCACTGTTCCAGCGTATTGAGACGGAGCGTGCTGCGGACATTTTTCAGAACCCTGTGCAGAGGCTCCCCGGACCAGCGACTAGCACAGCTGGTGTTTTTGTTTGGTGGAAATATGCACGGATTCAAATATGTGTAATAATAATTATAAATATGCACGGATACCCTGTGTATTCAAATACTAAACGCTAGGCAGCGCAGGAATGTGTGGCGCTGATTTACTTACTAACTGAATATTTTGTAACTGAATATTTTGCCTCCTCTAGCTAAGATTCTGAACATTTTGTCTTTTCGAGTTCAGATTCAGAATATTTTGTCTCCTTCAGTGTTCAGACTTCAAAGACAATTGGTGTATACCGTTGATATTTCATTCAACACAGATTCCTCACGATTTCAGTTGATTTAGCGCAAGAAGGACAACATAAGTCTTTTCGGTAGAATTCACAGTTCATTGGGGGGGGCCGCTCTTTGGTGCCGCAGGCTAACCGGCCGCCTAATATTTCAATGATGTGGTGGGTAGTCTATGGAGTTCTGTAGGTCTCGTCAGGCACCCGTACTCGCTCTGCACCATTCAACTACATTTTTGGGGGCCGATTAGGTGCAGGTATCTGCGTGCGTGCACCTCCGATATTCGTACTTTCTCCCAATTTCAAACTTCGGTTTTGGGTTTGCAGCAGCCACAGAGCGCACATACCCTTGCAAAGAACAGGTAGCAAATCCCAGCAGTATTCACTGCAGGTAACCGCACACCAACACCGTATCCGCGACTTACATTAGCATAACGTCCCCACGTCCAGCCTCGGCTGCAGAGCTGGACTTGAAACATCCGAAGCTCCTGAATAATAAGTGTCGTGACCTGCAGCGAACGACAGCCATGGGCCCACTGTCATCACCGGCGCTTCCCGTGCCCAAATCGGCAGCCACTGGATCGGCAAACGGCGCTCTAACCGTCCAAACGGCTCTCCTAAACTGTGTACTGATGTCACCACCGGGTCGGAGGGTAGCAACAACCCGCCGATACTTTGTAGGGAGGTGATGACTTGGAAGGGAGGGGTTAGTGATGTCAGTTTTGCGATATGGCATCCCGCCCGCCAAAATCCATGTCGGTAAAGTGCTCGACAGGTGAAGCATCTGCATATCTAACTTATACTGAGTAGTGCTCGGTGTTTTATTTGAGGGACAAGTTCTTGCAATACAAATGCTGATTTACATATTCTGCTTTACATTTGTTGGTAAAGACCATCCATTGCGAAACGATTAATCCACATGAAGATTGGAAGACGAGTTCCTTTGATAGAACATCCATTTATTGAACGAAAAGATTGTCCTTTTTAAGCATCCAATTGCTTATGGATTCATACAATAAGAAAAAATCGATACAAATAAAAAATTTCCAGGACAAGTTTTTGACATGTCAACAGATTGACGATCGGATCCGACCTCACCGCGGATCCCGTTCGCCAATCCATCATCCTTGACAAGCGCTGAGCTCAAGTTGACAATTCGTGAGCTGGGCAGCATTGCTTCAGCCATGTCAGCATATAAAGCAGTACATAACACATCAAAGCACTCATGAAAACCACCAACCAGGCATGAGCCGCAACTGCATCTCCATAACGCGTTGCGCACCGCTTCCAAAGGCACCGCACCTTCATGTCCAGTCACTTTACATCAGATACTACTGGAACTCGTGCCTCTGATCATCCACAGACGTCCTGGATCCAAACCACGCGCTTTGCCGATCCACGGATGGCCTGTGATGTCATCTACCAGCTCCCAAGAAGGCCAGGTCATGTTCAACATGAAAAATGGTTTTCTTTATCGGCCAGAAAATCGGCAGCTGTGGGGACCTAAGCAGCCGCTTTCCCATCATCGAATACACGAGCTGTCTCTGATATAAAAGTGTTCGACTGCTACTTCGCGCCAGTTTTTCCAGCTACCGTATCTACACCACTTTCTGGGACACTTTCAACCAACCCTGTGCAGGGACGTGGATTTCCGAAAATCTTTGGGGGCGTCGGAATTCGAAACAATGTCTATAACCAGCACATTAAAAGCGATAACACGATACATTTGTTTTGCCCGCACGTACGCCTTGGAAACTAGATAAGATTAACATGAAAATCTAGAAATGAAAACGATTAAATTCAAAGAATATTTTTACGCTAACCCGACCATTAATAGAGGATGTCCGGGCAACCCCAAAGAGATATAAACCCGCATCCGTGCCCATGCGGTTCAATCCGATCTGTTGATAGTAGCCATACTAGTTACCGTGCTTACGGTAACGAATTAACCACCTTCAGTGACCTCAGATTTTCAAACCGTTGCATCATGACGTTCGGCATTACCGAGATTGCTTCTTAAGATGTCCCTCAGTAAAGCTTCCCAGCTAGGCAGTACCGCAACAGGTGGGACTAATAGCAGGCAAATTTCCGCAGCAAAGCCGACCTCATCGTCACCAACATGGTGAGAAAGAGCATCAGGCATTCCAGCAATTTCCACCAGAACCGCTCCGGCTTGTTAGAAATACAAATCACGCCTACGATACCTGCGAAACAAAGCTGGCGATCCGCGACAGAGCTTTCGACCGGGCTAGCAGCCTTCCACAACTGCAACTGCAACAACTGCAACAATGACGACTTCAGGCATCATCACCCGACACTGGGACATCTGTATCGACAAGTGAACCCTCCACAATCCCGCCGGCAGCGGCGATAGCATCAGTACCGAGCCGCCCCGCACGCAAGACAATACACTCAACAGAAAGGGTACCTCGGATGTCGCTGATCCCCACGCTGGACTGACAGACGGCTGCAACGCACGGGGATGGGGGTACGACTGGGGCTGCGGCAAAGGCTACCGCGGTCAGTGACCTCTGGTCACAACGGAGCAGAGTTGTCAATCACTGGTTTAGCAAAAGAGCAGTGATAGTTCGAAAACGCTAGCCATGTACCGACTACACATGCATCATACATAGGAACCAAAAACAGCACTGTATACCAGTGTGAACAGAAATGTCAGAGGTTTCAGACACGACCGGTACATTGAGAGCCTCGCAAGTCACTGCACGCCGAACCGAACGCGTGCGTGTCGTCTGCGAGGTGTCTGCTCGCGACAGCACGAGGTCGTCTCACATCTGCAGCCTCCTAAGCAGGTCCCGGCCTGCGCGCCTCCGAGGTGCACCAGTGGTCCAATGGGAGACACCAATCAGGCTTCGGGCACCCGAGGCCATTGATCTCTGAACTTTGCTGTCTGGCGAGGGTTCTAGATTCCCACAGATAAAGGACGAAGAAGTAGATTGTGTTCTTTCGTAGAATGAGAATGCACAACTGCCAAGAACAAATCGCGCCAAGCAGGAGCCTCCGTTCATCTCCCACGTAACTCCAGAGCAATGACATCATCTCAGGCGAATTCAGACTGGAAGCCGGAATACCTTTCCACCAACTTCCGTGAGTTTTAATTTAGCGCCGTCATGCCATCGCCGCTAACGCCGCGCCACAGGTCGCCGCCGGAGCCGTCAGAGCGCCACTTAAATCGCGCTGACTTTGGCAGCCCGCGCTTCCACCGCGTCTGTCGAATCGCGAGCGCAATCAGAGCTGCCAGATCCAGCCCCCGCCGAGTACCGACGGATGATTGCACGTCTATGATGCTGCCACCTATCGTCGCCGGGAAGTATAATTGCCTCGCTGTAGAAAAACTGTATTGTGTGTGTGTGTGGTGAATGTGGGCAAGAGCATAACCCCCCGACAAAAAGTGTGGGGAGGACGAGATCGTCAGTGAAACCATGACTCATCGCTGAGAAAACTAATCCATACAGGAAAAAAACTTCGAGTTTGGACTCTTGGTACCCTATCGCGGTGAAGCTCTCGATGAACATCCAACTTCTGTTAGAACCTGAGTTCTTTCTTTTGTGTGCTGGGGCTACCTGGCCTCACAGTCACGACACCAATGGAGGTAAGCATGCATTATTTAATATGAAACTACTGAATCTGCTTGTCAGTTTCATACGGATGCCCAGATTGATTGGACAGATTGTCCTTCACAACAACATGGCCAAAGTAACAGTTCTTCGCCAGCCTTACGTAAGCAAGCACATAAATCTGCTAATCTTGTACATCTACTTCGTATTTATCGGAAAATCTGTCAATCATCACTGTTGCTGGGAGTGCCGGGTCCCGTGCACACCTGTCCAACCATTATCAACCCCATCCTCGACACCTGTGGGACGGCCGGACCGTCGCCACCTTCCCTCCCGATTCGCAGTGGCTGCGACACGTGTTGGTTGTCATGGGAACAAAGGGTTCCGCCCCGCCCCCCCGGCGGGAAATTTCCTGTACATAGAAAGATGATTCTTTGAAAATAACTTTTCGATTCTGTGTAGTGTCACGTTGAAAATGTCCGACTACATCCCTCCCAGGTACCGGCGCTATATCTACCACTGATACGCACAAAAATACCAATCGCAGGATTAGTAAGCACAAACCATATCGCATAACTACCGATCCAAACGACGCCGTCACATATATCCGAAACATAGCACACAACTGCTTTGCGTAGTCATCTTGAGCTCGGTATGCTGCACATTCTACACGAACAATCACCCTGTCTCCAGGTGTTCAACGCGCCACTGCGTACATGCGTCCTTACAAGGTCGCGGGAGGCCACACACACGGACACACACAGCGTGCCGGGACCTCGGATTGCATGCACGAGCGGCAGTCAGCGCGAACAGAGCAAAGCTTGTTCGCGTCGGCGGGGGTGCTGTGCAGCGCGTGCAAGGGGAGGGGGAGTGAACACCTGGCATCCAGTGGATAATTCCCGCGCAAGCACTTGTTCAGCTGGGAGCTGACGCGCGAATATCGCACGGGAGATGCGTTGCTACAAGCATGGATTATCACGCACTTTTAATTACCGAGGTCTGCACCTGGGAAGACTGCGATTGATACGGGGAGCGTGCTGCTTATTACAGACGCATAATTGAGCGTTAATCTGCGGCCATTTTTGCAATGAAAAGAATGGTACTGATTAGAGGCACGCATAGATTTGTGATCATTAAGAGTATGGCCCGTTAGAATAAATTAGTCATTAAGGACAAGGAACGAATATAATTAATATTTGATTTTGAATACTTTCACTTTTCTTACTTCTATGCCAAAATGTAGAAAAACGGTCTGAGAACTACGACCATAAAACCATCCATAGCATCCATTAAATTGCCGGTCAAACTCAAAGTTCTATATGATCCTAGTCAGCCACAGAAAAACCTTTCACGGCACTTACCTTGTTTGAGCAGATTCCTCCAGCTTCCGCTGATAGCCCTCATGCTCTTCCTGATCGAATTCCTCCTCTCTCTGTCATCCATGCGCCCTCCCCCGCGCAGCGGCGGCCTTCCCACAGAGTCTACCACAGCACCATCCTCCTGCTGTCCCACCCGCAGCGTGGCGGGGTCGCAGACGTCGGTGAAGCTCTGGCTGCGTACCATCCAGACCTGAGGTCGCTGGCCAGGCCGTGGTCGACGCTCCAAACTGCAGTAGTGGGGCAGCGCCGCGCTCAGAGAGCGTCGGTACAGACGCTGCTGGGTGACACTTGGCGGAGGGGGAGCACCCCCGCCGCGGAGGGCACTGGTGCTGGACGGGAGAGACACTCCTGAAGAGAGGTGGACTTCGGGATGGTCAGCTTCGGCGGGGCTGGGATCTTGAACTCGGGCACCGTCTGCAGCCGCTCACAGAGCAGCTCGCTGCGGCCGACGTAGTTGCTGCTGTCCACTGTCATGCCACAGTTCTCCAAGGCAGCCTCCATCGCGCAAGAAGCACCGTCCGTCTTGGAGGAGTTGCCCAACGTCAGCTCCGTCAGCTTCTGCTCCACCTCGGCCTCGTAGTCCGTGTCCATCACCGGCATGGCCGGGATCTTCAGCTCACTGAAGCTGTACGCGCTGAAGCGCTTGTTGGACGCGTCCAACACAGGCTCAGCCGCCGGCTTCTTTTTCCGCTTCAGAGACATCTTTGACGTTCAGACTGACAAAGACTGTCTCTAGAGAACAGTTCACGTTTTCGCAAACATTAGTCAACAACAAAAACGAAGTTATCCTTTCCGCACTGGTTCTCGCCTGGTCTTCATTTATAGTAGGGAAACCGAATGGCTCACCACCCTCAGATTAGCATTAGACTGTTCCGCTATTTTTCCATCACTTAGGATACTTGCTAGTACCTCACAGTGCTAAACATCTGCTGAATAGAAGCAAAGCGTGAGACATTAGTTCCTCTCCTCCACATCATCATAAAAACCCCGACAAACAGGGATCTAAGAGCAGCACATTCGGCTGCTACCGACGAGACCGCAGCCTCTGCAAGCGCCAGCTGCGGTCGGCCACCACATCAGGTCGTGGGCGAGAATTACCCCGAACAGCCCGTGGGCGTCGGCCGGGCGTTTTACAACGACGGAACACCGCCACTAATAAAACTGAAACCGCACTCTGGCCAAGGCCGGATCGCTCAGTCGGGAGAACGTGCGCCGAGTCCACCGCTGCAAGTGCTCTTCAGCTAAGAATGTGGCGGCATGAGGCCCGGCAAAGAGCCGACCGTGCCGGGGGTAAATGAGTTATAACCAGGAGGCAGCACTTGTTAAGAGGTCCGTTGATGGAATCCAAGGCCTCTGACTCTATGGAGATTTCAACTGACCATGTAAGGCGGCGCAAGCCTGGGTGTCAGTGCCACAAGAATTGCCCCATCATTAACTGTAATTGGTCATTAAAACGGACCCCCCCCACAGAACCCCCCCCCGACAACCTTCCCATCATTTTGCAACCAAAATTTTAATAGGCACCAGTCAGGCACCAGTACAGGTCAAGACCCGACCTCAAAAATTAAGATAGCATAAGTCGGAGCAGGGAACTATCCAATAAACTCATATCACATAATGTCTCACCGAGTTCTCAAAATATGTCCGGTATTTTTATACGATACCTAAGGCAGGTACGAAGCATGACCCCCATGTAATACATGAAATATGGTTTACAATAACTCAGTAACAGATGGGATAGAGCGTTTATTTTAGCTTCATTAGACTCGCCATGGCTTGCGGTTCCAATGATATGCATTTATATAATTGATCCTGACCTACCCAGGTCAGGTCAAATCTTGATTGACCTAGCACGACAAATCATATATCATTCGATTCGGCTGCGCGAGGATTCAAGAGTTCAGTCGTTTTGCTCTATCTTTACTTGTTCAGATGAAATGGCCGAAAAACTTAATTTACATGTTATCCCTATGACGGCATGTGACGGCATGTTTTAACTCTGGTACCTTAAATGTACCTGACAAAAAATACTCAAATATTTTCGATGGAAAGGGGAGGCTACCCAACGCCGTTTACCGTTTTTGCTACCTACCGTGGTTCTCGAGATCTTAGGGGCGGGTACCCGCCCCCTCGTCAATCCGAAGGTGGCTCAGACCCCGTCAATGCGCGTGTTAAGGTACGTCGGCTTTATTTTGTATCCCAAATAGCATAAGTGGAGGAGGAGAACAGGCGCTTCTGAATTGTTTGGCATGCTGAGGCTTGACGAAAGTCACTGCTGCGCATTCAACTGTTGGTCATGGACTCCCCGCTCACATGGTCTGTATCTACTCATTGGCATTCAGGCGGGTATCAATGCTCTGCGCTGGATACTTACGCAGTAAAATTATCGTAAACAGAAGGCTGCGATTCTAAAGCGAAGCCATCCATTCACCAGGTCGACCTTGTTTCAACAGCCCCCATTCATCCTCCGACGTGACGCAACAAGCCATCGCCATAAGCTCCAGAGCTCGAGTCCGATCATCTAACTCCCATCACCCTCTCGACGCATTTCCCCCGGGCCTAAGACCGGACTGGTTACCGACCGCACCAAACAGCCCTCCGACGTTTACAGATGCCTCCCGCAGGGCTAACGCTCCAGATTACGCGTGGAGGCGAACGGGTGATGTAACACACACTGTCTAATCTACGCCATCAGAGAAATAACAACAGCGCTCAACTGAAATTTCAGCTTGAGAAATGACAGCAGTGATACTATCCTCCGTCGCAATCCTAGCATGGTAACCAGGTGTTTTTCACATGACCTAATTGGTCGAGTTCTCTTCACGCCCGCCTCCCTATCACAAGTCGACACCCCAATCCCAAGCGGTCATCACTTCTCCCACTCACCCGTCGTCTCTCCCGTTGACCACGATTCAGAACTTAACCAGGGCTCAGGGCACCGAGTCCCCGAGTGTCACTGATTACCAATTCAAGCCGACACCCTACACCTCTGTAACGAAGAGGTCTATTAGCCTGGTGGCGCCATAGGCGGACCCAGGATTGCCGATGGAGGAAGGGGGTGGCACATCGTCTAGGGGCGCCATCCGAACCAGGGAGCGCCGCTTTGTCGTCGAGGGGCGCCATCCGAACCAGGGGAGCGCCGCTTTTGTGAGGCAAAACCTATCAGGCGGGCGCCAGATCTTATCGCGGGGGCGTCGATACAAGCATGCTGAGCCTGGGGGAGAGGGTGGCAAGCGACATTCCAGGGGGCGCCGTGATTTCATGCCGCACTCGATCGGGTGGGGATGGGGACGAGTGTCCCCCTTGATCCGCCTATGGGTGGCGGTCTCTGGATAGCAATGACTTTTGAAACTAGAGAATAACCAGTTCTGATAAAAATGAAATAACTCCATTCGCTGTTGCTTTAAATAGACTATACCCGAGCCTTTAATTCTTGACATTTTCATGACTTTGAAACGTTGACACATTTGTGCATGACGATAGTTTTACTCTGCTGATGTTTAACCCGTTGCTAAACCTTAAAAATCGCAGCACTAATCCTGAAATCAGCGTTTTTTCATCCTGAAATCAGCAACTTGGCCTGCAAAGGTTTTGCAACCAAACGATGCATGGCGAATTCGTTGACCAAAAAACAATGCTTCCCATTGATTACAAAGAACCAGTTTTGGAAAACGGTGAGCGGCAAGGTGCACAATTTTATCAGAAAACTAGCTCTTAAATAAATTCTTATGTTTTACAATTACAAGTATGAGGTTTGTATTTTTACTCCATTAACATCCCAATTGAAAAACAATAATTTCTCACAAGATGGAAAATAATGAGTGCAAACGCTAGGAATGTATATAAAACACGAATTCAAATCGCAAGCGCGAAAATAAATTAATTTTCATAACATCGCAGTTGGAAAGAGACAAGGGATTACGCCTTGCGGGTCTCACAATCGAGCTGTCAAAGAACGCTTGCACAAACCAGCATGCTAATAGCAGATACAAATGCTGAATAATTTGGGGCCCCCGCATCTACAAGAAGGTTAGACGTCCACTACAATGACCAATACAGCCCCGGGCGACATAAATGAAGTAGTTTGAAGCCGGAGTAACGCCACAGAGGAGTCGTTTTCCCTCGGGACACAGCCGAAACGCGTCCCAGAGCGCCCGGGAGGTACAGAAGTACGCACCAACGACCGAGAGCTACGGCAGATGGCACGGATCGGCCATCATTAGCCCAACGGCCACGGGAAACAAATGACAACCCAACATCCGTTTACACTTGTACCAACAGAGCGTAATCGTTACGACCACGTTAGACTCGCGGCATCGCCGGCGGCGAGCCGCGCTGCTGGAAGCAAGCGGGCCTACACCAGGATAACCACAGGTCGCGAAACCACCCCTGTTCAAGGTCGCAATGCCGGAAGTGTCCTGCGGATCCCTCCAGAACCTCCAGTCAGAACTGAGGGGACGCCAGCAGCCAGCAGCAGCGACATTCCAGCACTGATAAGATCGTCAGGGGTATGAACCGTACGTCTGGATTTAGTACAGCTCATTATGGACCCTAGGATTTCTACTGGAGGACGTGAGGGCCCAGCAATGTTGGCATACCAACAGTAAGCAGCATTGGCATATGTCCTTAAATTCCATAGACCAGCTTATATAGAACTGATAGTGATGCTAAAGAAATCAGAGGCAGGTCATGGAAACTATCGGGGGATGGAAACGATTCCCCTCCAGGAAAAGCCGTGGCTTAGTCTTAGTGGAGCTACTGAGAGAAAATAAGTACAATAGCGACGTTCCATACGACGAAATACCGCAGTATCTGCAGATAAGTTGCCCCTGAAGCGACAATTCAGTTGTTCTACCCATGAGTAACGTTTGGCAGCCAGGCTCTGCCAGGGTCGCAATTCCGCGAGCGCACGCTACAATGGGGGATATCGCCGGATTAGGGCCGGGAGGGGCCGATAAAGCGATAGTTGTGCGCGATAATTCAGCGAACGCACGTGCATTTGTCCTGCTACTCGATAGACTATCGGTGAATAAATAAACGGCCAGTCTCATATCCTCTCGAGACTTCATGACCAATGCTTTTAGCGCAAAACCTCCAACAACCACCTTCTAATTGCATTATTTCCATGGTGGCGCTGTAGAAAACAGCGTACTTGACTAACCAACGCATGGATAAATTTGATGGAAGCGGTACCGTACTGGTCTGTGACACATGGTTGACGGTAATCGATTGCTGAAATTTTCGCTGGTATTATAGGTGTCCCATCCACACGCCTGATCTCAAACAAAGGGAAATCTATCAGAACCCCAAATATCAAAGCGTTAAAACGGCGTTATTTGAGGCCGTATCCAATTCAAAGTGAGCTGTTCCTGGCGCGACTGGTCTGAGTAGCGAAGCCGGCAGTAAATACGTGTTCTAAACAACAGATGGGAGACGATGGACATTCGCTTCCAATGGCCCAAGTCACTGGAGCCCCGCAGACAGCCCTGTTGACGCACAGGTGAGCAGGCAGGGACCGTGAAGCCAATCAGCACCTGGCCTTTTAGCAGACTACCACAGGTAAACGCACAGCTTTGTGACTATCTCTCAAGCCTTACACCGTTCTATGGACCCACAAAATTGTCCTCAGTGTCTGTCGCACACTCCCCAATCCCAGCGTGGCACTCACAATCGCTGTATCTTACACCCCTCCCGCACACGGACCTCACGCGCTCAATCGCAACGCAGCACTAAAGCGCGGGGACGCCGCGGCGTGAGACACTAGCGCCATCACGTGCTAGCGGCACCCTGAGGAACCACCATTCGGCCGCCGGCGTCCGACAGCGCGTAAAGTGAACTAGTGGAGCGAATCGCGGAATTTCGGGGGACGCACGCGAGGGATGCGGTTTAACGAACAAACAGCCAAACACCCATACTTCATATGAGCGATTGTATCGAAACCATTTCGACTTGAATAAACGCCCTGTGCACCGATTCAAAGGGCGCCCTTTTCCTGCAGCGTTAATCGCGGTTAAGAGGCGGGCGGTTCCCCGTCTCGCATCACTACCGTCAGTGAAGGAGGGGACGGGTAGCGCCGAGAGAGGATGGTGCGCGGGTGGACCCGGCAGGGTCCTCCCACAACCTCACAAGCCAGCGCTGTCTCTGAACCCGTCGTAAACAATACCAATGGCAGGGATTCAGTCGGACGGTATACGGTGGGGGGTGACTACTGCGGTGGCAGGCTGGCTCGGCCCACTCCGAACTCAGGCAGCCGCGCGGCAATTCCGGAGCCTGATGGTAGATTTGGCCTTTTTCTGAACAAGATTGACAGGAATGAGATAATCAAAATAGAAATATCCACTGAAAATGAATGTTTTTCAAACATTCCAAAATCATGTTTTAAACCGCATTTCTCTGATTCACCGTAATAACAGTTGCCTTTTGTATTACTGTTGCAAACGCGTCGGATCCCAAATCCCAGATTACAGTCAAGTTGGGAGGAAGTACCAAAAGAAATGTTGCGACCAGTCAGTGCAGAAGACGGCAATAATTCGAAATTCGATGCGTCTTTGGCATTAAAGGGGAAGGTTTCTTGTCAGCAGCAGGCTCAGGATCAACCCTTCCCCATTCCCCAAAACTTTTTTACTGGGGGTGATGTTTAGGAGTTAAGCTTTTGATATTTTTTCTCGAAAACTCATGGAGGGACCTTGGCACAGTAAGGAAGATCTTTGGGTTTTACCCCACAAAAAGCGTTCCAAGGAGAAGAGCTGTAATAAATGTGCAGTTACAGAGCATTTACTTCTTTCGTTATAATTGGTATTGCGGGGACCCATGTGGGAACTGAGACTCGCCGTTTAGGACAGGAAAACATTTGAAAAAATACCGTTTATTTCAAGATATTTTTAATACCGTTTTATTCAAGACAGCTTTGCGTCGTTTAAAAGCCAGCTCACTCGATCCCAAGCCTCGCCGCCCAAGCGGGCACATCCGCCTCATGAGATCACCGATTCTCTCTGGTCAGATCCGGTGCTCCCGTTTCCCCTGTCAGCCGCCCGGCCCCTGATTCCAGCTCCGCCCCCCCTACCGGAGTGGCAGGGTCACATGGAGGGGTGTTATCGAAACCAGCCCGCAGGTGGGGCAGCTTGACAGGGAGCAACGCGCGTGATCGCTCTCCGCCCTAAAGGATATCACTCATGGTCCCGCAGCACGGGAGCAACAATGGGTAGCAACAGGATAGACATGAGAGGCGGTAGGCACCCGGGTTTATCATTATTCCTTGAAAATTGAAAACACATGTGGCTAGTGCTGCAACGCGTGCAGCCTAGCAAAATTGTAAATTACCGTGATGGCGTTAAAGAAGGCACGAAGGGAAATTTCCGCCCAATTTCCTGTTGAGAAACGGTCCCTGAGCTCACGACTTTTTGGTGACCGTAATGTTTGATCAGCAACTGATGCAAGCGTATTTCAAGACAAAACAAGAAAATCCAAAAATAATCGAACACTTGTTTAGTTCATGACCCCGCAGGAAAGGTCCATCGGCCGTTTTCCCCTCTATATTCGAGGTTGTATCCGACGATTCAACAAGGGAGCTGTCTACAGACAGCCCCCTTCCCTTTAATGTGTTCTCTTCCTCCAGTTAATCATCAGATCCGATACGTTAGCCCACCCCATGTATGCTCGCCATTAGGGTAAACCTGACGCCGGTATCTTTTTCTCTCCTCTCTACCGTCCAGCCCAACCGATCGTTCCGGTCCCCAGGGGCTCCGAGCACTCGGCCGCGTCCCTCCCTCAGGACAAACAGTTCCTTCCCATGTGTTTGCCTTCCATCATTCTGTGGCTATTCTGGACAAGTCCACATACCCAAAACGCACAGTCACGAACGAGGAAAAGATGAGGCATCTTATTACTCGCTCTTGCTATGCTTGCTCAGGCAGTGAATGCCTGTTCTTGGTGGATTGATAGCAGGCGTAGTAATCTAAAAAATATATCAATAAAAAAGATATCAATCTGTCACATGTTAATGAACACAATCCAGCATTATTTTCACCTTGAGCCATACGCTACAACTTCAGATTGAGCCGATGCCAGACAGGGTACGGTCGGGACATCGGGGGTCTGAGGTCAACAGCTGTCCACACTCTCCCTTCATTCAGGTAGCGAACCAAGTGGTGACTCAGCAGGGAGCGGTCCAGGACCTGGAGAGAGCAGTGAACCCATCGGCGACACTGACAGGGCATGCCGCACAGTGGCGGACACAAGGGGGGGGGCTAGGGGAGCTCAAGCCCCCCAAACGTCCGAGTACCTATAATCAATACATAGGCGGAGGCTGTGCCGAGGCGATAGTAGGGAGGCTCGAGCCTCGGAGCCTTCCCACCTGAAATGAAGTCCTGGACTCGCCGCTGATTGAACCTATCGAGGACACCGACAGGGCATGTCGCAGCCCATCCATCTTGGGTGGCCGCAGCCTGACTTCAATCTGTCGGCTTCAACGTGGGACTCCATCCCACGTTTAGGTCGACATCACCACAGACACCATCCCCATATCAAGCTTGTCTCAACAGCCCTGTTGTTGACTTATATCGTAAAAATCACTATCTTTGAACACCTCGAGTCTGTGAGTCAGAGAACTCTCGACTTTACCACGTGAGTCGGGAGCGCCCAGAAAGTATCTTATCCGTGCAGTTTTCGGAACGATGACAGGGGCAGAACACGCACGGAAGTGGACACCATTACTTTGTTATCATTAGAGTTCGACAAGGTGAGGATGCAATGTGAAACAACATCAATGTGGGAACGTGGGCCAGGCCGGTAGGTCTTCCTAATGTCTCATATTTTTAATATCTGGTTCATGGAAGGAGCTGCTTCCTTCACAGAAAATAAGTCGCATTGCGCCGAATAATAATTATTGGAGCTTATCGACGCACCAACTGCCAGGGTTATATGGCGTCGCCAACTCTTTCCCTGTTGGAAGGGTTCCTCGGGAGCCAGCTTGCTCCTTGTTCAGGGAAGCGAACTTAATTCACAATGCAAACTGAAGGGAATATGGTAACTCCATGAGATATAAACTGAGCTTTCAGTCTCACAGAGCCTACCGAAAAATCAGTGGCTACATACTGTTCCCCTCATAACTCCCCCTTTACAACAGAAAAAACTTCCATAACTATTCTACGTTTTGAGCGCGCAGATATCTACTAAAAGTTCCGCTTCTCTATAGGCAAGATTGGTGGCAAATGTGTAGAGTCGGGGGCGGGGAATTTGGACTGGATGAAGTCGCTTTCCCTCCACGCTGTTCCTCCGGAAACGATGAGTTCTAGGACAAATAAAACATCAAACTCAACGTTTTTCGGTATACTCTCTCAATCGGACTATCTCAGTTCGAATCACATTATAAATATGCCACATTTACTCTAACACTGGCTGCGCGTGCAGCATATTGCACGCTCCAGGGATAAAGAATACCACCAGGGAGTGGCCACGATAAAATACCGCCCGCGGGCGCGTGCCGCCACAGACGCCTCAGGCTACCACTCAGCTGATTCGGGTCACGGCATCACGCAGAGGCGGAGTCAGCGGCTCAAATCCAGACCTCCTGCAAGAGGTATGGCGTGGCATTTTAGCTGCCGTTTCGAGCACCGTTTCGCATGATTAATACACTAAGCATCAATAACGATGCAGGATCAAGAGGAGGCTGGGATTTGCTACAGGAAGGTTAACAGCGCTGTTGCATGTTTGCAACCACGCAAAGGCGGCGGTGATGGCTGGAAGACCGCGCCGGCCGAGGAGTGAGCCGCACGCACATCTGCGACAAGATAAATGGCAGATGCGTGTCAGCAGCGTCCATGTTTAACGAGAAAGCTCCACTCCAATCTCACAAAAATGTAACACAGTGGAAAAAGATAATGGTGAAGGAGACTCAACCCGCAGACCAGAGCTGATTTTTTTGTAATTAAGAAATGAACTGACCTTATGTGTGATCATTTTTTACCTTAAATAACGTCCTTTTCGTTCCTGAGGACGATCACAAGCTAGCAACCTGAAAGTAATCATACAACCGAGGAACATTAAAATGGAATACAAATGATAACCAGTGGCGGAGGGGGTCAATGGGGCCGCGACCCCCTCCAAACCCTAAAATAGTATATTTCCCCCAACAAGAACCAAATTTTAGCCGTTTTTCTGTAAAAAATATTGTTTTTGTGATTTTTATCAATTTACCCCCACCCAAAAACGTTGGTTTGGCCCTCTCCAAAAATTGCTCCTGGATCCGCAAATGATGATAGCAGATGCATCTCAAATAAAGCCCACAAAACGCAGATACCTAACAAAACCCGCCAGCTTGTCTAAGGCGAGACCATCACCTCACACCACTGTCTGGCCGCTCTCTGACCGGTGGGTGCAGTCTTCGTATGACAAGGCCTGTCAGCTCTGTCTCTCACCTCGTCTGTCACACTTACAAACCCAACTCAGCCACTTCGGCACGCCGGCTCAGCGGCGGAGCCAGGACACGGTAGAAGGGGGGACGATACCATAAGGTCATGGCGCTGGTAGGCCTCGCGAGCCCACGCACCAAGGAGTGTTCGGTCCTAATGTCTCAACCCCCCCACCCGCAGCTTGGGTCACTTCCGTTCCCAGGCGATTAAATGTCTGCTCTGCATTGCAATAGTCCATATTACATGTCATATATCAACGATTTCTAGAAACCAAGTATTTCACGGTTTCCCAGCATTGGCAAACCAAGATGTACTTAAAGGGGACTAAAACCACGACAGACGCACAAAAACTTTGTCTATTTTGGTTCCGAGACAGCAGGTCACTTCGCGTGGCACACTTCCGTCTCCGGACCCATCGAGGCAACTGCAACCCCCCCCCGTATGCATCCGCTCCTGGCCGCGGCCCCAGAGTGCCTCTGGTCCATCCACCTCCCATGGTGACTGCTCCAGCAGCGTGGAGACGCGGAGAGGTCGCGCCACCCCGTAACCATGACGGATGGGCCATTCCAGACAGGTAGCAGCATATCTGGAGCCTGAGTGGCATCATTGGATACGACGGGGCAGACGCTACAGCGCAATGGCGGATCCAGGACTTCATTTCAAGGGGGGCTGGGGGCTCGAACCTCACCTGTCGTTGCCTCGGAACAGCTCCTCGGCTATGTATTAACGATAGGCACTAGGAAATTTCGGGGGGCTTGATCCCCTAGCCTCCCCCTTGCATCCGCTACTGAGCCCAGCGAGATTCCATTTGCAGGAGGAAGGGAACATGAGCACTTCCCTGCAATGTACTGCGGTAATGTGGCACAGAGAGTAGAGGCGTTGTAGGGAACGGTGTTTTAATGCTCCTGATAGCTGAATAGAAAACTGGGTGTGAAGAACGGTCTGAAAATAACGTGATGGTGTCTATTTGGTTGAGCGCCACATGAACAGGGTTGAAATCCGTTCCAGAATTTTAAAGCGATCAAAATACTGGAATAAAACATAATTCTGGGTCATGAATTATAGTCTACATACCCATACGCGCAGTGGTATAATCATTATTTAGTACTATGGCAATACTAAAAGTAAAACTAAAATACGAACGAAAGACACCACATAAAAAGAAAAACAAAACGCAGACTATTCACTCTAGTGCATTTGTACCACTTTCCAATCACGAAACATGTTAGAACTTCATATTTTAGTATGCATTAATCCCACGTTCACAATCCCCACCATCCCTTCACGCCTCCGCTCCGCTTTCCCTCCAGCAGCGCTCCGCTCTGTCTACACAATTTCCCGGTATAAAACGGCCACGTCCAGGGTATGCACGGCCGACACAGACACTGGACAATGGTTTACCGTCGCCGCGTGGCTCCGTCCTAAGGTGTAGATAGCGTGCAACGTGTCCTCAAAAACGTGGCGAAAGTTGGCCCTCTCATTAACCCGTCTTCGCTGCGCGTGCAAACGACGTTTTATAGATGACGCTCACATTACGCCCCTAATTAGAGAGGTGATATATTCTGACGGCGTGTTGGTACCAGCCGATGGCGTTGTGTAACCAGGTGTAATCAGGGATGGTAGGTGTCGCTGCAAGATGCCAGGTGACCTTTCCAGGTCAGCCAGGGTCGTCTCACCAGTTCTAGAGTGTGCCAATCATATCTGGAGGCAATGACGTGTGAAAAATCCTGTTACTAAGCGAGCGAAAAGCCATGTTTATTTAACAGGTTGGCACGTACAAATACAAAAGTCTTATTATGTCCTAGGTGACTCCAGACTGAGATAGTATGGATTCACGTGGGTTCAATCCCCGCGGCAGGAAACTACCTGCCGTGTTCTATCTGGTCCGGAAGAATGTACTTCAGTACATTCGCCAATAATCCCCAATATTGGGCTCGTGTGCCCGTTGCGAATGACCATAAAAAATAATAGACAATTTTCAATTATACTGATAACATGATTTCATTGCTGCTTGTTTTTGTTCTGTTTTGCTTCCATCGGCACAAACAGTGCTGGGATTTATACGATACACACGAACTAAGCCATTTCATCCGCTCACTATCCGTAGGGGATGAGACATTGAGACACATTCAGGGATAGAAACTGGCTACAAATGACAAGGATTTAAACTTTGAAGCATTCAGACTTCGAATCATTTAGGTTTCGACATGAGGTGTGGAATAGTTTTAGCAGGGTTCCGTGCCAGACAGTTTTTTCTTAAGGAAACTAATGAACTAACTCACAAAGGTAACATGACGAGCTATGATAATTACTCATCACATAAATTCGCTCAGGACCTTACCTTATAGGTCTAATCCAATTTAGAATTCCATCTGCAGGGGCGTCGCCACATAAATTTTACTGGGGAGGGGGCAGGCGAAGTATGGACATGTTGTCTGTTTTTTTAACGCGACTGGCCCATTTCATGTCCAGTTATAGAATTGGGAGCATTTACGTAGGTCCACGCAGGCAATAAGAATAAAATAATACAGGTAGACGTCCCTCTGGTCCGGCAGTTTGCGGGGGGCGGCATGTCCCCTCCCCCCACGTATGTCCATGTCTGCCTGACCTCTGTGCCCCTGAACTGCGATCGGGTACCCCTGGGCCATACATTCACCCGGTGTTTATTGTGTAACGGCCGACCAGACATCAGTATGAATGTTTGCCTCCAAACATCTGGGTCACGCTCGCAGCGACGCCCACTGACAAAGCCAATACCAGCTGCCGAGAATCGGTTGCACCGAAAGTCACGCCGACCGCTTTTGCGGAGACACCGGGCAAGAACGCGGGCGAGGCGAGGCCACTGGTTTTAAAAGGCCTTCAGATGCCTGCTAGTTGAACTCTTGCACAATGAAGGCTAATCTGTTGAAATGGATGATAACGAGACACGACGAATTATCGACAGGTTAACGTAGGTGCACCTTTTTCTCGTTATTCAGCACATCATCGTCAGAAGATATTTTGTTGCAGTTCGCATTGCCGAAACCATCCGAACACTTATAGCTGGCAAGCAGCCTTATTCCTTTCCAATAACGGCTGTACTGCTGGAGTAATATTTTACAATTCTGGTCAAGAAAGAGGCGATGTTATTTTTTAGTGCGTTACGGTATGCCAACAAATTTGTTTACTATGCTGCGCATAGCACTTAACTGAGCTGTCATATTTCCCAAGTCACGACTACGGAAAAGCCCTTTGGTAACGTAACATAGACCATCTCCGAATGTAGGTAGGCATACACGCGGCTTTGGCCTCAAGTGAGTTGTTGGCTCCCTCAATAATCTCAAATACTATTCAGGCTTTCAATTTCTAATGTTCTTATCTTAGACAGATACTTACACCTTTTAGACACTATTTCCTCTTGACCCACTGCTAAAGGCCAGCAGAACTACACGGCAGCAATTATAATATAAATATCAGTTTCACATAGTAATTTTTGACCTCACCATTACTCGTCCCCAGGTTAGCCTAGAATCCTATATCAGTTTCTTGGACATCAGAAAATCCAGGAAGGTCACGTTACACTGATATTCCGCCTTAAAAACCCACTGTATGGTACGCATCAGTGGCGGATACAAGGAGGCTAGGGGGCTCAAGACCCCCCCCACCAATATTCGAGTGGCTGTAGTTATGCATAGCCGGAGGCTGTTCCGAGGCAATGGCGAGGGAGGTTCGAGCCCTCTAGCTCCCCCTACATGAATTCCTGGATCCGCCACTGGTCCGCGGAACCTGTGCAAACAGTTTCATAGGATCCGAGAGATTCGATGCGATTCCCATGTGACACATGGTCCTAGATTCGCCGCGGTAGACCAGATTTAAGAGTCCCCTGCCGGAATAATTTTCTGCTAAAGGTCACCGTGAGATGGGGATTAAATTCTCAGCCTTATACTCAGTTTGTTAATGGCTAGGTTATGATGATGGCAGGGGGTTTCAGAATCACCAGGGTGCAGTTTGTTCGCGACATCATAGCCAACTCTTCCGCACCAACCTCTCACGAGTTGATGTTTGAAGTAAATTCCAAATTATCATTCAAGCCAGGAGCTACATCTTTATGCATTTTATGAAACTATTGCATCGGATCCCACATAAAGCAACTTCACACCTCCATGCCTGTGTTGCCTCTTCGATTGTTGTTCGCTTTAACAATGAGGGGTCGAGCCACCGATGACGGGGGGACCGCCCCAAGATCCGAGAACCACGGTAGGTAGCGAAAAACGGTAAACGGCGTGGGACCCTATCCACTTCCCATCGAAAACATTGAACCATTTTTTGTCAGGTCACATTTAAGGTCACGAGAGGTCAAAACATGCCCGTCATAGGGATAACATGAAAATCAGTTTTCGGGCATACATCGAACAAGTAAAGAAGAGCAAAACGACTGAACATAGAATCCTCTGAGCAAGCCGAATCGAATGATATATAATTGACCTTCTAAGTCAAATCAAGGATTGACCGACCGAGGTCAGGTCAGGGTCAAATTATATAAAATGCATATCATTAGAACCGCAAAGCCCAGGCGAGTCTAATGCAGCTAAAATAAATGCTTTATCACCATCCGTTACGAGTTATTCCGTAAAAACTATTTTTCCCATGTATTTCCAATGGAGAGGTCATGCCTCGTACCTGACCTTAGGTCATCGATATCAAAAATACCGGAACATATGTTAGAGAACTCGGTGGGGCCATTATGTGATATGAGTTTCAATCGGAAAGTTCACCCTGCTCCGACTTATGCTATCTTAAACTTTTTGAGGTCGGGTCACTGACCTGACTGGTGACCTGACCTGAGATGACCTAACCTTAAAATTTTCACAGAAGTTGTAAAAATGATGAGGAAAAAGTATACCAAGTACGGCGGCGCTACGCGCCGCCGTTTTCACTGTCTCCGAAAAACCCGAGGGGGCGGTACCCGCCCCCGTCAATGCGCGTGTTAAGATCTGCCTCCGGTTTATAGTTTTGGCATGGTACACTAAACAAGAACATGGTTTAACATATCAAATCATTTCCACGCTGAAAATAGGGGATTAATTACGATTCTCGCATCGCATCTTGAGCCAAAATCTGCAGACTTGCAAAAATTTGCACCGAACTCCTCATTGCCGGGAAGTTGGGGGTGGCGTTTTAGCTGCAGCATTGCAGGAGCTAAGTATCAGTTGCAAACTAGGGAATACTGCATGTCAAACATTGCTGAACGAAGCCGCAATGCGTGCTACTTTGCGACTTTAGAACAATGTGGGGTAAACGCAACTGAATATAGCTGAGCATCTAGGCAAGGCAATAAAACTAGCCAAACTTTAAAGCGCGTCGGAAAAAAACGGGCGGATAACAGGTAGTGCAGTTGTCCTTCGCCCACAAAGCTGGGTTTGGAACCCGGATGAAATCAGACACGAGTCACATCACAAAATGCAAAACTTGTTCATGAGTCGACGACGACAAAGGAAAGCTCCAAACCAGCTGACGCCGCTCAACATCGCACCACTGACGATAAGTACAGCTTTTTGAAGTCGCCGGCTTACGCGCAATCCAGCGTGCAATGTGCAATGTTGAGCGTGCATGCTTGACGTTAGAGGCGCTTACATTTCTGAGAACACAGGTAGAAATATGGGCACCGGTGTCCATACATCAGGTTGATCGGGGGACCTTCGGGGCGCCATCGGACCGGGGGCGCCATCCGGACCAGGGGCCCACTTAGCCGGCAAAAGCTATCAGGTGGCGCCAAATCCTATCGGTGGGCGCCGACTGCATCCTAGGGGTGGGAAGCGACATTTCAGGGGGCGCCATCGACCTTCAGGGGGCGCCGAGGGTCGATCGCGGGGGACGTGCCCCCGCCCCCTGGATCCGCCTATGCCGGTGCCGAAATATTGACAGACTTCATATAAAAGCCTTGGAGCTTTGCGGCGCACCGACTATTTGGAGTTTTCACCGACACGCCTGGTTTGCCGAACTCGCAGCGTACAACTAGGGGAGATGGATATAGAGCTGAGAAACACAAATACCGCTCACTCACAACAAATGCACCAACAAAAATTTTATGAAGAGTAAATTCAAAGGCGGCTGTTTTGATCAGATGCGCAGTCGAAATATGATATCGACAAGCAATGTTGAACTTTTTAAACAATGTTCTATTAAAATGAGCGTAAGACGGTTATAATTTTAGCGCTCAAGACCTTCCCTGAAGCCATTACATTAACGAGTTTAACAACGTACGGGAGCAAATATATCATCAATTGTTTTAACGGTTAGCACCTAATAAGCAGCAGTCAGCTAAAGAGACTCAGATCATGCATCAGCACTTCTATGCAATGAGTCTGTAAACCTTGTCATTTGTACCACCTGAAGAAACCGAAACGTTCCTCTGAATGGTGTCCCTGAAAACTCCTTATGCGCTAGAATAATAAAACCAGTGACCGGTTGGACGTGGCACTTTAAACCCTCGCAGAGTACCATACACCTCAGAACCATACACCCCAGTCTACATTTTGGTGATTTACAGAAGTTCGGGTGGGGGGGACCACATGATCTCCGCGCCCGGAGTGGCTCAGTAAGGTCCGGTTTGGTACGGGGCCGAGCTGCCATTGGTCACGTACTACTGCGGTCCGTGACCAAACCGCCGACTCCCAGCGCCAGCGCGGAGAGGTGCAAACTCTCAGCTTAGAGGTACCAACGACGTTCGGGAGCTCAGATGTATTGCAAACTCAGAGATTTTGTATCACTCACGCGTTCTTTCAGCACGAAAATATGTCTGCGATTTCGAGAGGAATGAAACACGGACCGGAGTTGAGAGCATCGGAAACATGTGCTTGCATCTCTAATCACAAGAACGGGGCATCGCGCGCAAAGCAAGGCCTACCGTCACAAATAAAAACACATGACGCTGTCCAAAGACAAAACAAATTCTAACGGGCGGCCGCGTCGTCCAGTACACCTGAGGCAGACGGACGTGCGGAAGTTTCAGAGGTGCCGACATCGGGGAAGTCATAACTCATCTGAAGGTGTCACGGCTCGAATGTAATGGCATACTCACGGTTACCGTCTGTGAGAACCCTGGTGTTATGTTTTACTAGCCGTGACGCTGCCGGGAAACAGCCAAAACCAACTTCAGGGTGGCGAACAGCGACGCCTGTTTGAGTTCGGTAACAGGCCAGCTGATAGGATACTGCTTCCGCTGGAGGCGAGTGGAGACACATGCTGGCATGCCCCCTCTTTCGATGAATCCATCGTATTTCCCCTCTTCATGTCACAGCATTGGCATGAATGGTTACACGGAGATTTATATCACAGTGCACTGTAAATGTGGAGCTTCTTTTCCGGAACGTGCATTTGATTCGTCTTAGCCCGCACTCCTAGGCGATACGAAAATTCACAGCAGGTCCACGCTACAAAACTTTACAGCAGACCCCCACTCAGAAAATTCGCTTTATTCTCTCGAAAAAGGTTCGCTACAGGATCCCGTTCCGGCATTACCTGATCACACAGGGGGATCCAGGGAGGACACAAAAACGCATTTCCCTTCCATAGTTCCCTGGTTCCATTAAAAAGTGTTTTGCACGATTTATCGCCCAATGCCGCACCCCCCTCACCCCTCCTCCAGTGTGGTTGTTAGGAAAAGTCGAAAAAGTCACGCAGTAAAATCCTAAGAGCCTTTTCGGTAGGATTTGGGAACGAACGAAAACAAAAAACCACGGGGTGAAAAATATGGGCTCAAGATACTTTTTTCTTATCAAGCAATATTTACACTGAACTTCACAATTCTGTTTGAAGTGAGGTAACACCAAAATCTCTACAACTAAAAGGACCGGGAAAAGGAGGTCGATCGCTTGGAGGGGAAACATAGTTTGCCCCGAGATTTTCCGTTTGGGGGCAATTGCCTTGCCCCGGATCCGCCCTGCCTCCTCCTAACATCCAGCGTAGATTAACCATTGCCTGATTATAATATGAGCTGAAAGCGCATTCAATAGTCTTGCGTCCAAGGAAGGTTTTACTAAAAAAATTCCAGACTCGTCTTCCATTCATGATCCCGCTTATAACCCGGGACGATTGGCTGTGCCTATCATCAGTCGTTTTCAAACACGTAGCGAATTCCAGTGTCCATTTCTTCCGTTCTCCAATTTCGTGCGCACGGGTCCGAGCACGTGCCTCCCAGAAAAAAACCGAGACCTCGCAGCGCCAACACCGTGTTCTGCAGTCAGACGCCGGTCCACGAGCCACGCACGCGACAGCTTCAGTACCTACTCCGCTCTCTATCACACGAAAGTCGTCACGCTATTCTCATGCTGTTAAAGGGAATGTGGCACCTTTATAAGGCGATTTTAACTGAGATGGCCAAGTTATAAAGCATGCTGGAAAAGCCGGCACTCAATGTACAATTTGTCTTGAAACTCACAATTTCCGTGGAGAAAAGATAAAAACCTACCTGAAATGTATCCCAAATGTACCTCAGCCAGCCGACCACAGCTGTCAGCTGTTGGTGTGACGACAGCGCTGACGTCACAGCGAGCAATCAGTCAATTGAAGCCCTTGAAAGACTATTGAATATGGTAGCAGTTGCCAGATCATGACGTCATCCACAGGCAGAGGTTTATTTTTCACCCTAGAGAAACATTTTAGAAATAAAAATATTGAGTTAATTGTACATTTATCAGAGAAGCCATGGACGTCTTCATAATTCTAGGCTAAAAATACCCCTCAATACACTAAATTCCTGGATTCGACCAAGGTGCCACATTCCCTTTAATATTCACTTTTCAATAAAAAAGGGCTAACGTTCACGTTTTCCTCGCGTTGGGGCACAAAGATCGGCTTCAATAACAAAGCATTTCTCCCAAAAAGTACGTTGTTTCTTTTCTGCGTGCTCCGCACGATGTACCAGCACGCCACGACCGTGCTCAAATTGGAAAACAATAGCGTCAGCACAGAGTCAGCATGCTCTAAAGCACAAATCGGGATTCGCAGAACAAATGGTTTCGTACTTGCGTGCGGACAACATCTCAATATCAGAGCTCAGAGAGGCGCCATCGAGGCTTCAGAAGCTGCTCAAGCAATAAAAAACGATTAGCCGTAGGCAGATTTGTAGCTCCTGCAACTACGAAGATATTCAAGATTTTGCGGCAAAGCTTTGGTGGCTAATGATGCGAGGGTTCATGTGTATTATCAGCTTAGAGCAATACTGTTTTTTCTTCAAAGTGATCCAAATTTAGATACATCAAAGAATTAGCCGCTACAAATTGAGACGCTGTGTCTAATCCCTTGGCATACTTACATGAAATAAGCTACACGGTTAATGATTAAGCTCAAACGTCGCGGTCTGAGCAGGTAAGAATGGCTTAATACGATTCCACGGGGTCACCGGCCCGAAATATCTACTTCGACAGACACGCAAAGCATAAATATGCTAGTTTATTTCCTGCTTTCTTTACCAGATGATACCCGTCATGGACAAATCTATTTTGCAAGCATATATTCGATAAAGGATGAACCTTAAAAGAAACGATGAAACCCGGGATTCATAATCCGACTTACTAGCAAATTGTATATATACCTTAACCACCCACAGCCCCGTATTCCCAATCTGGTCCAAAATAAGCTAAGCAGGTACTTGCCGAAGCCCCGATTTTGTTTATTTTCTATTTGTGTATTGACCTCCGTCCCTCTGCATCGCGCAATTTATCCGTATTTCAACGCCGTGTTTTCATCAGAATAAGGTTTAAATTCGAACCTTATTCTCATGAAAACACGACGTTGAAATACTACTCAATCATTTCCGCATGTTAACAATTTTCCACTTATAATGAGCATCAGGTGGTTAATATATCAATTAATCCAGAATCAGCTTGACACTGCAAATTCAGGCCTACGGGAAACAAAGCCCAAGAGGATTGCAGTGAAGAGATACCGGGAGATAATACCTATAAAACACAGCAAACCAGATGTGGAACCCGCATTCCAAATAGAATTTTAAATTAAAAAGTTCATTGTTGTCAGCCTTGTGATCCGCCAGGAAAACTCTTTTTTCCTGCAGATTTTAAGCCATGCTCAGTAAGAATTGTAAGAAAATGAATCGGCGAGGGCGGAATGCGCACGGTCTGGGAAGCGCTGCAATCTGCCACCTTTTTCACTCTACCTTAGTGTGAGAAGGAATGCAACTGTCCTTAAATAATCAATCAAAACAATGGACCAATCAAGATCTGTACAAGCCAAATGCCAAAGCTATTAGCAGCCACATGAAAACAAGTGGTCATTGGCGTCGAAAGTAGGGAGGGGGCGTGAGGCATACACCCCCCCCCCAATTCGTGGATCAGAGTGGATATCTAAAAAAAATCGGGATCCGAACGATGTAGGTTTTTACGTTTTCTCCCCATTACTTGTACGGACCTGAGTAAATGTGCTCGTGAAGCGCATCATCGCTAGCGTTTCTAAGGACTGCCAATATGCTCAAAACACGACTTCCATTCCCCCCACCCCGGTCGTTGCCAATCCGGGAGCCCCTCCCCTCCGGTAAAATAATTTCAGCGGCGAAGTCCTTGCAGGCGGTCGATCTTTCACATCACTCAAAAATATGCTGGTGGCCGATACACCGCATCCATGTACTGTAATCACAGAAATGATCGAATTCCGACCAGACAATGCTACCTTTTCACCAGCATTTGACCTTGGGAATTTCCTGATCACCAGCTATACATCAGAAGATGTCAGGGAACTTGGCCAACGAAGGTCACCCGTTCCCAAGAGAACCAATTTCAAACTTTTTAACATTGCAGACCAAGTTCACCATTCCGGAGGTTGGGACCCGAACTTGTCTCTTTCTCCTCCCACACAGTGCCACCTCGCACGTGGAGGCAGGACGTGGCGCCCTGGCGGCTGACTGGTGGCCGCTGATGGACGCGCCCCAAGTTTTCCCCAAGTTTCATTCTCGGCTGGAGGTCCTGTAACCCGGAAACAATGAAACAACGCCCCCGGCGCGGTAGTTCAAAGGAGTCAGCTGCGACCCTGCGAACGGTGTTCGGCGTAGGGAACCGGCGTTTCCGGCGGAAACGAGGGGACAAGTTGAAGGGGAGTTGAAACACGGCATACCCATGCAATGGCACAAACGTCCCCTCCTTCCTACCTCCATCGACACGACGGGGCAAGGGGAGGACGTGGGCACACGTGAGCTGTGGTATTGGCTGAAATGGGCGATCCATGTTTCGCGTGTAGAACCTACCTGAGTTTAGAAGCCAAATACCAGCACGGAAATTGATGTCTATTTGGTCCCATGCGGACGATTGAAACTCACCTGAAACAAGAAAAAGACAAACATTAAAATCGGCGGATCATGTTTTGATCGACAACAAACAGTCGCGATTGGGACTAACCTGAAACACGATAAAGAAAGGAGAAACATAATTGGCGTATCATGCCTTGATTTACGACAAACAGTTAACCAACAAACAATTGTTTACAAGGCATGAGCATACGGCAAACGCTTGATCAAAATTAACAGGCATGTAGGCATCAATGTGTCCTGCGGCGCGTTAATTGCTCAACCAATTACCACGAACATACGAAGCGGTCATTTACGGCAGTTAAACACCGTCACACACCAATCACCCTTGTCACCCGAATGAGTTTAATTGTTGTAACGAGCCGATCGCGTGACTGGGCCCATAACACCGTGTTACGCCGGGCCCAGAGCTCAACACCGCACCCTCGGCCCGTCCCCAAACAAAAGGCTTGTAACTACACATAACACGTATCACCACCCCAGGTTGGTGTTTTGGTAGGGTGTTTCGGGGGCTCCGGCACATCATGAGAGCAACAGTTTGCCTTCGGCGATCTATACAGGTCTATTTTCCAACACAGCATAGAAAACAGGACGCCCCAGAGAGAAGGGAATGATTCTTGCGGGAAGAAAGGGAATAACAAAAGAGCGGGATCATGTGTCGGAACAAAATAAGACAATGAGTTTTGCCTACCTTTCTGCTCTTGCTCAAGAGAATCACCGATGGTAAAAAATGGGAGTCAGTGAAACTAAAACTCATCGCTGACCGAAAACTAGGCCCTCTTAAACCAGAAACTAATTGGCTTCTGACGGCTCGTTACTTTCCGCCAATACTCCCGACAAAATACTTTGCTTTCTGATCAATTGCACGGAAAAGTGAACATAATGTTAACAAAGAGTGGGGCAAACATCCTCTTTGCAGACTCCCCTGCCCCAATTTTGACGCCCTTGGAATGCATGGCATCTTCGCTGCATTCCAGTAAGCAACAAAGGACTAACGGTCCCGTTGTCGGGTGAGGAGACGGTTCATTACACCACCATCACCAGAACTGCCGAGTCCACCGGTGTATCCGTCCCTACCATCCCACCACGCAGGACAACAGCAGGTTCTACCGCAAAGTCGTTATCGCCAAAGCTGCCACGCCCACCGACGCATCTCGCCACGTTCTACCGGTGCAACAGGTTCTGCGGCAGCGCCGCCTCAGGACCAGCAGAGAGGCGGCGATGGGTCCTGGTGAGGATGAAGTCGCTGAATTATACTAGAAGACTTCGTCGTACTTAGGCAGAAAACCAATGGATGACTGTTCCATTTGCAAGGGCAGAACCCACGCGTGGGTTTACGTTTATGTATTATCCTTCTCGTTAAACCCAACATTTTCCTTCGTAAATCCCGGCAAAAGTAAACATCTGTTCACGGATGTCAGCAGGCCAAAGAATAACTTCCGATCCCGTTGTTTCTTCTGACCAGAAGCATATTACAAAAACGAGCCAGTGTTAATGCCCGATATAAACCGACGATTGCCACACCGCGTGTTACCACCAACAATTTGTATCCGAGTGAACGCCGATTTGAGCATCACACTAGAAAGCAAAGTTTCAGGAACAGCTCAACAGAGAAACTTGCAAGTTTTAAGCAGGAGAAATTCTTAAGTTTTGAACAGCCTTCACAAGTATTCATGACTAACCAAATGTTGCCAGTTGGTGGCTAATACGACGACAACAGTACGCTAGACAATATCTCTCGTCATTCACATATCTTCTATATCAAATGTGAATTTAATTACCGCCTCATCTCTCGACACCACGGCCTACGGCTTGGAGAAGCGTCTGGCAGTCTAACGCAGCGAGCGTCCCCAATTTACCATTGACCGCGTCATGTTTTGAGCGCCGTGCCCATCTGGGCCACCCTCCTCCTCCTCCTCCCCACACCGTAGCCGTGATGTATGAAAACCTGGCTCTAGCAGGTGTGTAATGGATGGGTGCCCGCGCGGGGCGGACGCCCGCAGAGATTGTAAAGGACGGAGGTGCAGGGCGGTCAGCAGGGAGGAGGCGCCCCCGCCGCTTGTAATGGTCAGCCAGCACAAGTGATGGTCAGTAATGTATCGCGACTCTCACCAGGTCAGTCACGTGTTAAATCATAGTTCTCCGGAAGTCAGTAACACAGCTCACGCCCTGTGCCGAGAGAACCGGCCAAAGTCATCACTGCGTGGCCATTCGACGCAGCAACGCAGCTGATCGGTGCCGATGATACGCGGTGAATACAGTCCTTTACGAATTTGCTGTCTGGTTTAACAGTGGAGTACAGGTAGGAAGAACCACGACGGGTGGAGCCGCGGTCAAAGCTATTCACGGCACGTGACCGGAGCCGGGCCGCCGCCCCAAGTCGCATTCATCACGACTGACCCTAATAACCGAACGCCAGGGCACGCGCAGAATCATGATCCGCCCTTGCCGCGGTGGACAGCAGCCATCCGTCTCGACAGCCATCAAAACACATTGAAAAGGCACGCGCCACAAATCTGCCTTGGCTAGTATCTATTTATTTCCTGGCAGCGGCTGCCTCTACCTTCAGGCGCCAGAGGCGGATCCAAAGAGAGGGGCAAGGGGCAGATACACCCGATCCACTCACTCAGTGCCCCCCCTCCTCCCCGCATGGAATATCGCTCCTCCAAGATTCAAGTATCGGCACTTGCAATGAGACTTGGCACCCCTGTCATACGTATCACCTCTACAATTGGCAGCTCGGTTCCATATGGCGCCCCTACCGAACCCAAACGGCACCCCCTGATCAAAGTGTCCCATCCCATCAGAAGCCTTGGGTCCGCCTATCCTGATCATATCCAGATGCATGACTTCAATATAAAGCAAGTTTGAATTGAATGAATTGAATGGAATGAATTTCACCCACGATATCTGCTTTCTGCAGCAATTTTTCACTCCTGCAGGCCACCCCATTGTAAGGCAGGGTACCAAATCATACCCTTCGTTCTGAATATTTCAAGCTCCGACAAGGCCCTTCAAATGTCGAACGGGACGAAAAAACGGCGAGGACACCCAGTCCAAGCCTATCATACTACATGCTATTTTCGCACCTGCCGAATAAGGCTGCACTGGAGAGCAAGGCGAACGGAATAGAGGACCACAAGAAACCAAGGACAACGTAAAAAAGCCGACATCGCGCAGCTGGCTAGGCGAGAGAGGGACGGTACAGAAGATGACGCTAACACAAAGGCCGGCTCCACTGAGGGCTGAAGGCTGGATCGAACACGACCCAGCTGTGTTTGAACGGCGGTGTTGACTTAGTTTATCGCCGCCGCCACAGCCAAAGGCCCGATAGCCGCAGGCGGGGCAGGCTGGGGCAGATAACGCGACCCCGCCCCAGGCGTTAGGCCCTGAGGGGACGCTGTGGAAATGGTCAGAGAGGATGCGAGCGAAGGTGTCAGAAATGCTCCTGAGGATATCACGGTCTCAGGCTGGCTACCCAACAATGCCGCAACACACACCTTGGTGGAGCCTATCTGGTTGATTAACCAGCCCCATATCTGGTCTATTGACATCCCTGGTTTATCAAAATCATACACAAAACGTCAGCTTTACCTCGAGTACTCGGTATCGTTGCTGAAACGGGCGCTTTAGACAGTATCTTCTCTGTTTGACTGGGTCGTGGCCGACTGTTCAAAACTCCAAATCGTTCTACGCACTGGCTGCGCTCCTGCCTAATGACAAAGACAACATCTCATCTTGTCACCAGGCCAACAAAGCGGCTGACAAACTACACACTTCTCTGCAAAAACGACGCAGCAAGATAAACAGTGTTCCTCGCCGCAGACAAAGCCCCGCTGCGCACGATAAACTGCGACACGCTGAAATATTGCGGAACACCTGGAAGATCATACGCGTCGGAAAAGGGGCGCCGGGGTCTGGCCGCTCACTTTTCATCCAAGAATGTCTCGATGTCACTCCAACTAGACAAAAAAATCGAGAAGTTTTGTAGCCAGCATACGGACAGGATAGCAATGTGCCCAAATCCGACAAGTTTTCACTTCTGGAGAGGGGAAACTTCCTTGTTAACAGGAGGGTGGCCGTTCCCTGGCCCCCTCAATTTTTCGACTGTGGCGGCGCACGCTTATGGTAATGAAATTCGGTCGGGCTGGGTAACGATGTTGCGATGCAACTACTGATGCACAGGCCGCAATGGTGCTGCGTCACGCTGACGTTCAAAAGTTTTCGCGGTTGTCATCAAATTGGAGAGTAGCCGAGGCAGCAGGAGAAAAGCCTGCACTGGCGAGTTCTGCGTCTTGCGATAGCTTTGTTAAACAATGCAGAGTAGAGATCGTCGTAGCCCAACAGGCGTTGTTGGTGTGCCGGCCTCGTACAGATGACGCTGAAACTCCCCCAGGCTGCAGAAAATTGAACTCCGAAGCGTCTGAAAACCCGAGTCGGACTCGCATTTTTGGGGATAAATATTGAGTTTGATAAGGTTCTGTAAGGTATGTTTCATCTTTTGCTGCCAGGGAGACAGCCAAGACTACGACACCTATAACAAGATCTTATTTAAAAACGCCTGAGAAAACGCCACACTGAGAAACGTTTGAGAAGTTTCCTTCGTTTCTCACGTGCTCCCGATTTTGGACTAGTGCCAATGTCGGCCAATCATACTTAAAACCCAGATGAGCAGAACAGAAAGAGACCACACGAGTCCTAAAACTGGACTCATCTCAAAGTCAAGCCAGTGGTTGCTAGGCCAAAAAGGACTACTTGATCGGCAAC
This sequence comes from Lepas anatifera, assembly GCA_034440635.1. Lineage (NCBI taxonomy): Eukaryota > Metazoa > Arthropoda > Thecostraca > Lepadidae > Lepas > Lepas anatifera. The sequence continues at coordinate 1,413,568 of JAOTON010000773.1, read as the reverse complement.
CATGCGCGATCAGGTGAAAAAGAGCCAAATCAAACATCGACGCCATTTTGTGCTGTGGTGTTGTGTGATACGTCCGGGACATCGAACGGTAAGTCTTCGGGACAATGTGCTTAAGTGTTGTGCATTATAAATATTGCAAGACTTGCAGCAAATAATTGCGGACCATTTAAAATACTGGAAGTCATGCTTTCAAAATTATTCAATGTTAAATCATGAACATGAAAAAAAAACCCTTCAAAGGTAGGTGCAGTACGCAGAAGCGTTCTTAGGTACCCAGAATTGTGGTGTAGATAGGATGTAATCCACATAGGCGCGTTCAGGACATCAAGAATATGGGGTTTAATTTGGAAATGGCCAAAGGTGTCTTCAGCCACCTGAGACAGGGGATCCAAATGAGGATGCAGTGCACAGAGGCGCCGATGCAGTGCCCAGCAGTGCACATGCAGTGCCCAGCAGATCGATCAGTTCGATCACCGCCAGGTGCTTCTGTCTGTTGATCGCGTAAATATCAGAAGTTTGCTTTTGGCCCTGGCCACTCGGCGCTAGCGTTTGAGGCGAAGTAATAAGATACAAAATTTGATTTTATCAATGTTTAACCAATATTACTGGGACGGAGGGCAATATTAGAATTTTAATCGTTCAAAACCACAAATCAGTTTAATTTCCGGCACTGACCCAGTTATTTGCGTACCTATAATCTTTCAAGGTTGTTGAACCGTAACCAGAGGAACCGTCCGGTAATGTTATTGTGCTGTCGGCACGTGACAGTTCGGAATTTAATTTGAGTGGGAAGTTGAAAGACCAGTGGCCAGCGAGGCAGACATGTAAGGAGCCCAGTGGAAAGCGAATCGTCTTTAACCATGTAATTATCCGGATTTGGCTTACTCCCTCTCTTGGATCCAGCTCAGCAGAGCCAATTTCCCCAAGTTCAAGAATGTACTTATTCGAGAGTGATTCAGTTAAAGGGGGGGAAAACCGGCGAGGCGTGATGAAGGAAGATCTTTATGAGGGATGTCAGACGTGCGGCCGGAAGCCAGCGATGGCCAAATATTGAAGTCAAGATGACATTTGGAGCAAACCCAGCCTCTGGGAGGCAGCTGGATCCAGCCAGGAATTTGTACAGTGCCCGCTTCCTTCGGGAATGCGACCTTCAGTGATGAGATGCCAGACGTAGCAGTTGTGCTTAAGGATAGGGATTTTGGAGGGTTTGAGAGAGTGGGGGGTTAACCGGGCAGCAACAGTTTTCATTGTTGTGTCCGAAATTACCGACAGAGCCACATTGCCGTCCGATATTCCGGCCGTGAGCGGACGCCGCGGGCGTGACACTCAAGTGTTTTTAACAAATTAATGAGGGGTGTTGAAGGTGGGGAATTGTTCGAAATACTCGACCATTATTCTTATCACATGTTTACCATGTTCCAGTTCCATCAAAACCTGCACTGTAGACCACGCAACGTTTTCACCGCCAAGTCTAAGTGTCCGCAATTCGGTGCGTTCCCCTACTCAGGCTACTGAGGATGGGGTTTTAGTGCGCAGAGGCGTATGAAGGCTAGCGAGCTTGGGGTTTCAGTGTGCAGAGCCGTATGCAGACTTCAAGAATGCTGGTCATATTCGCAGAAGCGTGTATGGACATGGTATGGGAAACCTAGAATGGCTACACATCCAAATGATATAAAAATAGATGATATAGACAGACCATTCAGGTAAAAAAATTCGGCGTTTCTGTTTTGATCAATATGAAAAAACGGATAGGCTACCGAGGCGGGGAGCCGTCCCGACCATGGAGTGATTAGCAGGATTTTGCAAAATTCTAAGCATTTGTACTGTTTTCAGACGAGGACACCCTTCGGGCCCTTCTGGACGCCATGAAGGCGCCCTCCATCGTCACCGTGGTGCGTATCACCATGGTTGGCGGTGTGCTCCACGCGAGGGAGAGGCGATGGCGGAGTACGACGGTGCTCTCCCCGGGTTCCTGCTCTGGCATCAGCCCACACCGTCTTCCCAGAGGGTAGCGGAAAGCGCAAAGTGGTCCTGCAATTCATCCAGCGTACCTGCCTGAATGTCAAAGAGGTCAAAGTGCCAGCTAAAGTACGGGGCCTAAAATGACCGCTTTCGGACCACAGTGACGTTTGTACTGGGCCGACGTGTTGTGGCATTAAAGAGTGGAGACAGCTGTGAGCAATACTACAGCAATGAGCAATTCAAATATTGTTAAACACGAAGGAAATGTATGGGTGTTCGCCCCATTTTCGCTGTTTTCCGCTGTTCTTCTGTTAGTCTAAATATTAGGCTAGCAAACATATTCATTTCGTGCATTATTAAGTTTGGTTCACTCATCATCTTCAGGTTAGTACAAAAACAATGTTAAACAAACTAAATAAGTAGGTATAACATTATAACGCCTTTCGATGACGATTGTTGGGCAATTAAAAAACCATTAGTTTGAGTTTGTGGATGTTGTGGCAGAGCTGACCCGGAGCTGAGCTGACTGTTGTTTATGGAGTTTAGTTTGTTGGTCAATAAGCTCTGGTGGCAGCCATGGTGATGCAATGACTGCATGTTTCTATTTGGCAATACTTGGCCAAAAACGCAGGAAGTTCAAAGAGATGCCATGAGTCATGAAATAAAACATTAAAATTATTATACTACCAGAAAATGATTTCAGAAACGGGAGAAAATCTGCTCCATACGAATTAAGGATCACGTAGTCTTAAAAGGTTTCAACATGCGGGGTCAATGAGACCAAGGGGCAGATTTATAGTCGAAAAAAGGACTCCCAAATAAAACAGGCTTCCTATGAGTCTTGCACGAACCAAGGACATATTTATAGTCGCAAAAGGACTCATCAAATAGAAAGGGTTTCATCTGAGTCTACTTTGCAAGCTGCATAAGGTGGTTATTGGTCTCATTCGAACCAAAAGGACTCGAAATATGGTCTCACCTGAGGCTTAAAATAAGACTCAAAACGTGTTGTCTGATTTGAATAGGAAAATAAACCTTTTTGGTCTCATAAACCTAAAAGAGGACTCAGTTTTCTCAGTGTACCTTTGACACCCAAAATCACAAATCACAACAGAAGGCGCTGGCCATCGTATCCACCTAGAAAAAAAACACGTTAGGATGCGTTGGCCATCGCTCAGCCGCGACAGTACCCGGCCGCCGCCTGCATTGTGGAGAGGAGAGCGGCACCACAACAGACGCGCTGGAGAGACGAGATTGAAACGAATCAGCAATCCGTCAGCCGTACCAGCAATTCGGACCCACGCACAAAATCAATCGCTCACATCCGCCTCATAATTCTGGCCTATCAATTCAGATTGTGACGGTGGATCACGATCATCATCCCGGCGACGAATCCCATGAATTCCACCAGCATGTAATCAAACAACGCCCGCGGGTGTCTAGCACGCCAAAAAAGACAACAGGGTGATCATAAATAACGAAATGTAAAGGGTGTTTGTACAGACCTACCACAACAACAGAGACCCCGCTGCGAGTTGGCAGCCTCCCGACAGCTGTACGTTGGTGACGTCACGAAGTTGGCAGCAAACAAGAGGTGAACCCGTGAGGCTGGAGGCTGGCGCACGAGGTAGGTGACACACGGTTGGCAGGGACTCCCCGGAACTGGGAGACTGTCTGCCACTAAATACGCAAACTCCGGATGACTTCACCCCGTTGGACGACGGCCAGAGTCGTCAACAGAGGACGCGTGACAGACAGGTCTCATAAACTGGTGGAGGTTCTTCAAGGTATCGTAGTCAAAAGATAAGACGGAGTTACGTAAGGAAAAAGGGTAAGAACACATCTCAAAGCGACTGATTTACAGCATGCCTTTTCCCATTTTGCCTCGGGTAAAAAGAAAGAACAGAGGCAGCCCTTAGGGCCCAAAGGGGCACATGCACGAAACTTGCGTTTTTCCTTGGATAATACGTTTCCTTTTCGGTACGATAGACCTGGTTAGGTGGTCAAAACAGTCTTCAGCAACGAACATTACGGCCCTCGCCCATCGGGGACATGTCTGCAGCTACCAAGGACTCATAGGGCACCCGCATGGACAGCAAAAGCGAGGGGACGGCGACCGTCGACTTCCATCATGTTTTTTTCCGATTTTAGTGCAAATTTGGGAAAAATTCAACATTTTCGACGCGAAGACCTGCAGTACATCACAAGGAGTCCAAAACCGAAAAGTTTTTGGTTTTTAAAGGATAAACCTAGCTTTCTGTCAGCGAGGAGATAAAAGTTTCACCCATAACTTCCATCTCCCTCACCGGCCTTTGGCGATACTAATGGTACCTATAAGACGATAAAAAACGAAATGGATGTGGACAAATGATTAACGAAGACTTCCAAATGGATTCCAATTTGCATGCCCAAAATGTATTGCATCAAACGTATAAAAATTATGGTTTCAGCCCATTTCCCTTAGCCCTATTTTCAAACAAACTCAAATTGTTTAATCAATACCCACCAACTGATCTAAGAACTGTAACAGAACACACTTGGTAGGCACGCCCTCACATACCTACAACACATGCATGAGCAGTGTGCTCTCGAGCGAACCTGACTGAATATCTCCACGTCATTCTCAAGACCAATTCAAACAGGCGACCCAGTTATTGGCATACCAGCTTCAGGGCCAAACAGCAATCATCAAGCACACTTCATTCACAAACATTCATTTCCTCCCCCACCTCCCCTACTTCACTCCAGACTTCCATCCTGTCAGACAGGCAGGCATTCGGCATATCTGGAGGCGGCATTCGGCAGATCTGGAGGCGGCCTGACGCCAGATCCGACGCCTCCGTTGGCTCCGCCCCCTGCGTCCCGGCACGTGACAGGTCCCAGTCCAGCCGACGCGTCGGCGACACAACATGCAAAGTCACGTGCCCGCTGTCAATATTACGTCATGTCACACTGGCAGGAAACAAAAGCGTCACGTGCTCCGACCCGGCCGTGTTTTGGGTCAGTGTTTAAACGCTCGCAGCAGGCACTCTCAAGACGTGATCCTGTTACTTTCACCTCGAAAAATACCAGACTGTTGTGTTGGGGCGTGTCTTTTTCTGGACAACTTGTGCCAAATCTACATTCATCGACAAAATACAGTGGCAAAAGTATACCACCACGTGACTTATTATTTCAGCTAGCATCATACTGTCGAGTTTTGACGTCAAGTCAGTCGCTAATGGCACATGGTGCTGCAGACAAAAGATTAACCTTCACGTAGCAGCCTTTTCAACAGGCACGTACCGTCCAAAGCCTTGTTCGCTTTATCAAGGCCTGTCGCGACTCTACAGACGATTTGTAACCGCGTCCCTGGCTGGTTTCCGGCCGCGGACAGCGCTGACCTCACGGCACTGACAGCCATGACTTCAGCAGGTCCATATCGGTGGCTCCTGTCTTCAACCTTCGTCATCGACGGCTCACGACAGTGGAAATGTATGAATTGGGTACTAAACTTAAACATGAACTGCTGTGGTAAGTCCTCTGTCATCTACTGTGACAAGTGCTTTTGTTGGAATTCCTTGGCCACCTAGTGATCGACTGGCGGAAGGTGTGGCCCCGAATGTCGCTTCCCCAGGATGCGAAAGTCGGCGCCACGATATTGGCGCCCCATACTTTCCGGTCATGTGGCGCCCCTGGTGATGGCGCCCAAGGTCCCGATCAAGGAACCCACGCCAAGGCAGAAAACTTACAGCTGATAAAAGCGGCAGGTATGAAGTCATGGAATGGAGGCTTGTGAGGACGGCATGGACATTGTCCTGCTAGGTTTGCACATTTGCTTCGACCACGGGTGAAGGTCCCGGGGGTTGTGGGGTCAGAACCCCTCTGAACTATTGGTCTCCCATGGGCTTTATATAGGTTTTGTATTGCAGTGCCAGCGTTAACCCTTCCTGGAACCCACCCCTGGATCGAGAAGGTATCTCCAGCCCTGGTTTCGACCATACGAAAAATGGCAGGACTATATGTAGAATATGTGGAAAACCTACTATATCAAAAGAAGACAGGATAGCATATGGAATATCATTGCAAACGATTGCATGAAAGGAGTTACGAACTTCTCGAACGTCTCGTTTCCTAAAGGGAAATATGGGCAGCGACCGGCACTAACTCCTTCCGCAAACCCCTGGAAGAAGTCTGTTCCAGGCTTTACCTACTCATTTTCTGATCTGCGCTAAAAAATGTCAGGTATATAAAATCACAACAAAAACACTCAAACTTAGAGGCGCCCCCATCAAAAAGATCTCGTCTCATCGATCTCAGCAGAGAAAGCCTGCCCATCATCTCCACCTTTATTTGTACGTATCAAAAAGTCCACTTAATCGCAGTGTCACTTTCAATGTCGTCGCTATGAGGATGATGATCAAAATACTATGAAAGGACATGATGCATGATAAGGATGCTTGAGAGTGAGGATTGAGATAAGGAAGACAAATATTTTAGATCCCTGATACCACCTCTGAACGGAAGCTGCAAAACAAAGCCCTCTACCCCGGCGTTTGGATACTTTTCAAAGGGAAAAGGAAAAAAGACGAGAGACGGCTGACGACGCGATTTTAGCCAGGCATTCCGTCAGGCTGCCCACTGGATTTGTATCAGTCGTGACGTCTCTCAGCTTTGAACTCCGGACACGGCATTTTCGACAAACGCCTATCATTAAGTCGTCAGATTCAGCCCGATATCCGAGACGTCAGCGGCCGCGATGGGCGCCGTTCGCGAGAAAAACGCTCTGGGGTGGGCGAACCGCAGGTATGTCGCGTCGTCAGCGACTGCAGTCAGCTGTTGAACATTTTGCCGCCGGCACAGCAGCCCGGGCTCAGGTATCGGGACGCACCGGAAGCTGACTCACAGCGAGGTGTCAACCCGCAACATTAGAGGTGTCAACCCGCGTCACTGAAAGGTGTCAACCTGCGACATTAGAGGTGTCGACCTGCGTCACTAAAGGTGTCAACCCGCGTCACTAAAGGTGTCAACCCACGTCAATAAATGTGTCAACTCGCGACATTAGAGGTGTCAACCCGCTACATTAGAGGTGTCAAACCGCGTAACAAGGTATCAACCCGCGTTGTTAGAGATGCTTACCAGTGAAATTGAAGATACGAACCGAAACAGCTAAGATGAACACATTGCACGGCCGATATGCACCGGAGAAAGCCGCCCAAAGTGCACAGCCCCCTCCCTCATACCAGATGATGAAGAGAAAGAAAAAACACTATGTGGCTAATATTGTTAATATTACAAATTGTAACATTTAGCTTTTTCAGCACTGACACAACTAGCAAATCTGAATCCATCCTTGAAGAGACCAATTTGCATTTTCGTTAGGTACCTATCATGATTATGAAAGAAATAATGAAGCTTCTACTACACCACCAAGACATAAGATATTCAAGCACGATACCAAGCAGACTACAGAACGGAGCAACAGAGCGATGCCGAACACGGAATAGCACTTTGTTTTTTTCTCTAATTTTCACTGGGGATCAAAGAGCACACGATTGAGGATTCAAGGACATTGGCGGACGCAGGAGGGGCCATTCCGGCCATGCCCCCAAGCCTGGAAGGGGGCCAAACTATCTTTGGCCCCCAAACGCCGGAAAATTTTTCGAAAAAGGTGTTTACACTAGGTCTGTAGAGCAAAAAATATTCGCTCCCCCCCCAGGAAGAGGCAGACATGGGTTTGGCCCCCAAAACTCGGGTCTGCGTCCGCCCTTGTTCACGGTGGCACATTTAAATATTCGAATATGTTTTTAGTTGTAAGGCACTGTTGCTACCTTTTCAACATCATCGATCTCAAAAGCGAGTCGTAACGACCTTCCGCAAAGAGCACACGGGTCCTTGCACAATGAAGAACAAATCAGCAGTAGTTTGAGCTTGAAATATCACTCGGTCCACAGCGAGCTAGAATCCAAAGGGATGTGGAGCAGTGTGGCAGGGACTGAAACCAACCAAAAGTGGTCCCGAGTCTGTATGCAGAAAGATATCACGTGGAATAGCATATATTTCACGACTGTTTGGATATTCTATGACATACACAGAGTTTCGTGCTGTCGCCGCTAACCTACCGAAATTCAATTTTATGAACCCATCAACCACTATCGTGACCTTGCCCAGCCTCTGAAATCTCAATCGCCGGGTTTCACGACGCTCTAGGGAAACCGCTACGTGATATCTTTACAAAGGGCAGCCTGAATGACGCCCACCAATGTGGTCCGTGGTCCAGATCAGGTCGCAGTCACCCCGACGATTCACGGCGAGCGTTAAAGTTCACCGGATAGCCGGCAATGACCGGGTGGCTAATGGACAAAACCACTCACCGCAGTGAAAACAGGATGTAAATTTGATGTCCTTTCTCCTGGGCTCACTTCGATTAAGCTTGTTTGATGTCAATCGACTGAATCGGTGCATACTGGTAAAAGCTACACGACTCAGTCCACAGTGGACACACGCTTACGATATGGCGAGCTTTCAGGTCAGCGTCTGAACGACGCACTTTGTCAGAAGATACAGCAATCGTCTCCCACAACAACAAACATGCCCGTGGCTTTCTCCAAACCGTGCGTGAAAAATCACCCTCAGCCAGTCAGAGAAGCGCCAGAACGCAGTGCTCCCAGTCCGACAGACACCCATTGAACACCCTAATCACTCCTCAGCAGTAACACCTCGAAGACGATGCCGCCACACATCCTGCCGGCTAACCACACACCCCCACGGCGCCACTCTCCGGGCCACCACAACTTCTGCATATTCATGAGTTCCGGCCTTGGGGCGCAATCTGGGAGGCAGGTCCACCCAGTCCAATGGCTGGTCATACGCTTCAGAAAGCGCGAATGCACGAAACTTCGCATACAGATTCATGTCTACGCCCAGCACACACAGAAAAGACTTGTGTAGATATCATTCATTCATTGCCTCCTCCAACTACCAATAGATAGGTGGTCTACCTCAGGGGAAAACACACACTGTGAACTGAATGGGTAGGCTTCGTCGCTCAGAAATTCTATAAAAAAATAGATAATGGCGCCATAAATCAGGCCTTAAACGGGGAGCATAAACCTCGGTGGGTATATCGTGCTGGGTTCACTTTCTCCAAAAAATCCAGCAATAAGATCAGCATCATGAATCCATGTGTTGTATTCAGTTTTCTGGAGCATTCTTTCCCCATGCTATCTCACTTTCACATACCGTTGTTGCTCAATAAATTAAAGGTGCCACTCTTTCAGCTCCTTTTCCACCACCTAGCGGATGCAACCAAATTCACCACCTTATTTTATAAATATATTTTGTCCAAGTTGTTCTCAGTTCGACTGCTGGAGTCGGAGTCTCACTTAAGTCATCAATGGACTTGTCACGGAGACCCCGACCCCACCACCCGAGCGAGCAACACCCACAATGAAGGGTTGATTTAGAAGCCAAAGTTTAACGTCCCACAAAGCACAGGGACGGCCGCCCCGCTCAGGTCACCCTCTCACCAGTCAGTTGCCAGCCGACCTGTACGTCGGGTAAACTATTGAGCGCCGGAGCGTCTCAGGGGAACCGCTCCCAAGCCTGGACATGCACTGCCACTGCATGCCTCTGAGCAGCGGGCCGGAGCCCAACGCTCTACCAACTGAGCTACCGGGGCGGCAAATTTCCCTTCAGACATGTTTTTCTGATGAGTTCTTATTATGGGTTCTCTGGTGAACATATTCTACCATTCAAGAGCAGTTCGTTCGGAAATGACCCGCTATAAAAGCGTTCATCTGAAGCCTGAGCTCTCTTGTGAAACACAGTGTTTGGCCGTGAATGGCAAGCTTTTGTTGTGTTCAGATAACAACACAAGCCGGAACAAAGCATGCCACGCCCACACACGCGTTTACAGCACTATGATTTTCCAAGGGAGCGAGCAGAATAATTGCCAACAACAAGGATGTTGACAACAACTCACATAGATCCAGCATTGATAGGTTCTACTTCGTCGGTCCATGCATGTTTGACGGACACGTTTAGAGTCAATTAACGGTAACATCGGGCGTAGAAACGCCCTTCTGCACAACAGCGTGAAAAGTAAACAGACACGCACAGGTGCGGCGCACAATTAACTCACAATCAGCACTAAAAACTCCCATTAAGGCGTATTTACCGCCAACCGAATGAAGCCACCGCAGAAAACACGGGGCCGAGTCGCCTGTGTAGCTTCTAAGGCATCGCTAATCAACTGGCTTGAAAGCATAGGAGCCGTCTTCGACTCAAGGTCGAATAACAGGCCACGGTGGTGACATGACCTTGCAAGACCCTCGTTGGCACTTGTATGAACCGCTGTTTTCAGGGTAACGGTTCTGGTGCTGAGTGTTCCATTCGCGTCGTAGCGAGCGGGTCGTTGTTGCATGCTTGTCAAGAAAGGGACACACATAACACATTGACCAGAAAAGGGGATTTCCTCTGAACAGGTTTCAGAGGGAGCGGCAAGAGGACATGGGGAAGCAGAGAAAAGGGGGTGTGATTCGGTGTGAGTGGGATTTGTAACTAGGAAGGTGAGGGAAGGGAAAACATTATGGACATAACAGGGCAGGTTACCAGAGCACAGTATACATGTTCTAACGAAAGATTTCTTGATCTTGTATTCATTCTTTTATTCATACTATTTATTTCATTTATCATCATTTATTTATAGCCATTACTGGAAAATTGGACAGCTCTACGGGTCTGCAGCAAGCAAGGTTTCTACCGGGTTCGCCAACAGGATCAAATGACTAAAATATATCACGGATGGGAGTGGTAGCACCTAACAAAAAGTCTGACGGCACTGCCGCCAAAAGCAAAATAATCATCCCTTTCCGTTCATCTTCCACCCATACATTACACCACCAAACTGATTACTGAATAACAAACAACTTTTTCCCCAGCGCATACGTCGTTTTTACCGCGCCCGTCAAGTTTGCATAAACTCCGCATACATGAATGCTTCCCGCTGGTTCAACAGGACCGCCGACGTCCGGGCCATCTGAGTTAATTTTCTCCCTCTAGCAGACTCGGCAGCCGTCCGAGGAGCAGGACATGTCGCCCACACCATCTTGATACGCGTAGCGTCAGAGTCGTTTTCACTCGACAATGTCACAGAGGTGGAAATTTCCAGCTGTCCAGATGCCAAGATACCTGCCGTCCTCAGACAGCTGCTCTTTAAACAGCAGTCCTCGCTCGGCATCAGATCTGACGCAGATGGTCCGAAGCCAAGCGGTGATGTGCAACGTCTTTCATACACGCCGGACAGGGGCAGGAGGCGGGGAGTCTACTCCAACTTTTCATTCACAATCCCGATTTCATCCAAATTTGGGAAATAATCAGACAATTTGGTAGCCACCCAGTGAGGAAGGCAACATAGCCCAAATCCGATGAGTGTTTGGTTCTAGATGGGAATACTTCTTGGGTTAAGGACCGAGTGCCTCCGCCTCACCATGTGACATCTTTAATGAAGAAATCCGAGCTTAGCTTTTGATTGTTTTCCGTTTAATAAGTTTGATAGCTATAGAGCTTCCACTGTGTACAGGTTCCCACACGAGCCTCAATGTCATTTCAAAATAGATATTTCGGCGTGAATGCTGTAAAACAGAAGAAACCAGGTACACGACAAATTAGGAGTGAAATCGAAATAATGCAATTCTATTCACGACACCAGGTTGGGAATTCCAAATGCCAGCAAGAACGAGGACATCTAACCGAGTCTATGTAAACTACAACATAAAGACACCCACTTCGCCCAGAACACGATCACATTATCATACATTTGAAATTTAAAACGTTTCGTTTTTTCCAATGCAGATGGTTCTCTCCGAAGAGCGCCAGTTCTACTGAACAAGGTGAACGGTAACATCCAGCGACCCTCTGCCAGCCGTGCAGGGAGGAAAGAGAGAAAGTCGCGCGCGACGACGGCAGCAGCTGTCCAGCAGCACCTGATGATGTCACAGTAGGTGACGGAGCTGGGGAGGGAAGCCGCCAACCGTGGAGATTCAGCCGGGCGGGGAGCGATGCGTACGGTCCGGAACACCAGTGACATCGGCAACGACGCAAGAGGCAAGGGGAGAGAGTCCGCACGCGCCCACGGACACGAGCGATAAGCAGCACAACGAACACAGGCCGCGGGAATGTCCGAATTACTATGTTGCATGTATGCCAGATTCTGCGAGAAGTGTAGCTAACGCGTTTCAGCAATGTCATAATTATGCTAAAATTTCAGAGTTGACATTGCGAAAGACGGAGAGATCAAACAATCCGACCATAATTGAGTTCGACGGACTGACACTCGAAGATGTTTGCTTTACACCACATTAAATGCCTTCGCTGGCGCAAGCCACTTGCTTTTGCTGTATCATGAAAGTCGGTTTCTATGGCGCACGCATCAGCAGCTCTCTGCTTTTTGCCACAGCTCGTATCTCCTCCGATACATTCGCAGTGAAATAAGTGGTTTCAAATTAAAGCGCCGCCTCTAATCGACTTCCATTAGCAAAACTGCATCCATTAGCTTTTTCTGCAAAATGTTAATGCTTTCATCCATCTTAATGAAATCCCGAAACGACCGTGTCCGCTGAGTGGTCGGGGTCACGCCGGACACTTAAGCAGCCATATATTCTCCATGACCTTCAGATATTGGGGAAATTGCTCACGTGACATTTGTAACAGCTGACTACTTCGGCCATGCAGCAATTTAATGGCCCATTCAGTTATGTCATAAATACGAGAGAGAACATGTGTCTCAAGAACAGGTGTTTATGTAGCGCGGGAAATTATTAAAAACAATTCGTTACAAGACTGTTTGACCAGTCCGAACTCCTTTAGGATTCCGTTTGATTTCACAGCCTTATAGAGAAGTTCAGCAGCTCTGCTTTCGTATTCATTTGTCTCAAATTTCACCATTTGCAGGGAAATGGGCGTTTCCAGAGCTGAAATTCGGCTATTTAGCCTATTTGAAACTGAACTCTGCCGCGGTTTCCTTCCCTCCGTGGACACACCGCGGTGCGAGGTCGCTTTGACGCGGAGAAGCGCTGATGGAACAGGAGTGTACGGGTCTGTTCCGAAAGTGCCGTGTCTCCACAGACGGCGAGGTCATGGCCAAAACAGCATGAAACCAAGTGTCTCAAGCGTGCACTACAGGATTTCTATAAAAGAATAAAGGTTACTTTCTAACCCCTTTGTAAACCAAGGAACAGCGTTTCCTCTGTATAGGGCATTATTTCAGTTCAATGTGAAACAAATTATTCTTGTTTGCCTGTGCAAAAAGCACAATGTGGAGTCAATGATATGTTACAATACAAATATCTAACTTCTGGCCGAATGCTGCTGGGACACTTGATACCTACTTGGTACTGAAAACAGAACAAAAATGCACCCTGAAACCGATAAACAAACTGCGCTTCCACAAGACTTCATATATGCGATAACACGCGCCTGACACAGTAAACAGGGGCCGTAATTTGCAGCTAGGATGTAGGGCCGCGTCCCACGATTAAAAACTCGTCATACTTTGTCACGTTGAGCTGCCATGATCGCTCAAAACCACACCATTATACTCTTCACGGGGTAACGAACGTGAATATTGATGGGCGCGCGGGCGGAGACAGAGGTCACCTCCCTGACCTTCGCGTCCGGCCATGCCCGCGGGGCAACCGGACGAGAGCAGCCATCAGGCACGCAGCGCCCCGATATAAATAGAATCACTGCAACCCGATCACCCCAGGATAGGGAGAGACGTAATGAACGTATATAAGTGGAGACGGCATAGACGGATTCAGGGGCGTGCGCCCCCTGAAACGTCGCTTCTCACCCCCTTCCCCAAAATACAAATAGTGGTGGTCCTGCAGTGCGAGTTGGCGCCTTTTACCCTTCCTCCTCCACAAGACACATTAATTGTAGTGCCCACTGTTCCAGAGGGCACCCCTGACCAGTGCACCCCATGGGAAACCCTGTTTCAGTCTGCAGGAGAAGGCAGCATAACAACAAATACGGTTCACTTGGATGCCAAGGGCAGTTACACCTGATCATTACCCCTTAACTTTCACAGAGAGCACCACAAAGAAAATTACGTATGAATGCGTTCTATGCCTTGAAATCCGAAACACATCTAATGAGGCACTGGAGAAGAGTTACGTCCTGGATTAGAGACAAGTGCAAACATTACACATGGTTAGGCCCATGGTTGGGGTTTCACTCCCGAGTGCAGCTAACACTCAGACGTGATCGATGCCTGTTTCGGTTTAGCAAAAGGCGTCATCAGTTCAACGTCGAGACCGCGTGCCATTCCGCGAACACCTTTCACGATAAAATGATAGCCGCAATCAAGTCGCATTAGCTTATTTGTGCTACATTTATCAGATGACTCGTACACACAGCTCTTTGGCAGGAGTACCACTACATCTCGGGCGTTAGCATTGGGAACGCCGCTGTTGTCCGCCCAGTGAAACTTAATGGGAGCATGGTATTTCAACGTCACTCACGCCAACACAAATTCAACGTATGATGAATTAATCTAAACAAACACCGAATTAGACTAATGGAGTCCGTGATCTGCCACATTAATTTATTAGACCAAACATGACTGTTTGCTTCTGCCACCAATTGATGAACGGCAGTGAAATCCCACGATTGGAACCAGAATTCATATCTCCACATGAAATCGCTGCAGTGCGCCCGGCGCCAGGCGGATCAAGCCGGCCATCCCCAAAACAGTCCGATTCCTCCGGATTTTCTAGATTTGTCTGCAATTTTGACCGTTCTAACCCCTTTTGCCCTTCTATCCCCCCGTCCATCTCTCTTCTCTGACTCTCAAACCACCTTGCTTAGATGTGCAGTGTGAACGTATTGGGGTTTTAGAGCGCTTGCAGCGACTTGGCCTTATGGCGCCCCGGTCAGTTAGTGTGGTGGGCTTTATATTCCACTGCAACGCTGGTTTTAAATATGTTAAATTTTGCACATTCGCTGAAAACAAAGTGCGTGGCAATCCTCCAATCTACATATTTCTTCCGCAGATAGCACAGGAACAATAAAAGTAAAGGCAAGACAAAAGAAAAAACCGCGCCGCACGCACCAAAGTTAATCCGCCGAAGCCCAGCTTCAAGCATGCCGGTATCAAGCGCACATTAGCGACATAGCTGGACATATCGCGTCCTCCCCGTGTCCCTTTGTCCGGGAAGGCACGTCCGGACATTAACAGGACATGACACGTGTACCCAGTAATGTGCGCGTGCGTCAGCCTGTCTTTCTGTCTGCGCCCCTTCCGTGATGTGGCTACAGCAAAGCGACAGCAGCAGGGAAGGGTGAGCGGCGAATTACGGTAATGCACCCGGTCGCCTGTCCACGGCTATTAAGTCTAACTACGACAAAGGGGGCCGCAACTCACGACACGCCTTGAATCACGTGCCCGCAGACTCTCCCAGACACTTGGTCACGTGAGCCTAGGGTAAATGGATGTTATCGAAACCATACAATGTTCGCATGGTATCTTATGTATACGACATATCTAGTTCGTATAGAGAGCAATAAGCATTCAACTAGCAATTGTCCATACCAATTGAATGCTCACATAACCAGACAACTCTATAAGTTACAAGCGTCACGTCTGTGTCGATGAATACAGCCACCTATAATTCTGAGTCTTTGCAACATCACCATGCACATGCCGTCAGCCTGCGAACAGCCTCCGGCCCGGAGACAGACGAGGCCAGACAACTCGAGTTGTGATACGACGCGAGTCAACATTATGAATAGAGGGAGCCACCGCCGGCATACAGAGCGAGAGCATGCCCTGGGGGCAAAACCGACAGTGATATCAATGCAGGCGTACCGCTGTGACCACGACGCCAGAAGGAAAATATTCCCTGACCACGGTGGAGGATGAATAGACTGTGATGAAAAAGGATACGGAAAGGTCAGAGCGTGTTCAATGTGAAAACTTATATATTTAGAAAATGGCGTCAAATTAATTGTCCAGACAATTTAAGATGGTAAACATGATGAGTCGACAGGAGGAAAAGTAACATGATTAAAGCAAAGAAAACGATAAATGGATATTTAAAGTCAGTTTCTCCGCTGAATTTATGGATTGGAGCGGAGGGGTGAGGAGGGAGGCATATGCCAAAAATAATATGTCTGGTAGCCATGACGACGACCAAGCAACACACCAGCTGTACCAGGTGCCGCGCCGGAGGACCTTTGGCCTTCCACTTCCTAAAACGACCGACAAAGATGTCCTCCCGTCGTCACGCGCGACAAAGGACAAAAAACAAAAGGCTGATCGACAGCGGGAAGTCGAGTTCGTGCGGGAGGTCCAGCTTTCACGGCCGCAAAACACGGCTTCTGATCAGAGGCGGATCCAGGACGGGATTGTGGTCGAACTTCGATCACAGGCGGTCCCAGGACAGGATTTTGGTCGGACTTCGATCACAGGCGGTCCCAGGACACGTCTGTGGTCGAACTCGATCAGAGACGGTCCCAGGACGGGATTGCGGTCGAACGTTCCTCGCGCGGTCAAATGGCAGAACTAAACGGAAAGAAGTTAAGAGGGAGGTAGGGAGGCGACACTAATGATCAGTCTGTTTAGTATTCTGTTCTGCAAAAGTTCTAAGTTTGACCGTAAATCAGTCCACATTAATGGGCGTTGAGAGGGAGGCGGGGCGTTCCCTCCCCCACTAGCAAACCAGGGGGCTGTCACCCAACATTTTGGAAACTCAAACTAGGTGCTTTTTTGCATTCCCTCCTTATTACCTGCGTGGACCTACTTAAACATGGTGGTAAAGTGCACCGTGTTAGCGCTTTGAAAGACAGCCAATGCCAATATGCTCAAAGTTCACCTCCCACCCCCCAGCCATCGCCAGTCTTAGCCCCCCCAGAGAAAATTATGTGGCAACGCCCCTGCCCACACTTATCAGCATGGCAGTGACAAGGACAGTTTTGATTATCGGCGATGTCTGGCGATTTCAAGGTCAGCTTCTCATCAAAGGGCGGCCTCAAATTGGACACCCTTATATTCCTGCCGGGATGACGAGGGCGTCAAAGAAAGGCATTGCTCTCCACCACCGCACGGAAGTATCAAGGTCAGGTAACACCTCTGAACTAGCCAGCCGTCGGGGATTG
Source organism: Lepas anatifera (assembly GCA_034440635.1). Lineage (NCBI taxonomy): Eukaryota > Metazoa > Arthropoda > Thecostraca > Lepadidae > Lepas > Lepas anatifera. The sequence goes on along the minus strand of JAOTON010000773.1, from coordinate 1,396,468 downwards.
GTTGTTTTTGCGTCAATCTCGATTTGCTTAATTGACGAAAAAGAAATTAGAATGCAGATGGGTGTTAAAGATGGGGCAGATGGGTGTTAAAGATGGGGTTGGCTCATGATGATAAGCAAATTGGCTTCAGAGCGGCATGTTAGGGTTGAATAAAGAAACAGGAGGCCTCGATCTCGGGGAAAGAAGCTGATTGAAGTTTTCAAGGCCAACAGCAATATTAGACAAGAATATTTCACGACCAATCGAGCCTCCAAACCGATGCTTGCTTCTTCGCAACAGAAGATAGTCCACGATTTCACTTCATGTTCAGGCATTCATGGCCAGCTCATTACTTTTTAATTATGCCCTGGTTGCGCTCATGCGATCATAATTCACCCTAACCTGACCCCAGCCACTCACTTCAGGTGCTTGGTCGTCTCATGACTGCCACCAAGGTCAAAGGGTCACGACCTTGCCCATGGAGCACAACCACCCCTCCGCTCCGGAAATCGATCACCGCAGACGCAGCGCGACTATCACATAAGCCGCCGGCCGCGCAGCGGCGGACAGAAAACAGGACCACGCGGTGATTACTGTGGGAAGAGTCACACCTTTCCTCAATAACGAGTAAACCCGTGTAAAATGAATCCGACAACCTGATAATTTGGAAAGTACCAACGCTCGTCCTCTTCCCGTTAACGAAAACTGGAAGGGCTTGTGCGCCCACGTACTTCCGGATGTTCCAAACTTGGCACTGGGGGCGTCTGCCTCCAGTGGACGAGTGGGATGAGGAGCGCCGAGTTTTATCAGAGGGCGCGCGCGACGCCTCCAGTCACACTAATTGGCCGACAAAACGCCCACCGGAACCTCAGGACTGCAGGCGGCTCAGAGCCTCGGAGAGCGGTGCCGAGGAGAACAACAACTTGGGGGGGCATTATGACACACAGACTGCTGAGGTCATAAGGTGTCGCCAACTCTCAACCTGTTGGGAGGGTATTATGGAGATCGGAAAGACATATGCAGAATACCCGCCCGGGGATTTGAACCCGGGTCAGCGGCATAGAAGTCAAGTGTGCTTGCCCAACGCCACCGCATCCCCGTGCCGAGATATTCAAACACTCTTAAAACAAACGGGCACATTGTAATGTTTGAAAAGTCACTTCTCGTTAGGCGCACTTATTTTCTTATTCACACATTTAGCATACCATGGAGTTCGGGCATACAACTACCTTCAGCAAATGGCACAACAGCCCTCACCCTAGTAGAGCCTAACAGCCCTCACCCTAGCCGTCAGTCCCTAGTAGAGTTAAAGGGAATGTGGCACCTTCATAACGTGATTTTAACTGAGATAGCCAAGTTGGAAACAAGTCGGAAAACCCGGTACTCAATTTATCAATTGTCTTGGAACTCGAGATTTCCGTAGAAAAAATTAAAATCTACCTGCAGTGTACCCCTCCTGTACACCTAGTAGCATGCTACAGTTGTCAGGGCTGTTGGTGTGACGACATATGGTGACGTCACGATGAGCATCAGCCAATTGAAGCCCTGAAGCGTTTCAAGTATGGTAGTGGTTGCCATATCATGACACCATCCACAGGCTGATATTTATTTCTTTTCTAGAGGAGTATTTTAAAAATCGAAGTATTGAGCTTATTGTATATTTTCAGAGAAATCACGAGAGGTTTCATTATTCTTCGGCTAAACATACGCCAAATGACACTAAATTCCAGGATTCGACCAAGATGCCATATTCCCTTTAAGCACGAAAAGGTTTGTGTGGGTTTCTGCACAAAACGTCCCTGCGTAGGTCCGCAACCCACCGAGACATTACAGCAATAATTAATGTCTTAACAGAAACACTTACGAATGGAATACTCACTCAAGAAGCGTGCAAGCAAACTTTGTCAATGATTTCAAACCAGATAATTCTAGTTTTCTAAGAAGCTCCTAGAAATGTCAGGTTCTTCACCTATGTGTTCACGGTATTTATTCACCGAGCTGGATCATGATTAATGGGCATGTATTTTTTAGCCCAGCCTTCTCGCTTAAAAAAAAACTTCTAAAACCCACATATTTCACCAGCGCGAAATACCACAACCAAAGACAATGGCGGATTCATACATATAAATTTTGAGGAAACCTCAAAAGCATAAAAGCACAGTTCTTTTCTTCTAGAAAACAAGTTTTTTCAAGTTGTTTTGAGGTAAAAAACATTTTCCCCTGCTCTGGATCCACCAGTGTGGACAGATGCGATGGTCTCGCCATTTACAGACCCTCCTCGGCGACAGCCCGTCTGCACTTCTGGTGATTAACCGGAAACCCCACACTGCCGCCGACGGCCTCCGTCGCTGCTCCCCGGCGGGGTCGAACGGACTGGACGAGTGACGCCCCGCGAGACATCTCCCCTAATGGCGGCGGAGAAAGGCGCCGCGGCAAGCACGTCACCACGGCATTTTGTGGGGGAAGGGTGGGTACAATGATGGACACCTCTCCACGTTCACCTCTGCCCATTTTCAAGGGCATATAAAGATGGCAGCACGATACTTGTTTAATTACGCTTACCAGTAGTCACGGGGGTCGCCACGGGGGAGGGGGATAGGGCCCCCACTTTTCGTCAGGATATTATATTCTTCCAGCCGGGTTCCCTGAGAAGTAAAAATTGTATGGCAAACATGACCGGAAGGGCACGAGTACGAGGAGCCCAGACCTGATGAGCTTTTAGATCTAGAGGGGATCGTCTTATCTCAAGGAGCTTTCAAAGTTCACGGACGATCCCTTTCCCCCATCTTTTACCACTGGCGACGTTGCTGAGCACAATCATAAGTTATATATATCAAGCTGTCCGCTGACATGCATACTAGTAACATCACCATATTGTGAAATGGATATGGTAGCAAAAAAGTAGGGAGAATCTCTGACTTTTGCTGAGTGCCTTCCCCATCCTCCAAGGCGATTCCTCCAGAGTACGCCCTCCCCCATCAGGATGGAGAGGTACATGAGTTCCATGGCTGCGATAACCACCCAGCCGGCACGATTGGCGCGAGACGGCATGGAATTCACGGCATGGAGGATAAAATCAGGCAGTGTTTTACAAGGCTGAGAGCTAATGAACAGCCTAGCATACATGACCCCTTTCCGCATATTTTTCTGCGATATACCTATTTCTGTGAATAATGATAGCCGGCTATCCTACGCTTTCATGATGACTTAAAACTATAGCTGAGCTCGCTAAAAAGACAGAATCAGCCCAGTTCCGAACGTAATTAGGGTGAAAACAGAGATTAATTCGCAGTGAAGTCAGAAGGCGCATTGTGCCGCATGAGACGGGTGGTGATGTCGTGAAGCATGTCGGACCGAGGCCTCCGCTTCACCATTGTAAGAGCACTCCACATGCGACGGCCCAGGAAGACTGGTGCAGGAAGCGGCAGATTGTGATACGCTGCGAGGAGCTTCGTGGGTCACCGTGTCACGGGTCAAAGGTCCCCGATGATGATGTTTCACAGCCGGTGTATGTTCCGAGTCAGCGACCATCTGACGGTGTGGCGACTATTATGGTGTGCGGCGTGATAAAGTCGGCTACGTCGTGAAGAGATTACGAGGTCCGTACGGGGACAGTCTGACGTTAGGGGGCGCCGGGTCTGCGCCTCTACCCTTGAGTGGCGTCCCAGTTCGGATGTTCAAACGGATATCCGCACAGGTTACGGATTAGATCTGATTGAAGAAAAAAATTATAATTCTGAAACCCAGCATGGGTTAGGAATCTTCTTTTTTGTTATCTTGTCTCGTAACAAAAACTTCCTAAAACTACTCCAGAATTGTTTTCTGATGATCTGCAAGTTGATGTGGTGCTTATCGAATATCCTGGAATTTTTTTACGTCTTACAAAGGTCAATATGGAAACTGAACTTTCGGATGCGGATTGGATTTGAATTGGTAATCCTGACTAAAAATGGATTGACACAAATAGCCTGGGGTAATAATTTCGTACCTGCCTGGATTGGGGATATTTTTTCTGTGATATTTTCTTGATTTGACAGCTCTTGGCGTAGCTCTGTGATATTGCTTATAAAGAGAGCAAGCGACAATTACCGACACGTATCGGCCTTCCTGCAGCTTCCCAGAGAAGTCAACATCGTTTCACTTCGTTGTACGTCCAACCAGAACAGGGCACACACGGTGCACCAAACACTCAGAATGTACACAAACGGAGCGGACACCTCCCCCAGACCACAGCCTCCACGCACACTTCGGTGCTTATGTTCCAGAGGTTATAAATGTCACTGGAAAAACCAGTTGGACGGATGGGTAGGGAGCGAGCTATGAGAAGAAAACTGAGATCATCCAACTTATTTCAACATTTTGAGTTTTTAGGGCGCGTCGACTGTGGAGGCCATTTTGCGTCCATCACTCATCTTTAAGCGTGCCTCGAAAACTCAATTGAGTCAACACTTATTTCGCTGTCCCGACTTCCCCTAGCTGCATGTTACCATGGCAACACAGAGTGCTCCACAAAACTGGGATAGGTAAAAAGGCAAACAGCACATTATTTTTGATAAAGCATCCATGTGACTCCATGACTCCAGTCCAGCCCATGCAAGGTTTGATTTCTAGGACGTCCCAAAAGACGACCATTCATAATGAGCAGGCACATATTCCTGCAAAATGAAATAAAGATATCATCCGCCAACTCTCACACATCCGGATTGAATCATACCTCGACGGGGAACAAGTCAAACAACTGATACAGCCCAACGATACGCCCACTGGTGAGATCACCAACACCGCCGCTGTTGCCACGGGGCTGCTTCCGTTCCAGCCGTTCCAGCAGCGGGCCCCACCGGGCACCTTGGCCAGCCATTCCAGGCTGCCACACCCAGTCGGCGCTCACCTTTTCCATTATCCGAGGCAGGGGTAACGTATGGCTCACAGGGTGCCGATGAATCTTTGGGTGGCGGACCCAGCGTGTTCGTCGGACTCCAACAAGGCACGGCACTGGGGCCGCTGCTATTTACATAATGCAGCGCTCACAGCCCGCCAGACACGCGATGTCAAACGCTTTGGCTTAATTTGTTAACACCTGGGAACGGAGATAGGGAATGTGGGAGGGGGAGGTGCTGAAATAGAGGATCTACGGTGCCACAAGTACGATGATATCCAACCAATATCAGAATGTTAAATCCAAAGTATTCGTCCGATGTATAAATTTAAGAATTGACCAATCATGTAGACCTGTTTTGACCGCCACAGCTTTTCTGTCTCTTAGATGAGGCCTTCTACGGCGGAAGGCAGAAGTGTTGTTACTCACATTTGTCGGCTGGCACAGCATACGGGTCCATAGAGAAAAACTCACCTGAAAAAGGAAAAGAAGTGTCATAATCCAATCAAGTCTCATTCTACATGAACACTCACAATACATCAGCATAATTATAAGGTCACTAGCTAGTTCTTGGTAAGGACTAAGTCCCTTTAACAGCAAAGGAAGAAACTAATCACAAGCGCCCCAAAAAAGAGAACAAGTAATAATAAAGCAACACTCACGTAACATGGACAGTAACATCACTTCAGCAGAATTCAAAGGCCGCTAGCTAGTTCTCGGCAAAGGCTGACTCTCTTCCGCAGAGGAGGTCGAAGCTAATCCGATTTCCTCCTCTAACTTCGCCGCCGGAGCTCTCCGGCGAGGACCCTATCCTGGCTCCACCGCCTGCCCGCTTTACGAGCAATATCTCGGCCGGGAGGTGCGTGCACCATAAATCGCGCCCGGCCCAGTCCATCGAGCCTACGCGCGCCCTGCATCTGGGTCACAATTGGAAGGCACCTCCAATCGGGCGCTTATCCTGAAGGTGGCAGAACCATTTTGTCCTTCGGTTAAGGACATGGAGTTCAGGATGTCAGTGGTTTTATGTAATACATGGTGAATACTGTTTTTATGCAGTAAAGTAACAATGATCGCTGGGCTTAATTATGGAAAATTCTGGTTGCCGTGCACTTGGAAAAAAACGCGGCTAAAAAAACTAAATATGTGAACTACAAGTACCACTAAATCATGTTTGCGACTTAAAAATAGGAGTTTTCCCAGAAAAGGTGAGCTGACAGCTGAGTTCAATAACAGCTGACGTATAATAGCTGACGTATAATAGCTATACTAGCTGACATAAGTCCCTTACCCAAACCGAAAATTTTTTACAGAAGTTACACAATTTAATGAAAAATAGTTAAAAAACAAGACCCTTTGCAGTCCATCCTTTATTTCAACCACATTCTATGTTCTTCCTTGCGCGGATTCATCCGCGCCAGCGTCCCGAGACTAGACAACCTGACAAATCCTCAAAACGCTGCAGAATAGGCTCATCAGCGAAAATGGCGCCGCAGACAAATGTAACGCATCTATGCCGATGAGTGGCGCCACAAGCGTCCCAGCGGCGCCGCCAACGCCGCACGCAGAAATAGCGCTGCAGACAGCTCAAATAAACATGTCATCCAAGCCGCTCCAGTTGGATCTAGGAAGTGCTCGATAGAGAAGTGAAAATGATGTCCCAGGAAACAAAAAAAGCACAGCAAGAGGTGAAGGTAACTTCCCGTTATTTCTGATATTTTCGTTACACAATTCGACAAAGGTAAAAGTTTTATTTGAGGAAAAAGGCGAGTTAACAGCTGGAGCCGTAGAAATCGATGTTTGACACCACTAGATATATGCAGCTGTCACATGTGCCTCGAGAGACACAGGGGATTCGAGAAACGTCTCTGGATTTGCTGAACACGCGAGGCGAGCGTCAATTTCTGTTCAGGTCAGCGGAGCTAACGCAAAGGCACAGAAATGAAGTAAACTTACTCTGATATGATGGTTTGTATAATCTTTAATCGAGTGACAACCAAGTTTTGCTTTTAGGATCAGGGTCTCAGTGAAGTTTTCCATGAAGTTTTCTGAAGAATCTTTTACTTTTAGGCATAACTCTTGGGGCAAATCTGTTATGCCAATCCCTGCCAGTATTATGTCTGCTTTACGTAGCCGTGACAATATTGGTATTTAAGTTCATGGTCTCGAGACGATGTCCCAAAAAGAAGCAGTAAGACCAAATAAAACTTCACCTACTCTGTCTACAGAATCTTTGCACAGAGTTCGGGGACGATTGATTAACGCCATGTAACCACAATCCTCATTTCTAGTCACCACTATCCTCATCGCTAGTCCCCACAACCCACAACTAAATCTCATCATTAGTCACCACAGTTCTCACCGCTAGTCACAACTACAGCCTCCATCGCTTATCACCACTATCCTCATCGCTAGTCCCCAGAGTTCCCACCACTACCCACACCTACAATCTTTATCGCTAGTTATCACAATTGTCATGGCTAGTCACAACTATAGTCTTCATCGCAAGTCACAACTAAAATCTTCACCATCACTAGTCACTACAATCCTCATCGCCAGCCATTACAATCATCATCCTCACCAGCATCATCGCCAACGGTGACAACCCAGCAAACCGACCCCAAGACCAAAACAGCTCCTCTAACGGCATCCAGAGGTCACACAATTCAGTGCTACCTCCCATGTCAGCGTTAAATGCGCTGAGACAGTCACATCCCCGGCTGGGTGCGTCAATATTTGTCGTGCGGCGCTGTGTGTGCCGGTGGGTGGGCGCGTCTGCGTCTGCGTGCCGGGACAGATCGTGGACACGCACTCAGGGGGGTGCTTAGCGCCAGGGGAGGGGACACCGAACCGCCATGCAGACCTCACCTACCGACTGAGCACACCTGGGGTATTCAATAGCCTCTCTACGGCACCAAAGCGGGAGAGCGTGCCGCATCAGCCGGACAACTCGTGACCCGAAGACAATAAACTTGTGCTCGGCAGCTGAATATGACATACCAAGTAGCGGTATGTATGCAGGACCCAGCTCACTCTCGGCATTTCAACAGGCTCTACCAAACGCATGCCGGCATTCCCAGCCAGTCATCTCAGAGCGTTACCGCCGCATCAGTGGCACCGGCAGCTGACAGCTTCACTGCCAGCTGACAGCTGTACTCTCAGCTGCCGGAATCGCTAGCCTCGGTTAAGCAGCATGACAGCACAATCACGGGGATTTGTGACCAACAAAATGCGTAGTTTAAACACTGTGCACAACACCCTGTCCACTGAGCATCCATCCTTCCAGCAATGACACAATCACAGCACCTTCCCGCTCTTCAGCGGCACCTAGTGGAGCTTTCTGAAGGTTGGTGAAACAACTCTACAACAAATGTTTTGCCACTGGATTTCGTCAAACAAGCTGTTCTTTTTTCAATCCTTCAAGGAACACAATCACTGCAACTCCTGTGCTTTAATCGCACCTGGTGGGGCCTCTTGCAAGTTGGAGCAACAACCTTACTAAGGCTGCTTTGCCAATGGATTTCGTCCGCGCCGTTGGTATATGCTCGTCTCATCACACGGGTTATCAAGGCCAGTAGTAGGCCTGGATGGAATGGTAGGGCGATCGACGATGACTGAAATATCGTGTTCCATGGAGCAGGGGCGTCGCAACGAAATTTTCACGGAGGGATGGACCCCGAACTGGCGATGACCGGGGAGAGGGAGGGGGGAATTTTGAGCATATCAGCTGTCCGAAAACGCTGCCAACGATGCACTTCGCTTCACATTTACTTCGAATTCACTTCCCTCGCATTTACGAATGAAGGAAATACAAAAACAAAACGATATCGAGTCCCAATTTTAGGGGGCATGTCCCCTGATTCGTCAAATTGGCCCCTGCTTCCCACTCCAATGTATGGAGCCAGTTACAGGGGACGGACCATACTGCTGTAGCTGGCCAGTTGGTGCGACATCGCAGCTGTGAAAATTCTTGAGAACAATATTCAAAAAAGCCGGCAGGATGGGGAACCAGATCTTTTCTGTCGGGTCAGGGGCCCGTAAACAACAATCTGTCACGGAGCCATGAAGAATGGAAGAAAGCAGGGGAGGCCAGAGGCACATCGGCATCAAAGATAACGGGTTTTCGCCGTGTAGCTAATTGGGCGTCATGATGACCCAGGTGTACCTGTAATGACTACCGACAGCATCCCAGTGAAGGTGTCATTCGCAGCCGGTCCCACCCCAGGCGATTAGAACGAGTTTCGCAGGTAACTACCAGCTGAGTGACATCCATCATTTCACCCCTTCTGGGTAGCCGACCGGGCCATGTGGGTCACCACCGGCCAAAAAGTGGCGGACAGTGAAGGTTAAGGCCTAGTTAGCGGGAAACTGCCCCGTCTGAACAAGACAAAATTATACTTTGGAGGTCATTGTTATCTTTCCCTGATGCCTCCGGGGAAAAACTCATCACCTCCCCACTTAAATGACTGAAATCAGAACATTTTCGTCTGAGAAATGCAGGGTTTGCGACCTTCTGATGCCGTGGATAGCGTTGCCTTAGAGGTGAACTGCTGGGCCCTATCACCCCTGAGGCAGGGGGATCTAGACGAAACGTTTGGGGAGGGGCCAACCAGGGAAAATCATGGAACACAATTATTAAAGAAAATCGACCAAAATCGACTAGGATCGAGGAAAACGTCACTGTTTTCAGGGGGAGCATGGCCGGATTACCCGCCCTCCTGGACCCGCCCCTGCCCCGAGGTAAGCTGTGGGGGCCCTATCACCCCCCCAGGTGAGCTGCTGGGGCCTGACCACCCCTAAGTTGAACCGCTGATCTTACTGACGCATCCCAAAGTGTACCGTAAAGCGACGGGCAGAGCACACTGACCGCTCCAGCCAAGCCATCCATGCCACGGACGTCACGGCATGCATCGCCCGGTTTAGTAACAGCCACCATCGTTCCGATCGATCTGGCGACAGAGAGCCACATCCAGCCCGGTTCGGCACCCCTCCGGTTTCAATGCGTCCGCAGTTTCAGTCGCTCCCCTTCGCTCAGTCGCGCCCCCTATCCCACACAAATCCCCGGCATCTAATGCCTACAGTCCCGTGCCTGCAAATTGCGCTTTCTGCCAATTCCGGCACGATTTATCCGACTTCTATGAAGCCCTAAATCGCCAATTAGGCCGGAGGTAGATTTGCCGATGCTGGGTCACGTGACGGGCGTGGGTCGGGAGATGGCAAATCCAGGAAACTGGGATTGGAAGCAGTGCTGACACAAATAGTGACAACATATCACACATTTCAGTACTGCTCTATCTGGTTTAAAATGTAAAAATATATAAAAACAAAAAAAATCACATGTGGTCATAATTATGACACCCGGCGATGGACGGAATTCCCTTCTGCCAGGCTGGCTTGCGACGCCGCTGCGTCCCCCACGAGCCCCTGACCCCTGCCCCACCAGGCCTTTGTCGATGGGAGAGGGGTTGTCTGGGGTGAATTGAGAGGGGCTGCTGGTGACAGCCAGGCGGAGTGAAGGGGGGCTGCGGGGGAGGATGAGGGGGTCCTGGGGCGGCTGGCTATATCGCGGCCACAGCTGTACAAACGCGCTGGATGACGCTCTGAGGAGATCGGCTGTATTTTCTGCCGCATTGGTGGCCTATTGCAGTAGCGATGAACATTTCCAAAACAAAAATGTCGAAAACCAATACGCGAGGATAATCTCTAGGATGGATTTGGTAAAGATCGGGTAGAGAAGCATACATATAAGCTTTGGAAATGATCACGGGTGCCCAAAGCCGATACAGTAGCAACCACCACCTTATTGGAAGGAGAAGGGTTAAACAACGTTTTCGCCAATTCTATATCTGCCACAAGCCTCCTAAACTGTATAAAGCCAGTTGTGGTCACTTAAATTTCCCCAGATGAAAACCAAAAATCAGGAGGTATTTAACACGATATGAACGTTTGGTCTAGCATCTTTATCATCGTATTTAACGCCAAACACGACTCAAATCTTTCTCAACATGAACCTCACTCAATAAAAAACACAAATCACGCCAGGACGCTTGACTATCGCGCGGTGAACGAGCACATGAGCGCGGATCATGCGATCACCGATGAAAGTGACAGCTAACGCCGGCTGTTGGCCGGGACGTTCTGCAGCGCGGCGGCCTTGGGTTGGTTAGTTCGGTGATTTATCGTCAGCACGCCATGCGGAAAGGTAACCGCTGCGCGTGACTCATGGTTAGTGGGTACCTCCGGTCGCGAACCGGGATCGCCAGCTGCACAAATAACGCACCAAATACCTAAATAAACATCAAGCGCGATGTGTCATCAGAAACACGGGAGGTAACAGGGGAGGGACTGAGGAGTTCGGCCATCTCAGAATGCGAGGGAGAGGATCCGAAATGTTTTGGCAACAAAATCAAATTTCCAAACCCATTGTTTGCACTTAGATCGGTAAAAATTCTGGGCTTAAATCTAAATGTATGCCTACGTTTGTTTTTCTTTGTGTGATAAGACAAAACCATCAATGTATCCCTTCACCAAGCAAACTTAAAAAAGAGGATAAATATTTCCCATTGCTGGGACTATCACCCTCCCCACTCCAAATACAAACATCCATGGTGACATCACCGTATATGTTTCGCACATGGGATCTTAATAAATGTGGTACATGTCGTAGTAGATCTGCTCAGAGCTATCGCAGACCACCTGCAAAGGGCTAAAGGCTCAGTGCTCTGACTTCCCGCAGAAGGCTAAAGGCTCAGTGCTCTGACTTCCCGCAGAAGGCTAAAGGCTCAGTGCTCTGACTTCCCGCCGAAGGCTAAAGGCTCAGTGCTCTGACTTCCCGCAGAAGGCTAAAGGCTCAGTGCTCTGACTTCCCGCCGAAGGCTAAAGGCTCAGTGCCCTCTTGACTGCCTACAGAAGGCTAAAGGCTCAGTGCTCTGACTTCCTGCAGAAGGCTAAAGGCTCAGTGCTCTGACTTCCCGCAGAAGGCTAAAGGCTCAGTGCTCTGACTTCCCGCAGAAGGCTAAAGGCTCAGTGCTCTCTTGACTTCCTACAGAAGGCTAAAGGCTCAGTGCTTTGACTTCCTGCAGAAGGCTAAAGGCTCAGTGCTCTGACTTCCCGCAGAAGGCTAAAGGCTCAGTGCTTTGACTTCCTGCAGAAGGCTAAAGGCTCAGTGCTCTCTTGACTTCCTACAGAAGGCTAAAGGCTCAGTGCTTTGACTTCCCGCAGAAGGCTAAAGGCTCAGTGCTCTCACTTCCCGCAGAAGGCTAAAGGCTCAGTGCTCTGACTTCCCGCAGAAGGCTAAAGGCTCAGTGCCCTCTTGACTGCCTACAGAAGGCTAAAGACAATCAAACTGGAGTCCACATGGGCTACGTTTCACTCAGGTGGTGTCTTTACAACCAACATACATAAAGTACAGACGACTACCGCGACTATGTAACTGATAAAATCGTATCCCAACCACACAGCGCGCGAGGGGCTGTAAATACACGTCAAAACACATATCCTGCAACATCGCAACTAACCCCAACGGCCCTGGTCCCACCGGTTTACCAGACAGTGTGGTCAAAGTCGAGCCGATTTCACTGGGATTTGTGTCTGATTCCATCGCATATATGCGACGCCAGAATTCGTCAGACAGTTGACATGCTGTAGACGATGTACCCCTTCACGGCTCTCTGGCTGCTGAATTACCACTAACCAGCCCCAGACGCCGGCACTTCGTCACTGGAAAGTGAAGCCATTGCAAGGTTAATAGGGTTTAATGGCCGCTCCTGCACAGAGCCTGAGGTAATCTTTTGACTTTGATGTTCATATTACAGTGTCTGATCACACTTTCCTTCGTGTTTTCTCCTCAAGGGCCTTGCAGATTGCAGCTTCAGTTTTTGCAGCAGCCCGCAAAATAAAATACTGCTTCCAATGAAGAGCATCCGATATTTTTCTTCAGACATGAACAGATTCTCAGTTGGCCCCACTTCCATTTCTACACACAGACAAATTTAGGTATACATCCCACTTACCTATATCTGCTTGAAGCAGAAAAGAAAAGCCAAAACTTCTATACATCCTCCCACCAAAACATTCACAACTTTGCTTCATCTAAGTGGTAACTCCCATCCTGGGACCCTACTACGTTTTGCTTTCTTTCGTAAGATTTCGGGGACCTACCACTTAGAAACCCAGGGAATGTTTTTCCTATCGCCACGCTCCCAGACGGAAATTTTAAGTCTACACAGATCCATCTACATCCCAAGGTGAATCGGCGGTTGTTGTCACGACGTAATTTTCTACAACACAGATGGCAGTCTGCTGCAGGCACAGCAACCGCAAGAAGCTTATGTCTAAGCTGAGCTGTTTGTAGGGCTGAGGCGCCTGATGCAGGCAGGCCTGGACAAAAACCCACAAGTTCTCAAATTTCAATTCAGGCAACCACAAACAGGGCATTAATGCCAATCTCTTAAGCCCATGGCCACATGCAGCGGTGCTAACGCCAATGTGCAGTGCAGGTTTGGTCCTTGAGAGCTCTGAAAACCGGGGACACTGAGCACGCGTCAGTTGCAAAGCGGCATTTACGGAATTAAAATAAGGAATCGCCCTCTATTTCAATCTACATAGATACTAACACAAGCATCTTTTTCAAACATGTTTTGAAAAAAACGTAGATTTTCCAGTCATGCCATTTAACTCGATTCGCCGTTCAATTATCACAGAGCTTGTGTTGGCATCTCACGCACAAGCGAGCCGCCTCCTCGATCTCAGCGATACCTATCGGTAAGACCCAGAACTAGTAGTAAGGCAACTGTCGGATAGGTGGCCACACGCACCGTGGAAGAAGGCTGCTTTCCCGACAAACAGCTTCGCTGAAATTATATGACCTGTAACCCTAGGGTAGGCCGTGCGTATACAACGGCAAAAGGAGGGCGATAAATAAGCCCGGGATGAAAGGGGGAGCCAGCTGACGGGTTCCGATCCCGCGTTAGATCTGGTGTCGACAGGAGCAGGCAGCCACCATTTCCCTGCTGACCAGAAATTTACAATCGCAACCGTGGCATTTTGGATTTGCTACGGTTTGCAAAACTGTTATTTCTAATTTGGTTAGAATCGGGAATTTTCGCAGGAGAAGTGGGGATCAGGCCTTCCTGTCTCATAGTATTCCAACCAAACCAGTAGGTACCATAGGCATAGTAACTTATACCTAGATCACAAAATTAGGCAGAAGAATGGTGGATAGGGTTAGATAGGTTTTTGTGTGAACAGAAACACTCCATATTTTAGAAGGAGTTAGTTTATAAAATATATTTGACTTCCATGAGGATTTTCTCATTTCCTCATGCCCTCCTAACACAGATCACGAGGGAAAAATTTCGCTTGACAAAGCGGTTTGATATTTCAACTTTGAAAGGGCTGTCTAAACTTGGAAGCGGTACCGATAAAAAGTATTTCTTTTTTGTCTAAAAGAGAGAGAGAGAGAGAGAGAGAGAGAGAACTACTTTTCAACCTTAGCAGGGAGGTGACGTCCCCTTTGCTTAAAATGCTGGAGCCCTCGGAATACCGGAACCAGGGGCGTCGCCAAGGAATTTTTACTAGGAGACAGACGGACCCCGGACTGGGGATGGCGGGGGAGGGTGGGAGGCAAACGGTGATAATTTTGGCTGACTATGAAACATTAAGGACGATGCACTTCACCATTCACCATCAAATGTCTGTAGATTCACGCAGGTAACATGAAGATAATAAAAACAAAATTAAGTCGAGGCCCAAAATTTGGGGGGACGTTTCCCTGATTCGCGAGTAGAGGGGACGCGTCCCTCCACCCCCACTTTCCACGCCCATGACCGGAACCAACCGATACCTACTGATGCTAGTCTATGCCAAAAACACCATTCGTGTAAATTTAGGCCGCTATCCTAAAGGAAACCCAAATACCTGAAATCAATGGTGAAGAAAACGAATACTATTTCGCACAAAGACAGCAGTCCTGTAATGGCACGGAGATGTATATCATCAGCATTAGAATATGTATGTGCCAAAGGGAAGCTCGCCAGCTGTGTTCCCCGTTTTACTTTGGATTGCACTGGATAGGTATAAAGGCCCGCTCTACAGCGTCTGGCCAGTGCTAGAACACTTCACCTCGCGTCAGGGCACTGCCGGCACATTCACACAGGCGACGGTCAAAACCCGTCAAAGTCTGGATTTTCTTAACACGAGATTGAACTGGGGAATGTCATCAGGAAGCTCACATCCATACCTCCCCTACATGCTTTTAACGGGCATGGGCATGTGGAGAACTCCGTCATATGCCTGGGTTGGAACCAATACAAACTGGAGAGCTAAAAATATGGAAATACGTTTTAAGTGGCCGTTACACTTGCTCCTCCGAGAACCACCAGCAGGCCCTGACCATCACTGAGGCTTGTTCAAACAGACACGGCGCAGCGGGCACATCTATCAACTCCTGACCGCGGTGGCCCGTCCGTAACCCACAACGTCGGAGTATTCCCACGGACTCGGGTCACCTACCCACCAACCAGCTGGGAAGGCGGCACCGCCGCAGCGCATGCCACAGAACATGGTCCCCTGTTCCCACCAGAGGTACCAGAGACGCCTCAGCGACGGGACAGAACTCACTATGTTCCCGTATATGCCACAGAACATGGTCCCCTGTTCCCACCAGAGGTCCCAGAGACGCCTCAGCGATAGGTTAAACCCACCAGGTTCCTGAACATGCAACAGAACATGGTCCCCTGTTCCCACCAGAGGTACCAGAGACGCGTCAGCGATAGGTTAAATCCTCCAGGTTCCTGAACATGCCACAGAGCATGGTCCCCTGTTCCCAACCAGAGGTCCCAGAGACGCCTCAGTGACAATATAGGGCTCAGTGGACCGTGTCACGCGGCTTAAACGACGGGACTAGCGACCAAGGACGGCCGTGGACGCTCAGCACTCCATGTAAGCACTCTCTGTGATTGGGAGTCCCATGTGCAAGGAGTGCCTGCTTGAGAAAGCATAATCGGATTCGCCAAATTGGGATCAAAACTCATGTCTCAGTATTTTGAGAAACCACCCAGGAGCAGCTTTTAAGCTTACCGTTAAGCTCATAAACACTGGCTTAGTTCTTGAGAAAAAATATCGCTGTCACCATGAGGAGTGTTTCCCCACATCCGTCTAAGAGTTACACCAGTGACGTCACGGCCGCGAGTTTTCTGAGAACGTGCTGTGGCGTCCCACGTGCCTTTTTGCGCCGCGTCACCGGCGTTCACGGCGATCTCCGGACCGATTACATTCCCGCGCGTCGCTGGATATCAGCACGCCTGGCCGAAATTTGGGGTGCCGACCGGGCCAAGTCACGTGTGGAGAGGGCGGACATCACTGCTGCTGCTGCCTCCGCTGCTGAATCTACATCTGCGTTCTCGCTCAGAACATTATTCTCACAATGTTATCGCAGGGATGGTGTTCTCTTGTTTTTTATGTTGTTTTTTGGGGAGGAGGGGGAGAGGGGTTCTAATCACTTTCCAAATTTTGCGAAAAATACCATCCAAACATACATTTTTAAAGCTCACCAGCCGACGCAAAGGTAACATAGGTATAGGCAGCAATCAAAGACGATGCCATCGAGAACAAAATCATGTTCAGCTGCATGCTGCAACTGTTTACAGTCTAACCCCAATCCCTACTGCAAGTCTTCCACCAGCGGAGCGATGTTGTCCCATGACATCGCGATCCTGTGGTAGCCCGTGCAACCGACGCGGTTTCCCGGCTCGCACATCTCGACAGTGGGCCAAGGCCGCACGCGTGAAAACCGGTAGCGGCGACACCTTGCGACAAAGTGATCATTTATCTTCCTTGTCGGCGGCGGGCCCGGACGGCTTCATCCATAGGCAGAACACCGACACAGAGGAGAAACAGCTTTGTGTTGGCTGCATTTTAAAGCTGACTAAAGAGGATGTTTAGAGCTCTACGAATCCTCACACGCTGGTTGTCATTCAATTTTTCATTAGTAAAGCGTGAACATTACTGGGGGGAATCAGCCGACACGGCCTATTTTCGTCCCTGCCGCCTCGGGAGAATACGTGTACGCCTTTTAGGTTCCTTTACGAGGTAATTAACGCTTCGGAAAAATGCTGAGCGCTATAAAATGGGCTCATCACAGTCACATTCCTCAATCCCTAACACAAATGACCTAAAGCAAAGCTTAATGGATTATTTATGTGATCAAAGCGGCTTCACCAACGAGATTCTACGAAAGATTTTCTGTTCACACTTTATCTTGCGAGCCTAATAATTTCACCTGGGCAATTTTCTAATGCCAGAATGCCCCACTGCTGTAGCTAGGACCCGAGCGTCACCTAAAAATGGAAGGGTGTACCTACCTATTTCGCCATACAAAAAAACAACTGTTCAACACTACTTTCCCCACGCTGAAAGGGCTAATCGATTCCGGAAACACCACAATTAATCAACATGCAAAAAGACAACAATTCAAACCCCTCTGTCCCATCCTATTCGTAAGGAGCTACGGAGAGGCCACACCGCTTCAGCACACAACTCAAACACCTCACTCCTCACCTCTGTCCGTGAGCGGATCAACACCCACCCGACACTCTAAAATAGACCATCTCGTATGTGGCGCGGAGGAAACAATCAGGACGCGCTCAGACGGGCGGCGGCCTCATCACTCATCCGAACTGCTCAGACGGGCCTGCATGGTGCATGTTGTACAGTATGCAGCGCACGACGCCGGACCAGCCCGGTCGGCCATTGTTGCGACAGTTAGAGAGATTACGGCTGCATTGACATGCAGACCATAATTGAGTTCGAAGGCTGCAGGCTCCACAGTAAATTGTATTGTTCCGAGGCCCTGTCTTAGCGGCTTCTCAGGAACGCCGCGTGCTGTGATATTGGTCGTCTACACGTAAGAAGAACACGCTATTGAGGTTTAATAACCCCCAATATAACACATCAAGGATTAACACCTTATACTAGAGATGAGCACGTGTTACGTCATTTTCTATCATCATTTTGTGTGAAGATACCAAGGGAAGGAAAGATGGCATAGGAATTACGGGCACAGTTTTCATTAGGTTTTAAAAGAGTCGGTCGGCAGACCTACTTATCGCTTTTGATGCAAATGCTTTGGCAGACAGCGTCATCCACAACTTTGACGCCTGTTTCACGCACTTAGAAGAAGCACCGATACCGGAGTGATTCCCTAAATACTGCTATTTACATCACTAGGCCCAAAATGAGCACGTCTGTCTTCGCAGTATGCTTCTACGAGGAGATGCATTCCAGACCCAGCAATCATCTTTACGTTAGTCAACATGTTGTGGGCTCTAGAAACTCTGAAGGACAAGGACGAGAAAGGCAGATCTGATCTTGCACACGATGGGGTAAAAAAATCTTTAGAACGGCAGTGACTGCTAAAAAACCAGGAACCCAACGGCTTCAGATGATCCAAATTGCAGCGTCACGATTATAAAATAGCATGAGAACAGGCCCTGCAACTTTCCCGACTTGTTCAAGCGAAGAGGCAAGGGTAGGAAAGGTCACAGGCAACCCTGTGAAAAGCAGCCAGAAATATCGCATTACCAAGGTCGCTTCCCGACCTTTCAGAGCCTCATCAGGTAGGATCCACACACGCAGAGGGACCATGTAATGGAGGGATAAGAAGGTACAGATTTAAATTCCTCAGAATCATGGCAACTGACCCTTTAAAAAGCTTCTTAAAATAATGCTGGGAAAAACATCTTCACTTTGAGTGGATACATGTGCCGACCCATAGCAAAGGAAGTAAATGTATAGTGTTTGTTTAATAGTTGAATCAAAGGCCTCCACTAAACGCAACGACAAATGACCTTAAAATCATACAAGAATTTCATTTCTGTACGACCAACACCAGCAGCCTATGGCCTGACATTCTTTGGGACAAATATCAACACAAGATCACCATCATGCCGCAACGATTCTGAAATATTAGACTTAAGAAGATGGCGTTTCATCTGCGCCACACACTCCGCGCACCCCACTCATTTCCCGAGGCCCCTCGGTCCCGGTAATAAGAAGCCGTTGAACAGTGAATAGTCGTGATGGATATCCCTGACCCCACCAGAAATCAGATCCTGCAGTCAAAGTCACCTAGAGCGACACAAAAATAAAAACTTATTTAAAACATGTTTGCCCCAACTTTCAAAAAAGGTTTAGTTTTAAATCGAGAAAGTTAAAGTAAAGTTTTTAAGAAAACAAAACTTAATCTACAAAAACAGTATTTATTTATGGCACGTTCTTTCACACCAATCATTATTTCACCCAACTAGTTACAACATCAAACTTAACCAAAACCATTCATGTCAACGGCAATGGCGTATGTTGCCCGGAAACTCTGTTCAGGTAGAAATAGTTGCATTTATCCCCATCGAAACGTTTGCGTTTTATATTCTCAACACTTACGAAAGAGGTTATGGATGACTCAATTTATCGGAAAATCCGTTTGATCAATTGAGCTGTCTGATATTGATGATGATTGGGGTTTTAGGGCACCTCAGCTGCTGAGGCTATATGTGCCCAAGAGCTGTCTGATAATTTTGATCAGAAAATGTGAATTAAGAACTCGATGCTAAGCGTCTCACCCGTCACTAACATTGTTCATCAGACCTACAAATAAATATATACCATTAGAAGCCCCTCTTCTTCAATCAGCGTTTCTGACACTAGTCAATGGGAAGAGGTGGCCCAGCTCTAGCAGGCAGCTAACGATGTTCGTGCCCAGTGCGACGTCCGCGGCGGTGCGATTCTGGTGCGCGCCATTCACTCATGCGCTGTTCGCTCTCGGGACCAGTGGCGGACGCAGGAACGACGTTTGGGGGAACTCGGAAGAAATCATGTAAACATGGTGCTTTGGAAGAAAATCGGCCAAAATTTAGTCATTGGAGGCATGACCCTTTGCCCCCCTCCCCCCCCACTCTGCATCCACCATTGTTCGGGACACGAGAACACAGCGTCCAGTCTGAGTGACCGAATTTACAGTGTGTCCGCTAAAACTAGCGCATTGTACCACTAGAGTCTGCGGCGGTACCTGGTGTTCAGAAATCACGGTCGTTGGGCTTCGATTCCCGTCAGAAGTCACCAAAACGACCCCGGTGCAAGCTGCCTATCTACAACAGTAGCAATAACCAGCGCCTCCTTATCCCTGTTACAAAACTCTCCTCACTACAACAACACAGCATTACACCCGAAACGCAGGAAACTACTCACTAAAGCGCCCTGGTAGGCGAAGCGTCCAACACGGAACCATACCAATTACTGGACAATCTGGTAACGAATGCGGCGTATCTGGTAACCGCGGTGACCGCTCGGGGCCTGTGATTGGCTGCCACCCAGAGCTAGACGCTAAGAGAAACCGGTAAAAAAGAATATCGGCACCTGCTGAAACTGGCTCTGATACCAGCGCAGGATTTTCATGTCGAGAACATTTCTTTGGGGCTAATGAGTGGTCGTGATTTCTTGGTCGACGTTAGGGACGTAGTGATGGATGGGATGTAAAAGTGGCACGTGGAAAGGCCAAAAACTATCGGAATGCCGGCAAATCAAGCACTTTAGCACGCAACTGACAGTCACGCCATTACGGAATGAATTATGAACCTGCACACAATGTGAAAAATCTGGCGACACCAAGGTGGTCGTTTTTAAAAAGAAACAGAGCATAATCCTGTTCGCTTCCAGACATCATGAAAATATTAATCCTGCAATACTTACAGAAGTTGCCACACAGATAAGAACTTTGATCTATGAAAACATTTTCATAATTTTCCGTTTGCTTTCACGTTCATGTCAGAAATGGTTCCTTCAGGCGCCAAAGCTGTAATGGGTCAAGTAGGAATGTTGACCCAAATCTGACATCACCAAGTTTAAAAGAGCCTCCTGAACACCTCAAATCATGACTTCCTCCAGTTAAGGTCAAGCTCGAACTTATTCGCCCCATCGAGGCGGACTGGTTGAACCCTTTTGTTCCTGAAAAGCGGGAGCCTGGGCTCCTCACTCCTTCTCTGCCAGCTATGGTTTCTCCTCTGCAGCATCTCCACCGTAGGCGAATCCAGGTGGGCAAGTGGAAGAACCTCCCAAACGATCGACCCTCGGCGCCTCTGAAACATAGTTACGGCGCCCCCCCCCCCTAAGGAGGATGACACCCCTGAAATGACGCTTCCCACCTCCCCAAGATGCAACTATCGGCGCTCCCACGACACGTGTTTTGCCACCCAAAAGTTGCGCCCCCTGGTCCGGATGGCGCCCCCGCCTAAATACCCGCCGGTCGGAAATCCTGGATCCGCCCATGCTCTTCACTCCGGCGCTGCCAGCAGCCCCAGGCGTCATTGTGAGCGCGGTCGATGTCGGCGTTGATTGAAGCCCCGCTGTACAGGAATCACTGATTAACCGGGGCACGGACCGGGGGTTGGGAGGGCCGGGGAGGGGGGGTCAGACAGCTTCTTACGGACGTCGTGAGCCGGTGCCGTAAGGGGTGGCGGGGCGGCCCGACCATTCACCACCAGATGAGGCACGCCGACCGACTTGGCAAATTACCGGCAATACCAGCCTAGATGAGCATGATGATGATTGCAGCTTTAGAGATCTAAATGGCAAATTGAAGCATGTCATGAAATTACACCGCTTCAAGTGAGCACGAACCGTAGATTGAAGCCGTGAAACAAGCAATTGGGTATGTGTGGGGCCGACGGGATTATTGCTAAAGATTGGAATGATTCGTACATAGAAAAAACCAAACCAACGTTACAGAGCATCTAGAGGCACCGTCGGACATCACTGGCGACGATGTGGCACGTCTGTAGAAATTCGCCTCGGGCACAAGTTGGACGGATTGTCGCAGCAGCAAGCCGCTGCATTCTGTGAGGTCACGAGGTCACACTGCCCGGAGGTGCTTTCACAGAGGGGTACGCTTGGCGTAATCATCACTAAAATCGGTGCAATTACGACCATGACAGTTTCAACGTTACAGAGAGAACTCCACTCAGTAGGGACCGAGTTAAGGGAAGTGGCAGTACATCGCTGCAAGTCAACCTTCTGCTGATTGCTACTGTCAGAACGATATCATTAAAAACGCTTCAGATCTCCGACAGAATAACTAATGAGCACTGACACTGCGTTCGACATCTTCAAAACTCCTGCTTTCGATTTATATTTTATCTCCCTTTCCTGTTTGTTTGATTTCAGGCCACGCCACTTCGCCCCCGCTAGATACCGAGCCTGAAGCTTCCAGAACAGAGCTTTCAGCCCTGATTCAGAGCACTTCCAGATCACACCACCTCGAGTTAAAGGCACGCCTTCCTTCTGTCACGGAGAAAAATGCAGCAACGATCTGCCCCGAGGCCAGCTGTATTTGAGGCCTTTCTGTTTAGCTGTGACCGGCTGGATCAGCAGTGAAGCGGTGGAATCAATAGTCCTTTGCTGGGGGATCGCTGTTTCTACTTTGATAGACCAGCGTCCAGAGCGTCGGAGTTGGCGACGGTTTACAGAACTTATGCTTGTAATCTAATGAGCATAAATAGAGCACAAACATAATATACTTAATTAGCATAGCACATGTAATATATAGGTGAGTTCATTAGCTTGCAGCATATGAGAGCAGCATAATTAAATAGATAATAAAATAAATAAGTAATAACAGGGACAATATTGTCGCTAGTCTTATTCTACCATTACATTTGCACGCAGCCATCGTAACAAACCTGTGGAAAACCAAAGTTATGTCTATATCACAATCACAGTAATTTTTCCGATAATAATAATAATTTTGGCTTATACACACCCAGGTCAGGCTGCAACTTTCCTGTGAAGGGTTGGGAGAGCGCTCCGTTCAGGAATTTTTCCCGAAACGTCAGAAACATCTACACATAAAGAACGAAACGAGGTAGCATTAATTTCATCAACCAATTTCACCCTTATTCCTTTCATTATATTGCTAATACAGGTAGCACCAGTACACAGTTTTAGCCCTGCTCCGACAGAGGCTGTCATAAAACGGCGCGCCAGCGCACGTGCGGCAGGATTTGGCGGGAACGTGATCCGAGTGCGACCTCAACAGCTGCCTGGGCGGCTGGCATCCGAGAACCCGCGCACAAGGCCAAATGCCTCGTCCGTGGCCAATATTACTTTGTGGAAAACTCCTTCGCAATACCGCAAATTCCCCCGATTTTGGACAAGGAGCTCATTTGACAGATAATTCAACAGCGCATAAAACTTGCATTCGACATTTAGGTTTTATTTTACATGGGCGTAATCAGGACAGTGAAAAGAGGGGCATTTGGAGCAACTTAATCAGCCCAAGGTGTCCGTAAAATATTTTGCAGATGTTGTCGTGGCGCCATGAATTGTGACCGAATTGTAGTTTGAAACACTGCAAACAATAAACTTGTAATCCATGAACAACGATACAGCAATCTTGGTCTGCCAGAAATTCATAAGTGTCACCACGAACAACAAAACAGGAGGCATCATAGATGTGTATTTGAGCTTGGTTTTCTTTCTAAGCCAGCTTTTGGTATAATTGTAACACCTTTCTGCATGGGAATGTTCTATTATAACCGGTATTCGAGTGATTATTAACAACCACACTGGAGAGGGGTCGGACATTAGCGCGCACAGGATGGGGCTGGTAAGCCCCTGAGATATCGGAAACTTAGAGGTTTAAGAAATGCCGATTGGGGGTGGGTGTGGGCTATGGTGATCTACATCATAAATAATTTTCATTGACCTAAGTCTATATTGTCAAGGTCAAACGAGGTCATAAAGGTCAAATTTTGGCCATGCTTGGGACCTGTTGGGAAATGCCCTGATAATGCGTGGAAAAAGCCGGGAGTAAGCTAAAGCCGGACCACGGTCATAGAGGTTGTGTCGCAAAGAATCTTTCCTTCATTTTGAGGTCTAGGCCATTCGAGGTCATCGACCTATGACGTCACAATATGGTATATCCCTATTATGCACACTTAAAGTAGCACTATAGCAAACCTTGTGCTGGAAAGGAGGATTGACCTTTACCCATGATCTTTAACCTTGACCTTGACCTTAACTTACAACTGGGTTACCTTTAGTATGACGTCATAGCATAATATACGTCAGACTGGGACACATAAGCACCGGGGTCAATGACCTTGAAATTTATGGTATTACTTTGAACTTGACCTCGACCTTCACGTGAGGTGACCTTGACATATCATCCCGTCTATATGACACTGTGGCGTCACCACTAGGTCTCCAATGCAAGCAAACGGTTCTCGCGCGGTCGCGGCGATTCAAAATGTAGGTCTGACTTTAGAAGCCTATAAATCAAACAATTTTCGACAAATTTTCAGAATTATTTCACTATTCGACGCCCTTTAAATGTTCTCAAATGCGACCGATTCCCGTGTTTGGCACGAGCGGTTCTCCGGTCATCCTGGAAAAAATAGTTGGGAGAGTATCCGAGGCTCCTCCAGTGCGCGTGTTAAACGCAGAGTAGAAAAAGGGGTAGAATATATACCAAACTTGTGTTTCCTTAACAAGGCATATCAAAATATCAGTCGTGAAGGTCAGTACGTTTCCCCCCCGCCCACCCTCCGCTACATATGATATCGCGGTATCGCTAACTATGGGACGTAGGTCACCTGAGCAGCCCGGGCGTCATCTTGCCTCGGCTCGTGACAGTGGGAACGGCGAGGAAATTCGATTCCCGATTGGATCCCTAGGACACCTCGAACTCCGATGGTTACGGCGACCGTTCATTTGGATGACAAGGTATGACTGGTATTCACCATATGTGGTTTAACGTGTGATATGCTGCAAACAGGATTCTTAGGTATCGTTCTTTGCTGTCGGCATTGCTTGAAGATGTTATAATAAATGTCTGAATCCGGGATCACGAGAGGCTTAATCCCGTGACTGGGGCTTTTGAAAATAGCGGGATCTAATCCCGAGATTGACATACCTAGCAGGAACATTTCTCATGCAATAAATGGTTCGTTGTCGGCAGTCGCTCCGGGTATTTGGATAACAGTCAACACAGCAATCAATACACAAATTTAGACGGTTACAGTGCTTTGAAATTGTATAAACTAATTTCAGCACTTCTCAGCATTCTTATAGCGTCGTTCTCTGATAGTTCACTCATATTGCTCATTCTTGGCCGGTCCATGTCTCTATTCGGTAACCCACGGTGTTGCGTTAGCACGGCAGCGGCCTGGTTGGAGCCACAACTGAGTTATTATATGTCATCTGGAGCACGGGGCTGCAAGTGGACGCAAGATATTTTGACTTGCCCTTTAGAGCACATCCTGGGGAATCGTTTGATGGTAGTCTTATGCTGGGCCGATGCTGGCCAAGTTTTAAATCCCTCTCTTTGTATTTGTAAATCGAACAGTTTTTGAGATATGCCGTATACTGAGAGAATGGTCTATAAAATAGTTGTCAAAACTATTTTTGCATTATTTATACCAAAACCCATTGCAAAGGGCTCACACAATAGTGGTATTGCCATACTTGACCTGTTCTTGCTTTCATGGTCGGTTTTAAGCATAATGAAATGTACGTAGTTTTCGCTGCAGATCTCGGTCCGCGGGTGGCGCACAGTGCTTACTTAAGCAACTCTACAAAGATTTCCAGAGCATGGTTTGTGTTTTCCATGCCTGTTTCAGTCAGTGAAGAATTCTCTATCAGTATATGTGCTCAGAAATGATTTAGAAAAGTTGCATTTCGTAATATTGGCCACGGACGGAGGCATTTAGGGCCTTGTGCGCCGGCCCGCTGCAGGTATTTCAATTACGGTAACGGTGATTTCACTGCTACCGAGCGGAGACGCGCCGCTGAAACTCGGCTGGAGACTACTGGTCTGTACCTAGGCGGCAGTGGCGGATACAAGGGGGTAAGGGAGCTCAGCCCCCTCCCAATGTCAGAGGAACTAAAGTAACTGCACAGCCGGAGGTTGGCCGAAGGCCAAAGGCGGGGAGGGTGGGGGGGGCTCTAACCCTAAAGCCCCCACGACATAGTCCTGGATCCGCCACTGATAGGCGGATCCAGGGGAAGGGTCCTCCGGCGACCCAACCGGCGCCCCCTAAAACGTTGCCCCTCCCCCAGGACAAAAGTATTGCCACCTCCACGATGCAATTTGGCGCCCCTTTGATAAGGCACAAATTAAAAGTTGGCGGCCCTCCCGTCGGAAATCCTGGACCCGACTATGGGTCTGTGGGTGGTGATGGTGGACGGTTTCGCACTTCAACCTATATGTCTATCACCTATATGTCTTTCATATCACGAGACGTGGTGAATCTAAAACCAGGGATGTGGCTCTTTGGGTATGTTTTTAGGGCACCCCAAATGAAATACCGAACTAGCGTTAAAATATATTCTAGAGCTTATTGTTAAGACGTTATACCGGTTTTATCTTGTTCATAAGATGAGTGTGAGGGCAAAAACAAATCGTATATCATACTATATCTTATTATGAGCTATTTGCTGACCCTGTTTCCAATTCCGGCAGCTCCTATGATTTTCGGAAATCCACGCCCCTGTTTGTAAGCGTATACCTATGTCTGGAAATTGATTATACAACCCTTAAGTTGGACATAGTACAAGCCTGCAACAACAACGTTGCAAAGTCTGCGGAAAATTTTGCTCGCTCTTGATTGTTACAAAAATGAAAAACACCTGCAGAAAAATTAACAAAATCAGTCGATGGCAGTAACACGTACGGCGCAGTATCCACAAAGGGTTCAACCTATTCGTTCTGATCCGCATTGTATAGCAAACGATGTAGTGATAAATAATAAGCAAACGACAGCCGACAATACAGCCGTTGTTAAAAAGGACTGCTAGCCAACGGAGCTTCTTTCCCCTAGGGCGCATGACTCAATCGCCAGACGTCTTCTTATAACCATTTGCCATACACAAAGACACAACTACCTGCTTTAAACAAGTATTTATCACTGCCACTACTGCCCTCCCAGGCGACATGCCTGAATACGCCTCTGACGGGTCATCAGTGGGGGAGATCACGTGCAAAAGAAGCCGCACCGCCGGAGAAGGATCGGCCGTCCCGACAACAAGCGGTAATCAGCGCGCGGCGGGACAAGAGGCGGTTACCCCGCTTCAGGCCGGAGACAGATGGCGACACGCCGCAGCTTCTAGCGACAGAGGATGATGGAGAGAATGGTGATTGAGTCGCAGCTGCCTCAATATTGCGACAGTTATTGGCGCCCGTGACAAGGTGGCGTGGATAACGACGCCGTCAGAGTGGTGCGGGTGTAATCAAACGCTACGCAGGTCGCGGAAGATTCATCACAGCACGCCGCCTCCATCAACTCTCCACAATGTGGCATGAATCGCTTCATTCACGCAGTGAAGCACGGGTTTCAGACTAGCGTCGCACAATCCAGGTGGCGATAGCTCTTTTCTGAGGCTTGCAGTAGAACCCGGAAGCCGAGCTGAGAGGAGCAATAAGCCCAGCCGCGTTCAGAAGCGAGACAGCTACACAGTGCGATTTCACACCTTACCTGACACGCGGGGCTGACTATGAATTATGGTGCGCTGAGCAGAGGTGAAATACACCAGAGTATTTATACCTAAGATATAAAAGTATTTATACCGAAATACCTAAGATATTTACGTTAAATTGATGGATGGGCCGCTGCTCCCTACACACGGGTCCAAACCTGCTCATATAATTACTGTGTTCATTCTGACGGGACTTTTGAACAGTTTGGTGTATTGTAGCAAACGTAGTGGAAACCCTTCTCTCTTCCAGGAAAATGGCATACGACGTGGGAGCAGCAGCCCCAGCTATTCTGAGGCGATAAAGCTTTGAGCGCTTACACGGCCAGGATCTCCGGTAGATGGCAGTGCGATCAGCTCACCAGAGCCACATCAGGGCAGGTGGTGCACAGGAGAAGTGAACTGCTTCCCTGACTGTAGATCCGCTTCTTTAATTAGATTGCTCATTGGAGCTACGTAGCTTGCTTTTTCCGATCTGGTAAAATAATTTCGTTAAAAAAACAAAACAAAACAAACACGCACAATTTAGAATTTATAAATGGTTATGCGCCCATCCTAATTGATCTCACAGGTTTCATCTCTTCAAATTTCGCACACTTTACGAGCACAACTTCCCCTTTGGATGACGCCTTCACATTATCTTTTCCGTTCTTTATACGACATTTAACCTCCCGTTTTAACCACAGTAATAGTCATCCAAGAGGCTCAAAAGAGAGGACGAGCGCGTGACCCGTTCATTAGACTGAAAAGACACATATTTTGTAGATACAAAATCAAATGGATTAGATTTCATCAAGATGAATGCAACGCTGGGAAAGAACATGATCATCTCACTAGCAGTCAGTTAAAGAATCTGAACAGTAAACAGCGCAAGAAAAAATAAATGAATACATTTCCATATACGCAGTTCAGCCAGCTCTGAAACTTCAAGCTGGCGGCATTTCCCCGAAGACAAACTTGGCCGCACAAGTTGTCCCATTCATTTCTCCAGACAAGCATTAATTTACTCAGTCAGCCAAACTTCGCCCCGAAAGCGTAAATATTCAGGTGGTGACTATTCTTCCTGCGGAGGGCGGGTTAGTCGCACGCGTCTGGCGCGCGGCCGGTAAAGTCGTCGACGATTGGTAAACTGTTTACAGAAGTCGGCGCCGACGTTAGCGCACAAAGGCCCCTAGATTTGCAGAACGAAAACGAACTCCGACGTGCTGGATTGTTAGCAGCTGCAGGCGCGGAAGAGAATGCAGAACTTGTGATCGGATTGATCAAGACTGGTTCGTTGACGGTATGGACCGAGTGTTGATCAAACAAAGTTCATTCTAGTCTGGCGCTTTCGGTAATTGATCACGGAGACAATTGACGAATCAGATTCATTCCACCTGTAAAGTGGTGCCGTGAGGACATTTTCTCATGGGAAAATCATTCATTAAAGTTGGAAAGGGGACAGAGAACATTCTCGAAATGTCTTCCAGTCAAAAAAATTCATCTGAAGATAAATTGACTTCTGGGCTATGGGAAACAACAGGAGTCATTATTGACACACTAAAGCACTCTCGGAACAATTTAAAACCCTGTCAAGATCCATCGTCTCATTATGAACGATGAGTCCACAGTGTGGACTCAAACCAGTGGCGGATCCAGGACTTCATTTAGGGGGAGCTAGGGGACTCGAGTCTCCCCCGCCATGGCCTCCGAGCAACCTCTGGCTACACATTTACTATAGGCACTCTGACATTTCGGAAGGGGGTTTGAGCCTCCTGCCCCCTCCCCTCCCCCTGCATCCGCCACTGACTAGGGCTGACGCATCATCACCGCTTCACTGCACAACTCATTGCGCATGTCACACGACGATGCAGCCGGCTGGCCACCGAACTGTTCAGTTTGTGCGCGCGCTCCATTGTCAGTGTTCCTCCGCAGGGCGGGCGGACGGGTGATGGCCCGGAGCTCGTTGCGGTGGCTGTCGCGGCGACTATGCCCGTTACTGCTGTCGGTGGGACCCCGCAGCCACTGTGACATAGGACCGCCGACGCACGATAATGGACCTCGCTAGAGATGCAGCTTTGGTGCCCGAACGGTTGCCGGCCGGAAAAATATTAGCTTCTGCCTAGAGCGGGGGTTCAGGTAAAGCGTAGAAATGCCTGGTCAAATGGTGTATGGGGAAGTGTAAAAAGGGCGCTAGAGATACATTTATTTGTATCGTCATCAAAATTGCGAGGCATGAGTAGTAAATAGCAGCTTCCCCAATAGGTTGGCATAAATACCCAAACACATTCAGCAGCTGTTTCTTCTTTAGAAGTACCTAAAGTGGTTGAGCACGTCAAATGTACTTACTGCAACAATTGGACATTTTCCGGATTCCTTTGAAGAATTTCTGTATATTTGATTTTCACGCTACTTTGCCAACCAACTTCCCCTAGACGGAAAAACAAAACTCAGAAAGGAAAAGTCCGCATATATTAAATAGGCCTCAGCCTTCCACACCTACGAGGAACAAAGCTAGCAAAAATGAGCAGCATCTCTCTTCGCTAGCATCGCTTGTGTGCTGGAGGATTCCCACGTTCACGATTATAATGGTAAAAGCGAGGCAGCTGTGTGCAGATGGGGCGAGACACGGCGCGCGGCGGCGGCGGCGCAGCGACGTTTCGAGGTGTCACTTCCAGCCGACACAAAGCCCGCAGAGATTGCATTCAGATAGCCGGGTTGGAGCTGTCAGACGCCATATATAGGGGAGACTCCGCCGGCTGACGCGTCAGACACGCGGCATGACGTGTCAGAATGGAAAACCCGCCCTCCGCTGGGCCCGCGTCCGAACTGGGCTCGATTTTCGGTTTCATCAATTTACGTTTCGCCGCGTTTTCCCACCATTAGCCAATGAAACGCAGTCCATACGGTCATAATTGTTCGAGTACTTGCGATAGAATTGGCTCGCGTTTCACGAGCGTTACAAGTAGCCACCGTTCAGGAGCACACAAGTGAATGACACACCACGTGGATTGATGGGTGAAAGACAAGACGTGATCCATCGAAGCCATGAAGCACTTGGCAGTCATGGTATTCCACCTGGACAGACTTTGGCTTCTGTGATGCATATTAACGGGAGGGCCCGACGATGGCTCTCAGCAGTATCCCAATCACAAATTCAGCTCGATCTAGCCAGACGTGATCACCGATTTAACATTCCCGTTTCTAAAGGTATTCCCAGAATTCGCCAAAATTGAATTTTGCAAAAAAAACAGATGGCAACTTTGTCATATTATGCTTTTGATCTTGAACGCAGTTAAATAAGACTTGTAAATCAACGAATAACGCAAAAACGAAGGTCGATGTTTTGCACCGGAGTGCATATGAGTGATTATTGACGGGGATGTATAATTATATCTCTTTGAAGGTCTCCGGGCACCTCCAATGAAGCACCGAGCCAGTGTTAAAAAATCCTTCAAAGTGTCTTAGCCTAAATTTTCAGCAATTTAATCTGTACAACAGGCTTGCGGGAAGGCTAAAACGCTTGATATTTTACAATCCCTTTCAATATGCTGGATTTTGACATTGTTTCAGGTTTGGGCACCCCCAATAATCTTGAACAAATCTTGAATAATCTTGAACCCCCGGTTACTGGACATCCTCACACTAAGAACATCTCCGCGCGGAGTTTGTTTTTCTGAGCGGACACGGGGCCGGAAGTCACGTGCTCTCATCAGCTGTTCCATCAGCCTGTGGCGCCCCCCGCCGGCATCAAGACGGCTGTCTGTGGATCACGTCACAGCGGGGTTCACGCAGCTCGGCCAGGCGCCCTGGACGTGACCGATCACCACGCACTCTGGAAATCACAAACTGTGCGCTACCGGCGCGGGGGGAGATGGAACGCTGCAGCAATCTAAGAGAGCCACGTGTGTGGTGGTTGTCGGAGATTTAGACCCCAGAAAGGGGGGCCAGGAGAAAAGGCGCACCAATTCCCAATGGTAATTTGTGTTGTATCCACAACCTTAATGGATTGATTAAGACAAAAGAAAGCAAACGCCTCAAATCGTGGTGTAATTCAAACCAAATGTCTTAACCTTGGTGTGAATTTGCCGACTCCTTAAAATCGCTGAGAGCACTTCAAAGCTGCAAAGTCCACAGATATTCAGCATTTTAGGCAAGTCACCCATTACTGCAAGGTCCGCAGACAAAGCAAAGCTGTGGATGCTACTGTCGGCTTCTTTCACACAATTTTCACACCGGTGGAATAAAATATTAGGGGTACCTAAATTTGAGACAATGCCAATATACTAAATTCATCATACTAAAAGGCTATAGAATAATATAAAACGTGTCTTACCGCAGGTCCGATGAACTGCACAAAACTAGTTGAATGTCCTTAAAAGGAAAAGCACGAGCATTTAAAGAATATCTAAGCAGTCCTTCGACGTTTCTTTGGGGTGTCCGTGCACCCCAAAAGAGATATAAGTATTCACCACAGCAGTGGCACACCAGTGCATTGGTACGATTTAATGCATCATTTGTTGTAAAAGATATCAATTTCGAAGGGCTTTTCTGTCTCAAGCTCTTGAAACTTTTGAACAAAGCGATAATACACATCTAACTTTTAAACAACGGACCTAAAGCTGTAATATCACTCCGCACCACTGAGTACGATCTGTTGAACCAGGAGGAAGGTATCTAACCCCCCCGCCCTCTTACCGAATCGAGCGGCAATTCAAGAGAAGGGCATTCGACTCCTTCCTCCAACAGGACATTGTCAACAATGTTCACAGCTCTGGCGTTTGTAACACCCCTCAGTGACGGTGGAACGTCCGACTTAAAGGGGGAGGGCACCATGGGCTTTTCAACCCATTTCTTTCCAGTCAACCCCATAGGGTTAGTGTTAAAATTTTTGATTCAAGGGAGGGCACCGTGCCCCCCAGTTCCACCGCCAGTGACACCCTCCCACCTCTTTCACTCCATCTGAACCCGTCACTGAACCAATCGTACATCGCTATCACAGAGACCACCAACAAATCACCCTTTCTCTGAAGCAAGGACTCCAACACCAAATACGGCGCAACCGGGCCCGCGCGCTGTCATAAACAGGCAGCGGCGCACCCAGGCTCCCATTTCAGGGGGACGCTCAACCCCCCCCCAACCGCATTTACTTTAACTAACCTCCTACTATGTGGTTACCATCAACACTCGGAAATTTCGGACCGGAGGCTTGAGTCCCCTTCTAGCAGCCGCCGCTGTGAACAGGCATACATATGAGCGGCGGCCGGAGCGTGGTCCTCATACGAACGCAATGGGCCAATCATGCAGAACCCTTCACACAATTGCAGCTGGTCCCTATCCATATATCATCAATGACCTCTCAGAGAGTGCGTGAGAAGCATACCGGCCGCCGGGGTCCGGCGACGGGCGCACGCTTGGCGCAAGATTATTTTCTTAGAGTTCGAATAGATGGGAGACGTAGCCCCGCGGTGCAAAAACGGCAGAGTGAAACTCGCAGCTGACCAGAGAGAATTGTTTTTGCAGGGAGGAGTGTCATCTCTCACACTTAGGCCGCCAGCAGCGGCGTATGACAGTTGTCTTTCTTACGCTGGACGCTGGCCTTAATGAAACTCCACCGCAGGCAGGGGATTAGTGGGGACATTCGATAACTTTGTACGCAAGACAAGGTTGGATGAGCTGGTTCAAAATCCGTGCTGATGTGATTTATGATATAAATCTAAGTGGGCTGGGCGAATTCGAAAACTGTTCAAGCGCTCGATTTCACACAAAACCTGTTACAAGAACTGGAGAAGGACATGATGCAGCTAA
The DNA here is from genome assembly GCA_034440635.1 of Lepas anatifera. Taxonomy (NCBI): domain Eukaryota; kingdom Metazoa; phylum Arthropoda; class Thecostraca; family Lepadidae; genus Lepas; species Lepas anatifera. The sequence continues at coordinate 1,363,308 of JAOTON010000773.1, read as the reverse complement.
GTCGGATGCAGTGAAGCAGCACAAATTGTATTGATCTATGTTTTTGCAACTAAAAGCATAACTTCATTTAGCAGACGACTGTGAAAGATTGAACCTAAAATAATTTGTCATTTCAGTCCTTTCGGTAGCTTCTTTGTCCTAGTAGCTTTCAAACTGTCATAAATTGCCCCGCAGGATTGCATGATAAGTATTGACCTAAAATAGCATGTTTCCATTCCAGAGCTAAAAGCAGTGACAAAAGTTTCTGCCAGTTTTTTTCTCGACCATAAGTGCACCGCACTACTATAGCCATCCAGCACGCACCCACACCCGCAGAAACACAGGAAAAGCTGCGGTTTCAGAGTTACACGCGCACGGGCAGGTTTGGCGCGGCCCCGAGCACTGGCCTGAGCAGCGGGAGGTCACAGCGCGTACAGCAGAGTTACGCGTCTGCTCATCATGCATGCGTGGCACGTGTGTTCCTCGGGATGAAGGGAGGGGAGGGCGCTCCGGGAGTAAGGACTGGATGGATGGACAAGTTTGCTTGAAAGACTGACCAAGTCACTGACCGAAGCGGACTGCTGGACCAGCAGCCAACTGGACGATGAACAGAATGTGAAGTACCTGTAGACTCTTCTGAATAGCACAACGTAGAAATTTAAGCACTGAAGACGGGTTTGATAAGTATGAAACGCACTGTTATCTCCGGAATTAGCACAGTTCTTGCATGTGTTGGAAAAATGCGGAGGAATACGATAAGGCTCACACGACCCAACTACTTCTCAAGTCACTTGGCTTCCTCCACATGCGCATGATGGCGACGACTGGTAGGTTTGGCGCGGCCAAGTGCAGTGACCTGAGCTGCAGGTCACAGCATGTAAAGAGGTTACGCGCGTGCTGTGCTACAGCTGAAGCCAAATTCGTTAAAAAAATCTTTATTAAGATTAGCACACTCTTCACTTAAAATACATAGGTGCGGAGCGGAGTTGGCACAATGACGCGCCGAATCAGGCTTCCTCGAATTTGTCGGCTTGCTCACTCTGTCCGGTTGGCCAAAATCGTGTGGTACTGCTCTTGTGTCCCATTTTTAGTGCATATAAAATGACACGCTTTTTGTTTTTCTTCCTACAAGAAGTGCGATTGAGCCATGCTCTTTAAGAATTTGAACCGATTATGCTTCACCTGTGCTGCTACCTGAAAAAGTCAATTAATGTGTTTTGAGTTTGAGCTTAGGCATCAAGCAATTCCTACTCCGGAACGAACCCTGGTATCATATCCGGTGATTGGCCCCGATAACCAACCCGTCACCCTACGGTAGTGCATTCCCAGGAAACACACGCCGTGAAAAAACTGGAGCTTTTCTGCCTAGTGAGAGCCAATCTACTCCAGAGAACTAGATACACAGTGCCAACGTCTGTCTGCCAAGGCTGCATGGACCAGACTGGTTGCACGTTCATGGATGACCACTCAAAGAATCTCCCCACTGCACAAGATAACACGCCACAAAACTCCAATCACTCTCAAGAGCTGCAGCAGCATCAAGCACTCTCCAAACTCAGCACTCGTATTTCTTCCCACATACTCCAGACACTCGAAGGGCCCGCTAATTCCACTTCACTCTAGCGGCCTCACAGAACGCATCGGCCAAAGACTGGCGTAAAGACAAGAAACGCAACTTCGTGCTTCCTTAAAAGGAGAGAATTTATTGCATGCGTACCAGCAGTACTGTAAAAACCCATCCAATAACCCCAGCTAGCTCCAAACAGCGTTTATATAGAGTTTCATTACCGATCGTACATGACACTCATTCACGACCATACGTCAGGCAATTGCATTACAAGTGTTCTTCGTGACGGCTGGAGGTCCTCGATTTGCGGCTGTAGGTCCTCGGTTTTGTTACACAATTAAGTGTTTTCGCCACTACGCACACGTTAGCGCACCGAGCATGTAATCTTATTGGACACCCGCAGACCCTGCAAGCGATTGCACGTGCTAGAGGAGAGAGTCGCTAAGGCACAGAGGCACTTACAGGTATGATAGGAGCTGTCATAAGATTGAGGTCGCATTCCACGTGTGCGCTCTCCGTAAGCCGCGCTGAAATCCGATCCTTTGTCAGAAATACCTGCACTGGTAAATCTCATGTATATGCAGCGCAAGTCGTCATTGTATGCCCTTGGAGATTTTCAGCCATTATGTATCCTATAAAAAGAAAATTTAGAGCTCACGAGATCGGTCTTTGACCGTGGCTAAAACTAAGACGCCGGACATAGCGCCGTTGAACTGCTGCATGCTTCAGAGTCAAACGGATCCATTCTCCATATATGTAGCGCCACCTGGCAGCGAATTTGGCGGCATGTCTAAACATAGCATCCGAGCACGTCTAATCAGCATGTAAACCCCGCAACTGGCGCTTCCCAACAGACAACAGGACAGCCCAGCCGCATTCCAAGACTGCCCATTCGAGGAAGTATTTTCCAAGAGCGCTGCGCACTGCTAGCGAATTGCAAAGTCAAATCACCACGTGATACGGTCAAACGTCCCGACGGTAACACCAAAACCTGCACCTGCAGTTTTAACGGTAACTGGACAGTGCTGACACCGGCACTGATGGAGCATCAGCATCGTGTTTTTTCCAGGCTCAACCGGCTGTCACTATCAACTCCGCCAATCACAACACAATAGACTGGGTGACTGTCATGACATCATAACTGGTAGGTCGGAATGTCCGGGTAATGAAAACGCCATGCACAAGCAGGGGTGTCTGCACGGATTTCTTACAGGGGGCGGAGGAGAGGGAAGCCGTTTATATGGTGACCGGGGACGGTGGTGCAAGATGAAACCAATCAATTACTGATTTGTGAGAGCACTGTTGTATCATCTAACTTGTAACCGATTTGGGAACATTTGCATCAGTATGAACGACAATCCAGAGAGGAGGCTAAATTGAGATTCGGTCGAGTGCTGGAATTCAGTCGAACATCGGAACAGCAGCACCTCCCCCTCCCCCGCTTTCGACGCCCATGTGAGCAGGCCGCCAATTTCAGTGCTGCCAACAAGGAGCGAGGAACACAAGCCACAGCGGGCCACTGATGGCGATCGGAGTGGATATTCCGTAAAAGAGGCATGGATGATGATGTCAATATTTCAACCTGATAATTTTACAGATAAGATAGATAAATATGCTGTAGTTACACGTTTTTGGGGCCAGGAACTCTTGGAAATCACCGAATCAGTGTGCATTCCTGCCCAGTCCCCTCCTGCAATGCTCGTCTCCTCGGTGGTACAGTTCATACAGGCCAGGGGGTCCTGAAATCACTCAATTGTGTAGTCCTCTGTAAATAGCAAAATCGAACTCTAGAAACTCCCGAACCCAGGAACTTAAAAACTCAATTGTTTGAGTTCTACGCAGCCGACTGGACCAGGGCCGCTAATTCTCAAGGTCAGACCTATCAGAGCCACATTGCATCCTGGTAGGGGGACCAATACCTGCATCCTGAGGGAGGGGGAACGACCCTCTAGGGGGGGGCGCCGGGGCACGGTGTGAGGGCGCCGGATGTGACGATCAGGAGGGGGTGACTCGTACCCCCCCCCTGAATCCTGCTACGTCCTTACTCCTCGCGTTGAGCACGGCACCTGGGGCAGCCCTTCCCGAGCACACCCACTTTTCTACACTCATAAACTTTCTCAACCCGTCCTTACCCTAATCCTACAGCGCATCGTTTTTCACATTTGTATCCCTTATTTAGATTACGACGAACTAGAAACCCACTGAATGGTGGTGATGTTTCGAATCTAAAACACAAATACAGGGAAGCCCCCGTACCTATCAGGGCTCTTGCATTGATTTGAAACTATGCAGGTTTATTATTTAATTCAGCAAACGTCAATTAGAAGCACTATCACTAACCTCTGATGTCATTTTTGGCCCAGTGCCAGGACCGTAACGTGTTGTGACCAAACAGTGCAAGACTGTGCACACAATCACAATCACTTACAACTGACTCGGCGAAGGTCTCGCTTATCCCATCAACACGGCTGCCGCTTCGCTACCCCTCCATATGCCAGCCAGCCTGTTAGCGTTTCGCTAACGAATAATTAACACCTCATTATAACTTCAAAGAAAACATCGTCGGTGCTGTCAGAAACGTCTGCCGACTGTTTCACACCAGCAACGAAAGCGATGTCGAAATGTTCACTTTGCTCTGCACAGCTCACCTTACGGAACTTTTGCTTCGCAAAGACAGCTACAGCGTTGTGAGTTCAGCTTCACCTTTCAAACTTCCGCATAAACAGTAATTTGATTCCGATGTTTATCACTTCGGCGAACGTAGTTGCCCGCCTCTCGGGCGGAGGTATTCGCAAGCTAGCTTGCAGTACTAAATCGCGCTTCAGTTTGTTAGAATATCGACATTAAATCGTTGCCAGTCTTGGGATGGATTAGCTGTGTCTCTTAAGGGGTGTTTCATCACATTTCCCTGCTGTTGCACGCGACAGTTACAACACCAACCGTTTATACACGGCACGGCGCAGCACCAGCAATGATATCAACGCAACCGATGCCACAAGTGAAGGGATGCAAAAACAATCATGGGCTAGCTCAATAACTTTGGTATGGATGAATTAGAATGAAGGCAGAAAACCACCGCTCTTCGCTCGGCACACACACACACAAATAAGTCAAGGTCCCCATGGTTCGTCCGAGACAGCGGTGGATATAAGGAGGGATAGCGGGCTCAAGCCCCCCTCCCCCCAGATGTCAGAGAGCCTATACTTAGTGCACAGCCGGAGGCTGTTCCGACGCAATGGCGAGGGAGGCCCGAATCCCTGCGCCCCCTCCCCCATTAAGTCCTGCATCCGCCACTGGTCCGAGATATGGCACGTGATGTTTAAGCTATGAACTCTGACACAGCTGCCAGCTACTTACAGCCCGCGTGACCTCTTGACCTGGCGCATGGCCTCGGGGCGAATAGCCGCAGCAACTCACCTGTGAACAAAGAACAGTGGACGTTAGAAAGCGGCACATGTCAAAAAGCCATTAACAAAGGCCCATCAAATGAGCCCTGGTCAAATGAAAGGCATGGAGCATGTACTGATGTACACACCACACAAAGTGGCTGCACCTAACGTATAGGCTACCATGCTTTGTGCTGCCATTCAGAGAAATAATAAACGGTAATCATGGCACAATGCCCTATAACAAGCACGGGATATTCATCAAAAATATGATTTCTAACGTCATGTACAGCGCAAGGGAGAAGGCATAGTGGAATCCGTGAGTTGATTAGTGACCTCCGTCGCATACCTCTGATAAATATATATATATATATATATATATATATATATATATATATATATATATATATATATATTATATATATGTGTGTATAGTGACAAATATAGTTAAATATGTAGGGAATTTCAAAAACTAAATTTATAATATAATCAATATAATGTAGTGCAATAATATATAGTGCAATATAATGTTTTTATAAATTTAGTTTTGAAATCTAAACATCATAACATATATATATATATATATATATATATATATATATATATATATATATATATATATATTTTATATGTACTGCCGAAGCAAGTACACTTCTAAGAAATATGGATAACAAAGGTATCACAGATCCAAATCTACTTCATTAAATAATGCTGGTCTTTAAACTGAACATAAAACTCGATGAAAGAAATAGCATCGAGAACCTAATGTTTTACTCCTTTGTAGGCAGGACAATTGATTAAGGGGAACTACACAAATAAATAAATTAGCAGGCAATTGAACCCTCAATGCCGGAGACATGACAATAACCGGACCTATCAGGCACCAGACAAAATTTCCGACATGTCTGCAAGTCTTCATTATCTAAGGGAGTGAATCACGCTGTCATTTACGGCCTGGCTGCGAAATTTACGAGCTGGCAAATTTTACACGAGTCCCATCTCCGCTTGTTGGGTGGTCGCAGTAGTACCTTCAAAAAAGGGCGGGAGCGTCACAAGAGTTTCATCCGCGCCATTACCACATTACATGGCGCCGACAACTTCTCACTACTGACACATGTGCCTTACGCTGCCAGAGGCGGATTCAGGCACGGTTAGCCTTGGGGCGGCTGCAGGGGGTGAGGAGGAGGGAGAAAATTGCTGAACTCTAAAAATAGCATTTCTTAATAAAAAAAATTAGGTAGAAAATGTTTTAGTCCCTCCCCCCACTTCTGGCTTCGCCAAACACGCTGTTCTTGGTGAGTCTAGAATCATGCTTGTACATTTCAATAGCTGTGGGAGGGGGGGGGGAAGATACAACACTCAAGTGCTGAGGCCGTATCGCACAAAGCTGAGTTGTGTACTTATCCATCACACCGATAGATCCGTAGCATACTCTGGCAGTCAAAATCTATAGATATCAAAACACTTAACAATTTACAACCCATATTGCGCAGCGCTGCCTGAGTTCTAATATATAAGTCCAAGGATTTACCATACCTAATCAAAAAGACTTACTATTAAGACCGTTGGTTACATACGTGACAATCAAAACATTCACAAACAAAAGTCCATCTCAGGGCCGGGAATTGTTTTCCTTCGGGTACCACAGAAGGGTATAGGGGCAGTGGCAGCCTGTTGGAGTTACAGCGTTGGGTGGAGCGGGTTCGGTTCCCGGCGGCTACTTCTCTACAGGACAGAGTCGGCCAAAGCTATACAGCCTAAGCAGCTAGCGCACCGTTCCACCTAAGAAATTACCTACAATATTCAGTGAGGTTAAGTCCACAAACCGTGAAAACATTCATTCCTAAATCACGGCATGGTCCCAAGTTCAGCGTATCAAATCCATAGGCTTAGGGACCTCCAGGACATTGGAGAGGCTCGGATGTGAGATACGGCCCCCCTGGTCTACCTGTTCCTACGCCCATGGTCAAATTGAAGATATCCTTAAACTTTAATCTCAATCCTGCACAAATAGTGTAAGATTGGAGAATGAAGATATTCTGCATCATTTGAGGCGGGTTTTTATGAATTGAAATTCCAGTGAAACTGCATGGTCATCCCCAATGATGCAAAATATATGTATAGATTTAACACTGATCTTGTACAACTTTTCTTTCGCTAACCCTCTTTTATATTTTACTTTTTACACGCATGTACTTACTTAACGTCACGAGAGCGACGGTGTGGACATTGTCTCTCTGGTCGTGACGTTACGTACAGAACCGTCGCAGTGCATCCCCGGATACCCCATGAGGCAGACCCCTCCAACTAACGCTGATGACGCCAGCTGGTCACGTTCGCCCATGTCCAGGTGGCGCTCGCCGGCTTCCAGGCTCCCTTTGCTATTGATGATGATTGGAGTTTTAGGGCACTTCTGCACAGGCTATACGTGTCCCGTCTCCCTTTGTTATTGGTTTGTCCACCCACTGTGGAGCTGCAGTTTTCGATGATTGTGCTAGCCCAGCGCTTTTACAGGACTTCATCACAACTGCAAGCAAGAACTTGATTGATTATTTGGGCTTAATGGTGCGCCAACCTCTGCACTCATATAACGCAAGCAAGCACTTGGAAACCAGCAAGTCATCAAACCAGGTCCTGGAAATGCCACGTATTTACAAACACATTCGATTGTGGCGGAGAAAATCCGGCTATCTAAGAGCCTTCTAGTGAGTGAGCCCCGGGCGCAGACCTAATGACAAGTGTCCATAAACAAGAACCCTCCCCCATCAGTTAGAGCATTTGCCTAACGAAATCTCTAGAACATAGTGCGGCGAAATCAGATAATGGCAACGTATATCGAAGCCCATCAGCAGTATAATTCTGGCCGTATCTTCAATTAAGATCCCCGCCCCTCCCGTGCGCAGAGCTCTCCAGCATCACCTGGGGCCTCGCCTGCTGTCTAACTCCCGTTCAGCCAATTTCACCGCTGCACGTGCAAAACTAATGATTGGACCGACTGCAGGAACGCTAGCTTTAATACACGTTTCTGGTAGGTGGTATGACGCCCACAGGCAGACAGTGTACAGAATCGCACCGTGTTCAGTTGATGCTGGAGAGCAAGTGACTGCAGGTTTGCCTTAGGGTTGTGGGATCCATTTCAGTCCCGAGATCACTATCTGCATTCCATCTCTTTAGGCTCACTGTGCTTTGAGATGACAAGGAATCAGTGTTCAAACACGTTGGTTCGGTCAAGGCAGTGGCAGATAAAAGGGGGAGCTAGGGGGCTCAAGCCCCTCCCCTCCCAATGTCCGAGTGTCTATAGTTAATGTATGGGCGGAGGCTGGTCCGAGGCAATGACAGCGGAAGCTGGAGCCCCCACCCTGAGATGAAGTCCTGGATCCGCCACTTTTTCAACGTACTTCAAGATGCTGTCATCCAGTTGCTAAGATCTGCGTGCACGATTTGGTGCACTTTGGCGTTATTTCGTTTTGCTAGTAGTTGATAACCAATGAGGTTAGTCCCCGCAATGTTCTCCGATTCTCTTCAAGACCGGAGCTCCATTTTGACTCAGCTTTTAATAACATCGCGCACAGGTGTTTCACATATATATCACCGCACGAAAGCGCATCACGCTAGCGGTGAAAATCGCCTTTATCTTCTGTCGCACGCAAAGCTGTCACCAGAGTGCGCTTCCGCTTCACCTGTAACTGTTCGCGCACGCGCCGGAGGCGGGGCACCCGAGGGTGAGGGGCTCTGTCGCAATTGCACCGCCTCTCCGCTCACAGTCCCGACGTCGTCCCGAGCTGTCTCGCCCTCCGCTGTCTCTCGAGCGCATGAGCGTCACGACACGTGATAGGGGTCAAGATGAGACGCAGGGGCGGATCCAGCCATCACAAACACGGGTGCGCGCAACTCCAGCAGTCTGATGACCTAAAGGGTGCAACTGAGCATGGGCTATATTTATAACACTCCGGCCGCGTTTACAGGGGGACATTTGTTAATGCAATTCCTTTTTGTTTCAGGAATTTCTAACAAGCCTCAGTTGCCAGGCGGACGTGGACGCAGGGGAAATTCACTTCACCTAAAACAAAACACACATCTAAGCGTAAAAACGACTATTGCTCTGACCTCTGGCTCTATTATGCAAGTCGCACACCTCCCCCCCGGCTGCTTCTCCTGTCTCCGCCCCTGATCGGAAGCCGTGTCGTGCTGGGACGCCAGATGAGATGTGAGCCTCACCCGCACGACACCCACCTCACCGGACATAACACGCCGCTCACGAACGTCCACTCCGGTACATCACGAACAACGGCCCCGGATCGATCACGAAACGGAGGGGAGAGGTCGACGGCGCCCTGTTCGCAGTACCGTGATGGCTCGTGCTGCAACATTGCACAGATGCGCCGTCTCACGGAACCGCAGCAGTTCAATCACTGATGCCGATTTATTGGCTGTACCCTGGGGTATAGGTCATGGACACCCATAATGCCCACAACAACCAAACATCAGCAGAATTAGCACGAACCTCGGACGAGGCGGCCCTCCGAACATGCTGGACGCCTGCCCTGTGGCTACGTCAGGGTTTTTGTCCTCTTTCAGCAGGGAGCGGACAGCAAGTTCGCTGCGGGTAGTCTGCTTCCCTCCGGCTTCTACCGGGGCACCCTCTCTGTCAGAGCTTCACATTGACAAAGTGAAGAGGGCTTGTGGGACTGAGGAAGATGCTATCGTCACGGTGAGCGATTTGCTCACTCACTGGTTCCGGATGCTGTCGCCTGAAGGGCTTTCCGAGAGCTACCCACTTAGATAAATTACAGAAGCTCGAACTGGATCCGTCTGCACGTCCGACCTCTTCTAAAAACAAAATAAAGGATTGAACGTGTTAGCATGTTTTTCCCTTTCGATTTCAGGAAACAGAATATCTGGAATACAATGAAGTATCCAATTTGAGTTACCAACTGCCATTAGCGGTGCATCTCCTCTGCAGGGAACATCTCTATTGAAAATTTCAAGCATGGGACCGTGAATAATTCCCCATCTCAACCAAATCCATCATGCAGCATAATTCACCATGCAGACCTGCTATCAACAGTCACGCTTTTTCTCTGAAACAGTGGTGAGGTGGCGTGACTTCTGAATAGCTCCTGTTTTATCCGCTTTCTCTTGGCACCCACACCGCCCGGCTCTCCCCCTCTCCTCTAACCCAAAACCCTTCCCAGTCGGTTTCTCAACAGCGCATTCGGCTGGCACCCACTTGATCCTTCACATGCCGTCCCAGCGCGAAGACACGCAGACAGAAGCGATTCGTCGCGACTCGATACGATCGAGGTAAAAAAGTGGTCCCATGAGAATCCAACAGATCAGTCCAAGCTGGATGGAACCGTTGTATTTTCCACCTTCATCCCGACCGTGCCGCGGTGGGACGTATCACTTGTCACGCGCTCGTAGGGCTCGTAGTCGTACGCATGGTTGGCGTCAAGGCACCGTCGCTCTCGTAGTATCGGTGGCGACACGTATCGCGCTATGACAGGAATGCACAATCCCGACCGTGACGTCACGCGTCTGGTTACGACCAAGCCATCTCATCCTACGTAAGATTACAGTGAATATGCAAAATGATAGATGCCACAAAATTTAAGCACAAGTTCAAACGTTCAAAACCACCCGGCCAAGGCATTGACAGACTACGAAGAAAATGCAATTTATGCTTCATATTTTCCACAATCTCCCAGGATCTGCACTGGCACCACCCTGCAGTGCAGTCCGCACAATGCGTAGGTGCAGACTAGATCACGATAACCTTATTAAACTCAGTGACCGGTCTCTTCACCACGGTTCAGTGCTAACTGATCGGAGGCCTGGCCTGACCCGCGCGCGCGCTGTGAGTACGCCAGAGGATAGGAGCGGAGCTCCGTCTGCATACAGAGAGTGCGGCCTCCTCGGGGTCGCCGCACACCCAGCGCCAGAACGTGGCGACCGAGCGGAGCGTCATCTGTGCGGGGATGAGAGATGGTGAGAGATCAGCAACGTGGGAAAAAATGTGAGAAATTACACCCACGGGGCAGCGCGCAACGGGAGAGGTGCGCCGATGACACTGAACGTGCCCAGCTGGCTGTTTTACTCACGTCTTCCAACAGCTGGATCACAGGCATGTGTCGCATTCCAATAATTGGCATCGCTTTCTCAACATCGACAAATATTACCAGGTCTCATTTTGATCATTGATAAATTTCACTACGTTGTAGCGGATTGCATTGGGGGAGAACGGAGGAGTTCGACCAGCCACGCTGGACACAAGAGCACAGACGGCTGGCGTCCGATAAATATGTACAGTTTGACCTGTGGCAAAACAAGGTAGCCCAGAGCACGGCGCCGAGCTAGGTACGAAGCCACTGTAATTCTTACATCATGTAATGTTTGGAATCTTGACCATTTCATTCGTGCTTGGTGCTAATGAAACGACTAGGCTCACCGCGTGCCGATCAGGAACGAAAGTTGAAAAATCGGGCACCTTTTTTAGGACATGCAGCACAGCACATGCCAGGGCAAAGCCAAAGCTTCCAGGCCGAGTTCCGGGTCAGGGCGTTGACTCCGGTATCGACCTCGGGGAAATTTGATCCCTGAAAGATACTCGCGAAAGTCTTTTATGAATTAATAATAATTATTGGGGCTTATCGACGCAAATGCCAGGGTCATATGGCGTCGCCAACTCTTCCCTGTTGGAAGGGTTTCTCGGGAGCCAGCTTGCTCCTTGTTCAGGAAGCCGCCGGGCCTTGAACCCGGGTCGGCTGCGTGGAAGCCAGCTACGCTGACCACCCACACGCGCCCCTTTATGAATTAAATTGGAGTCCATTTGTCTGCAAAAACAATTGCAAGCCATGATTATGAGCTTGGACATGTTATGTTATGAGATAAATGACTAAGCCAAAGTCAGGAGTCACTGCCGAGTCTTCTCAACGTTGATGCCGACATCAACTTTGGGCGATATTTCCGCTGGCAAGTTCCACGAACTCGAAATATCATCGACTTCCACCTTTTCTATGTGAGATGCCTCTTCAAAACATCGAGTTCAGCCACAAAACAATCACTTTCCGCTGTTTTACACCAGGAGCCGGTGTGACGCTCTCAGCAGACCCCGCAACCCTGCTTTTAAAGGGATGTGCACTTCATAACGTGATTTTAACTGAGATAGCCAAGTTGTAAAGCAAGTCGGAAAACCCGGTACTCCATATATCATTTGTCTTGGAACTCGATATTTCCGTAGAAAAACTAAAACCTTCCTGACACCAACCCCCTCATCAGCCCCTCGCCGGGCGGCCATTGCTGTGAGCTGCTGGTGGACAACATATGCTGACGTCACGATGAGCATCAGCCAATCGAAGCCCTTGAAGCATTTTGAGTATGGTAGGTGTTGCCAGATCATGACATCATCCACAGGCAGATATTTATTGATTTTCCTAGAGGGTATTTTTAAAACAAAATATTGAGTTTATTGAACATTTTCAGGAAATCATTAGTGGTTTCATTATTTTTGACTAAAAGTACGCCTAATTTCACTAAATTCCAGGATTCGACCGAGGTGTCACATTCCCTTCAAGCGCCCTGCATAGCTACAGCTCCCCCACGTTCAGCCGCACCTGGCTTCCCGGATCATCGGAAGCTATCTTTCACTGACGCTCAACCCCGTCATTGCTACTGTCACGAGCAGATGGCGATACTGCAATATACACCCGAACGGCCAATTAAGCGACGCCAACTTTGCAACATGTTTGCAGCGATGGATACAGCTGATGATTTATAAAAATGGAGAGGCGGACGGGTACGTTCACAGCCGGCGGCGGGATGCGTGAGACGCATGTATCAGCTGACCCACTAATGAATGCACGGCAGAGCGATTCTGCATTGTCTCGGCCTTCGCACAGCCTTGCATTGAGACGGGGAGGGGGAGGGGAGGGGAAGGCGCCGCTGCAACACTCCGGAGCCAGAGTTCCCGCATGCAGAGTGTGGGTACTTCAGGTCGTCTACGTCAGAGCCAGAACAATGCACGGACACTCAACGGACGCCCTCATTTACCTCACGTACCACCGCAATGGCGCGTCCAGGCGTAGAAAAGAGATCACCAAGGGATTTATCGTTGGCTCGACTTACTGATAGAATTTTGGTCGATGGCGATATTAATGGAGGATTCCTGATAGTAGGCGAAAAGAAATTGCAAGATCTTTCTTATATAACACAAATTCATGAATACCAAATACTAGCTCACACGCTCTTTCAGGAGCCCACTAAGCGGTCTGGGTGGCGCAGTCGGTTAGCGCGTGCGCTCGGCTCAACCCGTGACATTCTGTGTGTGTGTGTGTAAAGTGTCGCAGGCTCGAGTCCACCCAGTGACAGGATTTGGCGCCCTATCCTAGCTCAAGCCTAGTTTACCCCCGCTGCCCCTCCGACACCATATGACCTCAGCAGGTAGTACCCTCGCTAAGCCCCTACAAATTATTAAGACCCCATTAAAAGACATCTTCATCCGCCCCTGGCACAGTACAAGCAAGCAAGGTAGAGCGGTTGTATAAGAGGCGATTCAACAACCGGTCTGCGTTAAATGTGAGCCGCCACATCGCGCTAGGCTTCAAGACATTTAGCACTGTAAAAATAGAAAATGGAACTCGTGGTGACCATTTTCGGACCAGGCATGACGTGGAGACGTCTGCAATGGTTTACCACTCACTGCTACTGGTCAGGCACGCACGTCCCCGTCCGGAGTGCAGCAACCCAGGACAAAAATCCACGCACCCGCGGTGCGTGATTAAGTGCGCAAAAGCCGCTCAAATGCGCCGATAAATCCCAATGCTGAGTAACGCAGTCACAACTACCAACAATTTTTCAAAAATTCTGCACGACAAAAATACCTGCAGGAGAAGGACAGGTTTCCTGGTGGGCAGCCGACAAAGACAGTGATTAAGAGTCAGCACGCTTCCGTGCAGGACGCCATCACACGGATTTTTACACTTGTACACATTACACCAGGAGAAGGCATTCGCTGGCGCGGCACGTACAGAGTTATGGCGTCCATCACCGCTCCGTTTCCAGGCAAGGGCGGTCGTAAACACAGGCCTAATCGACAGAAGGGCGGAAAGGCGCTACTTTCCAATCAGGCAGCATTGAGCTTGCAGCCATTGCTAGTTCAATTGACCATTTCGCACAGCATAGCACAAATGAGCTGCCCGTCTCCCGCATCAACGCCAATATCAAGAAGCAAATACCGTGCTGTGTTATTTTCATCATAAGCGTCACTATCGGCAACGAGCTCAGGAGGCCAGTCAATCCTAAACCTGATGCTGACAAGAAATGTTTCCCTCTAGAACCAAAGTTAAAAGATTCCTCCGAGTTGGGCTCATCATGCATTCCCCACTGGCGGGTTACATTTTCCGATGTCTTCCCAAATTGACCGAAATCGGTTGATTTGGGATGAAAAGACGTGTTTTGGCTTTTAATTTGGGCTAGGTCACCTGCTTCCCCCCTTCCCTCCTGCTCTCTATTCCGACCCATATGATTTTCATAATTCTAAGGCAGATGAAGTCACCGCCGCGACCCCTTGATAGAGAATCAACAGTTGTGTGAAGTGGGATCACATTTCGAGCATCATGATTATCGATATATCAATATCCAGATTGACCAATCAGTTATCGGGTAGCGTGATGAGTTTTCGCAGTTTCACAATCAATATTGCTAAGGCTTGAAACATTTCTAAGCATCCTAAAGGCGGCCAAGGAACATTAAGACATTGCATTATCTTTTCCCCGCTTCCTTCCTATCTTCCAACCACAGCTCATCCACTCCTGGGCTTCAGCCTGTCCGACCACTCAGCACACAGAACCAATACCTGCTGCCTCCATGACGAGTGTACACTCGCGGTGCCTTGACCCCATCCAGAGCTCGCGGCCCTCATGTCGGCCGGCAATCGAGAGTAGCAGCAGCCTATTGGGCTGAAGAGGCCTCCAGCCTGCTGTCCGAAGCACTGACGCAGCGAGCGGCGCATCCGGCACATTCACAGCGCTCAAACACGGCAGCATGGCTGGGCGTTCAGAGTGGGCTGTAGCGGCCGGCGACGCTAATTCGGTAGCTGATAATGCAGCCGGGCTGGGAGGGGTCGAACCTGGTTACAGAGGGTAATGAAGGGAAGAGGGGGCGGAGACAAAGGGTGTAGGATCGATAATAGGGACAGAGCGCCGTGTTGGGAATTTTAGCCTGGATTTGGCCGGTGGAAAGTCATGTGCTCAGATTAAAGATCTTCCCAGAGGGTTGATGGAGTTTCGGAGACTTTATTTGTGAAAAGATGCGGCACATATTCCTGAGATTTTGGCACATGTTTGGCGGTCAACTTCATTGATCATCCCAATCCAGAAAATTAAAACAGTTAATGTGTAAAATCCCGGACAATATTCCTATAGTAAATAATTCATCTTCACGGTATCACCGTTGGTTAATCTTCTTTTTTCACGGGGGTTGCCTTCGCCGCAGTGACCCTGTTTAATCCATTAAGAATGTGGCTAGTAAATCATTTTAAGTACAAAGCAACTTAAATAAAAATATACCGCCCTGTTCCCATCTCTCTCTCTCTCTCTCTCTCTCTCTCTCTCTCTCTCTCTCTCTCTCTCTCTCTCTCTCTCTCTCTCTCTCTCTCTCTCTCTCTCTCTCTCTCTCTCTCTCTCTCTCTCTCTCTCTCTCTCTCTCTCTCTCTCTCCTCTCTCCTCTCTCTCTCTCTCTCTCTCTCTCTCTCTCTCTCTCTCCCTCTATCTCTCTGTCTCTCTCTCTCTCTCTCTCTCTCTCTCTCTTTGTCTGTCTGTCTCTCTCTCCCCTCTCTCTCTCTCTCTCTCTCTCTCTCTCTCTCTCTCTCTCTCTCTCTCTCTCTCTCTCTCTCCTCTCTCTCCTCTCCTCTCTCTCTCTCTCTCTCTCTCTCTCTCTCTCTCTCTCTCTCTCTCTCTCTCTCTCTCTCTCTCTCTCTCTCTCTCTCTCTCTCTCTCTCTCTCTCTCGCGTGTTTGGGAAGGACGCCACAACTAGGTGAAAAGACCCGTCCAGATCTCATGAACTGTTAACGGAGGTGGTTTCGGCTCATCTCTCCATAATCGATCTATCAGAGGTGTCAAAAGTTGACCATACACACCACGAATGCCTCCGGTAGCACAGATCTTTGAAGACATCAAACTCCTTTTTCTGGAGGCTCTTTGCCCACATTTGCAAACGCATGAAGGCCGGTAATATTCGAATCGAAGGCCTGATCCCCCGAGGTTTCATTTCTAAGCCAACCGTGTGGAATTAACACATCTAGTCGGGGCTAAATCACCCGGAACGTGACGAGGATGGGGTTAAAGGGATCTGGAGCATCGCGAGGTCACCAGTCCCCACATATCATCAGACGTTAGGAAGGGCGCTGAGAGACGCAGCTCCTCAGACCGGCCACGGAGAAACTCCTACAACAAAACGATAAAGACATTTTCTAGATTTTCCGGCGAATTCAACATCACGAAAACATCTGTGTAGAGCTGTTTTTAGGTATGACAAGGAATGGAGATGACTACGAGGTCAAACAAGATTGGAGTGCGTATAACAATTCATTCACTGTTACTATTGTTATTGCTTCTTTTTTCGCCAGCGTCCATCGTAAATTTGGGGTAAAACTACCTGAGCTTCTCCCTCAAGCGATCAGCAGCTAACTAATTGTCTGTAACTCAAACACATCCTTAAGAGTGAGCAGCAAACGCGATTTGTTGATCTGAACTTTTAATTTGGCAAAGACTCGGTGATACGTTCTGAACACCTTCCGGCCGCCTCCTCTACCCGCGGTACCCGCGGGGAGGTACGACTTTCAGCGCCATCTGTTGGGGGTTCTTCCATCACGTGCCCCAAGTCTCAGCGACAGCCGTGATTGGCACGCACAGGTGCGACGGTCACGTGACACCACTTAACACCGGCGACACACACGCGCGCTGCCAAGAGAGATGCGACGCTCAACAAAGGTGGGCGGAACAAATACAGCACCACCAATACTAACACCTGACGATACGGAAGGGTCAGAGTTTTAAAGAAAAAAAACACAACTATAGTCCTCCACCTGGTGGGTCGATCACCACTTCACTCTGAAGCTGGTTCCGCCTCTGCCCCGGTCTTCGGCTGCAGACAGCCCACAGGACGCGTCACACGATACCCTGACAGGTGGGGCTCATCCGCCCGCCCAGTCGCAATGCTGTAGCCTGCGGCACTGCTGTCCGGCATTATGTAGCCTGCGGCACTGCTTGAAGCCTGCGGCACTGCTGTCCGGCATTATGTTGCCTGCGGCACTGCTGTCCGGCATTATGTTGCCTGCGGCAGTGGCGTAGCCCGAGGCACTGTTGAAGGCTGCGGCACTGTTGTAGCCTGAGGCACTGCGTAGCCTGAGGCACTGGAGCTGGCTGAGGCACTTTTTAGCCTGCGGCAGTGTTTTAGCTCGCGGCACTGTTGTAGCCTGTGGCACTGGAGTATCCTCCGTGGTATTTTTGTAGCCTTCGGCACTGTTGAAGCCTGCGGCACTGTGCAGCTGTGTAGCCTGCGGTACTGTGTAGCCTGTGGCACCATCATGTCGTCATTAATTGCACATTGCTATTACAGTCTGATATTACATTGCTATTATGTACAGTCTGAAGTTCCAGCGACGGCAAGAGCAGTGCCCTCCCCACCCGCGCGTAATAACTCGGGGTCTACCAATTCTAAAAGGCAGCTGTGGCAACTCCTCTCCCAATGGGTGGTAATATGACCAATCCGTGCAGGTGCACTTTGCCCTGACCCTGTGGTAACATACCAAGATGGTCAGGGCGAATGGTTTGCTCATATATGTTATGCCCTATAATGGTCGTACTAAATGAAAATGGGTCACGCCGAGGTCCAGCCGTGTCTTCGCAGGACTAATAGCCGACAGGGAGCAACAGATCTACGAGATGGTCAGCCCCTCCCCTTACTTTTTTCAAAACTTCCCAAATTGAGACAAATGAGAAAAAATCTGAAACATTTGCAAACGGTATATGGGGGACAGAAAAACGGAGTCCAAATCCAACGAATTTCGTTTCTAGAGGGCAAAGCTTTGTTTTCAGTAACAGGTTTGAAAATTGACTGACCCTCACTTCTTTGTCGGTGGTGACGCTTCTGAATCACAGCAAAGGCGGATGGAATTAAATCTTAATGCTGCATAGTGAGCAATACACAATTTCCTACCAGCTACACTAAAATCACTAGAGGAGGAGCGTTTCTTCATTAAGAACTATTATAATGTTATGTTTCCTCTTTTAAAACCGATGAGCGATTAGAACACAGCGAGTTATTCGTGGTTTATACTAGCTCCCAAACTACTTAACCTTAGCTGACAGGCACAGATGAGGACCAAACAGCTGCTGTACCTATACAGAGCCCCCCCCCAGCTCAGCGTCGGGCGTATTTCGGGACGGGGAGACGACAAGCTTGCAGTGAACCAACCAGCTCGTCACAACAGAGCGTGTTCCAGAGCGTGACGAGGACGCACCCCGGCCAGAGGGAGGGGGAGCCGATAGCGGGGAGGGGCGGAATATACCGCTGAGCTAGAGGGCGGGAGACGCTAGCAACCGCCATACACATGAATAATTCATCCTAATATGTGCTGCATTGTAATGATGCTCTGCGATTGTGTCTTAAGATCTGGAGCTAGCATTGCTTGAGAAGATCACGTAAAAATTTGTCCTGGTCATTAGCAGAGTACATTCTGCCAGCTGAAAACCAGGCACTACATGCAGTATGAAAGTACTTACACTCCGTCCTGTCAGAAGTTACTCATTTCACCACTGGTATGTGTAACCGCATACTAAGACAGATATTTTTACAATACTGGATGTTTTGATTTTTGAATTGACAATCGATTTATGAACTGTATCTCCAATAAATCAGCGGAATATTAAAGCTCACCGCCTTCGCCGATAACTCATCCGCAGTCACGGTAACATGAAAACGTCACACTCAATCACGCTAAAACCGGCCGAAGGCTATCATGCAACCGAACCCACCCGCAGAAATACCACAAAAATACTCGCCGTCTGACGTAATGTCAGCGTTCGCTCCCGGCGGCGACCACTGAAGCGAGCTAACGCGACATGCCCTGGACGCGACTGCAAAAACTCACCGGCGGCGGCGGTGAGGCAGTCGCCGCGGGCCAGAGGTCAACGGGGTCGCGCACGTGCCCCGCGGCAAAACGGACCGCCGCAGGTAATGCGAGCCATATGGTTTGGCATTGTAGGCGGGAGAAGCGGTAAAACTTGAATAAAACTGATGTTTGCAGAGGAGCAAGGATGTGGATTTATATCTCTTTGTGGGCTCTCAGGCACGTAGTGTTAAAATATGCTTAACATTTTGGTGTTCAGGATTTTAAGGACCTGAAATTATGTTTACACAGTTCAACGAACCTGTGAGCACACCAAAGAACACTTTATACTGTACTATATCGGTTCAGTTCAGTTCAGTATATTAAGAAACAATCGACACGAGGTAAAAACAATGGGGTGGCTTTTCGTGTTTCCACGTCAGTCATTAAAAGAAGGCAACAAGATAAGATAAAACTTGGGATAAAAGACAGATAAAATCATGCATACAGAGTAAAATCACACATAAATTCATACATAAAAAATAGGATCACTGCAACTCTCTCATCTGTCTGTCCAGCAGCATACATCTTACAGTTGCCTTAAAAGGCACGTCTTCTCCTACGTCCAGCTCGTTCAGCAGAGCTGCCCCTCGGTAGGCCAGCCTACGCCGCCCCTATGAACATGGT
This sequence comes from Lepas anatifera, assembly GCA_034440635.1. Lineage (NCBI taxonomy): Eukaryota > Metazoa > Arthropoda > Thecostraca > Lepadidae > Lepas > Lepas anatifera. The sequence goes on along the minus strand of JAOTON010000773.1, from coordinate 1,343,581 downwards.
GGATATTGACACTTTTCCAACGCCAAATCATTTTTAAAACGCCACGCTCGAACGGAGGAGTGACGTCCGCGAATGAGTGCGAGGTATGATGTGTACGAGTGTAGACGAGGTGTTATGCGTGTGAATGTATGTCACGTGGGATCCGCACGAGTGCGTGCAAAGTTCGAGTGTGCGAATGTGACACGCAGCAGGCGCGTAAACCGGCACACCTGGGTGGCAATAGGACAAGGAATCCAGAGGTAACACGGATTTGTGAACCTCATGGTGCAAAATTCAAGGAACCACAGGAGACGGAGCGATCAGTAAGACATGATCTAAAAATCTCATTAAAATTATCGGGTGAGTTTGAGCCAATTATCAAGCTGCTAGAGTCTCCAACACTTTTAAACAAATATCTGCTGCCATAAAGCTTCAAGCTTTGGTTTTACAGCTTAAGATATTCCATTGATTTTCAATGGAGAGTCTGGATTGAAAACCAGTATTCGGTTGCAGGCGAAAAAGGTGCCAAGCCGCACCCGTTAATATTCGCCAAGCATCCTAGACACAAGCCATTCCCCCCACAAACCTGCACAGCGAAAGCCCAAATTCAGTGTCCAATACACACAGAAAAGCCCTTGGTGTCAAAGTTCCAATGCAAACCTTTACCGCTCCAGCCCCAAGCAGCCGCACACCTCCAGTTACGCACAGCCACAGGGTAAATAGCTTCCGTCTGTTGTTCTAATGCATGCCGGCATGCCTTAATGAGCGCATCCCTGCGCAACGATCCATCGCTGCCTCATTAGACCGTTTGGCTGTCCGTCATCCCCTCCCCCTCACCCCAAACATCACCCTTCGCCTGAAAGCGGTCCTGTTTAGCGGGCGCTATATTTGGAGCGTGGAGATAGAGAGCGAGTTTGGGACTCTCTCCCGGAGCCGTTCGTACGCAAAGGTGGAGCCGAACACGAGGGTTTTTAAGGTGGAATAATATCGAAAAATTGCTGCATTAGTCCCTTTAAAATGGGCCGGAAAATGCTCGATCTTGTTCCACAAGTAAAAAACAGCTAAAACAAAGGAGCAGGAGAATGATAACTTATTTTGCGTCTGGCTGCCCTACCAGCAAAGAGCAGCCGCTCCACCAGCGAAAGTTGCAACCATCATGTTCCATCTCCTCCGGAAGCATAAGAAGACCTCAGCTGCCTTGCCCGATCTCGAACTCACGCATCATCCATCGTCTCCGGCGGGGCGTCGCTTCACCTGGTGCTGGTGTTCCTCCGCGCCGCGTCGCCCATCATCGGCGCGCGCCACAAAAAGCACCGCTGCGGCGTACAGCGGCGCAGCTGTGACAAATGACGCCAATGACAGACCCAGAGCGCTATCCCTCCCCTCCTCCCTGCCCCGCTCCTTACAGCGGGCAGGAACCGGCACACGACAGGTAACGCATCACAGCGTCGAAAACGACGATGGAAGACCGCGGCGCTTCGAGAGGTGCTGCAGCGGGTCAGACTGACTGGAAAGCTCATTGCAAGGAGTTGCATGTGTGACTAGTTGACTGGTTGTGGATCCTCACTTCACGACACGCGATGCCTCATACCGATAAGTGGCGAGTGGAGGCTATAACCAGGTCGTGAGTGCACTGGACACCATGGTTTGCAGCTAGCACTGCAGTCACATTCCAAAGTCCGCTGCAGGTAATACGCTCAGACATGCCACCAGCGACGCGGCGAAACCACGTCTGCCCGTCTACATATTAGACCTGACCATAAGTTAAGGGTGTGTGCATAATACTAAGATAATATATACATTAACATATTATATGCATATTAATAAAATTTGTATGATCTACATAATTAGTCTTACGTCCACGTCAAGGATATATACACTGCATTTGACCACCGGCGCGCTCACAAAGGCCAGTTCCTTAAAAGGGCTGCATTACCCAATGGAAGGATGCATTAAAAAAGCCGCTCCAGTATCAAGGGCGTTCGCAGGGGCACCGTTTGGGGGGGACAACTCAGGAAAAATCGTAAAAACATAGTTTTTTTAAGAATATCGGACAAAACTTCACCATTTTTCGGGGGATCATGGCCTCCTGCCCCCCCCCATTTGCGTCCGCCAGTTTCCAGTATGAGACGAACACCTTATAGAAAACCCACTGAGCCGGTGCATGGGATGAAGCGCTCTTTCCAGACCTTCGGCGCCAGCTTACTCCATCGCACGTGGCACTGTCTACCTACCGCAGCGCAGACCAGCTGAGGGATTTGGGATGATGACCCTGCTACCTGCATCAGGCACGGGCGGTGCTTGCAAGCGGGCCCTCTCATAACTACTTAGGATCAAATCTGTGATGCCGAGGATAGTAACTGTGGTCTTCACGCTTAATTCTTCTCTGTCTGTCACGCCCATGTTCTTAAATGGGCTTGCATGATGAAAAGCGGGAGCAGGGAGTTATGAATAAAAGCAGCACGCGTAAGAGTGCAGCTGGGACTTCTGAATGATGTAGCATCATACCAAACAGATGCTAAAATAATACTGTAGACGATAATGACTCTGATATTGATAATGATGATGCTATCACAATACTGGTTTGCGATTTTTGATTGATTTCCTTATTGGTATTGGCATTGCACTGTTATGCCAAAATATTTCGATCAGCAATCCAGCAGCTGGGAGTAGGCTAAATCATGCAAGACCACTGATTTTTCTCAATGATCCAGCTCCCCGACAAGCCACGTTCCGATGTAGTAGTACCAGCAACCTGCACTTGTCCCTGACACCTCCCCTGTCTGGCACCATTAGGTGGCGCCAAGCCTCTCCACCCCTCTCCCCCGATAAGCAAATTGAGCGGGCGGCTACATCGAAGCTCGCCGGGTCCTCCCCTTCCCCCTCTGCACGAGCACGGGTAGGTACGCCCTCTCCAGCCCCGCTGGCAACAGGCAACGCCTCCCGAGCCCTGCAAAAACGGACAGCTCGGCGACGCTAGCCGAGCGCGACCTTGAGAATGTCTTACAGGAGCGCCACGGGGTTGAGGGGGTGGGAGGGAGGGGGAGGGGGAACATATACGGCTTCATCGCTCGGGAGCCATCACGGATCTGGACTCACGCCAAGGATACTCGTAGTCTTCACGGTTTACGTCTGCCCGGGAGGTGATTATTGTAATGTTTGGTAGCATGTTAATTTTTCTGGCGAAGATGAAAACGACAACAAATGCCTTCTAGCTCCGGATTCTTTTCACCAACAGTGTTCCCAGCGAGCAATAAAGACTTGGACATGAGCCCCTTCAAATACCTCCGTACTTTGGAACCTAGCATACTTGAGCTGCTAAACAAATTCTACCAACGACACTGTATTCTGGCCATTATCGTGTTCAAGAGCTTTATTGAATATGCACAACGTTGGTTTTAGTACTAGTATTTTCAAAAACTGTGATACGATTATTGTGCACAGTGAAAATCACCCTGCGAAACGGACGAAAACACTATATTTTCACGCAAATAACTGTGCGCAATAAACTTATAATCGCCTAACTTTATGAAATCCTGGGCAAGTTTCAAAGAGTAGAGCGGTTGTTATTTTGAGCGGAACCCGCTCAAAATAACAACCGCTATTCAGTAATTCTGCCCCACGCCTGGCGCATTTTCCCCATTTCGTAGGCCGGCATCCCCTCAACTTCGCTGCACTGTAAAAAAAAAAATACAACGTGACCAGAATCATATTTCTCAGCGTGGTGGAGCTAAAAACAGTGAGCAGCAGGAGCCTAGGTCACGTGACGCAGGCATATGACGTCACTTTCCAAACACCAGCACAGCGGGTAGTACGGGCCTGGGTCACGGGACGAAGACATATGACGTCACTCCTCGAAAACGCCTGCCCGATATACCCCTCTCATTCCTTGTTGAGAGCGCTGTGCTTCAAGCTAAACCACCATCAAAGCCAGACCATGCCTGATTGTTTAGGTTAATAAGTGCAACTAGTGTGCACTTAATGCACCACCATGGGAAACAAGATCAAGGGTACGATGGCCCATTCCCGAAATATATATTCCTGAGAATTAAAGCCATTAATCCAACCAAAGGTTACGACACCATTTGGAAGGGCTTTCCATAGTGCTCCTCCCTTTGCGCTACCAGTCACTGCAGTTGGAAGTATTTTGGGGTTTAAAGTGAACCACACAATGAAGCGCTGCAAAAGGAATCTCCTTTCCTCCAGCCAAGTGAGAAGGAAACAAGGCTTGAAGGTGACATTCTCATCTGCGGAAGTGGAGGATTATGGTACGTGCTTAATGCAGCCTCCCTCCCCCTCTTCCCTTGCACTTATCAGCAGTGTTCTAGCCTAGAACGTTATTTTCATAACACTCCCGTTCGAGGAATTGCATACAGCCACCTCGCGAAACCTAACGTCTAAAATCACACGGATCTATTTTTTAAGTTTATCGTTCTGATACTTCAGCACAATTCTCGTTCCACCACCCTCCCCCTCCCTCGCCACCCTGGATGCGCCCCTGGCTAATCCGTCGCCATCATGTCGTCCAATAAAGCAGCTCGGGTACCCGCAGCTGCCCGACTGCGGTCCTCGTTCCCGCCACGCGACACCCGACCCGCCCAGCCGCCCAGCGCATACAGCGGCACAAAGTCTCTCTCCGCTCCGGTGAATGTTCTTGCTGATGTGTATTTTGTGCCACATCTGTAGGGACACCCCTCGGTGCCCGTCCTGTGCGATACAGGGCGAATGATTCAAACTGTCCTTCCTGATGCCACACGGGTCTGGCTTGTGCCCGTCTTGTGCGATACAGGGCGAAGGATTCAAACTGTCCTTCCTGATGTGACACGGAGCCCGGCTCACGGACATTTGGAGAAATGGTATGGCCGGCAGCGGCAAACACTGAGCTTTGAGGCACAATTTATGGCTACTCTGAGTGTAAACACTGTGCAGAAAGCTGGGCTTGTTTGTTCTAAGTGACAGGCTGAGGGTAAAAACTGCTTGGGGACCGAAACGAGAACTGAGAGATCGTTGCGATGAAATCCAGAGCTGATTCCAGATTACCGATGTACATACGTCCGAGCTGGGCAAATCCAGAAGCATTCGAAAGCACCCATCCGTACAAATTAATAGAATTGAAGAGAAAACTAGTATAATTAGGGCAATTCTTCTTTCTGAGCACCAAAAATACAATTTTACGGCCCGAGTAAGGATAAAGTGAGTAGAGAGACATTTAGAGAGCATCATTCGCATTGTGATAAAACATTAAACACACTCTGAACAAATAAACGACGTTTTAAAAAAAAGTCATGCGTTTGCCAAACGTTCTTTCCTCGCCTTTTGAGACTCTTTCAAGTTATTTGCCCAAAACGATAAAAATATGCGGAACTATAAGCAGAAGTGCACTATACAACTCACTAGTCTCTGATCAGTCACACAACCAAGCCAGCCACTTCTCCCCCAGACGCCACAGTGCACAGCACGTGGATGAGGATTCGTGCAGTCCGCCAAAACAAAACAGGTTCCTGGTCAAGTCTGATCCAGACGAAAAGCTTTAGTCTCATGGCAGATCAAACCCAGACTGGTGGCAGCAAAGCATACAAAACAACTTCTACCAAAGCCGGTTGCCCAGTCAGACTATCCTCTTGTTCCTCTTGTATAAGCTGCTATCTAAAACCACGGCCAGATTTGAGGTGCTGACTAATCCTCACATCTTGATCAGAGGCAATTTCCCAACTGCAACTTACTGCACTGACAGCTGACTCCATTTTGAGCTAAATGAAGACATAGGATCGGCTGGAATGACATCATAAAGCTCCTAAACCCTAACCAAAAAGATCGCATGAGGCGCTTGTCTTCTGCCAGAAAGCTTTTCAGGTTGTAATGGCGACATCATCACGGCCTCTTAAGAAAAAACTCATCAATCCTGGGTCGATGGCCCGAGTCTTAGACCCGGAACGGATCTCATCGAGAACGTTTTACAGTTTTGTTAAGAGTCTTGTACAGTGCCGGATCGGGTTTGCAGGGTTCTGGTGCAGATTGATAAGGACTTATCATTTTACAAAAATGATTTGTTACAAACCAACAATGCCTTAAAATTATGGGTTATACACCGATCAACTTACAGAAAGAGCCTATCCATACGCGAGCAAGGCACGACTCGACATTTAAAAGTTGCTGTAAAAGTGTTCCAAAACACAGAAGCATTACGGTTTTGGACAATTTCTCAGAAGTTTTGAAAAAAAAACGCAATGAAACCAAACGCTTCCATCATAGAGATTCCCTGAATCATTTTGTGCAATTATCCGCTAGGATGAGGATCTACTGCAGGGAGTTTAGGCATTACCAGAGGAACTGCCAGTACAGGTTTCCGCAGGGGTTTATTAAAATTGTCCGTATCTTTTGGATGGTGTAAAAACAACCTGTAAAAAAGAATAGATCGCCTCCAACGAAACCGCACGCACAATACCACCCGGGTCTAGTAATGAAAAAGAATACTCACCAAACTAAACAAAAAATCCCATTGCAGCGTTTGACCGTTACAAATCAGCAATAAAGTATCCGTAATATCGTCAGAGACCGCCGCTTCTCTATCTAAAAAATCGCCGGGTCCGCTGCAGCGCGCCTCAGCAAGGTCGCGCCGCAGCGGTAGGTGCCGCGGACTGCAGCCAACGTCACGACTTTCCCGCGGAGCAACACCGCGGACCAGTAGGACTTGTCAGTCACCAGATACTCCGGCCGGTCCCGGGACAGGTGGTCCCGTGGGGCGGGACGCGAGGCATGGAACGGGATAGGGAGGGACAAGTAAGGGGAGGCAGTACCTAGGTGAATAATTCGGGACAGAATAGAACAGGTCTTTAGAAGAAAAAAACTGGAAATGTGTAGGACAAAGATGGTATGGGACAAGGTGGGACAAATATTAAATATTGGCTTTCCGCAGCAGAATGGGATGGGACATACTTAGTTCCGGCGGAATAGGATTGACAGACTAAATTAGAACGGAATGGAATGTGAAAGACTAAAGCAAGGATAAATTCTATGGGACAAACTAAAGTAGGCAGGAATGGGACGGAAAAATCTAAATAGGAGGGAACAGGACGGAACAAAGTAGGATGATATGGGATGGAGCAAAGTAAGATGGAATGGGATGGAGAAAATTAGGAAGGAATGTGACGGAACAATTTAAATAGGAGGGAATGGGATGGGGCAAATAAGAATAGAATGAGATGGGGCGGGACTTAAGAAAGGCGGAATGGGTTGTGAAACGACGGAAGTAACTGAAAGTACGACGATTATGAATCACTACTTCCACCCCTAACTCCAGCTTAAACGCCCCAGCCAGCCCCCGTTCTGCCCAGCAACGCTGCACCGACCCATCAACGCCAAACACGCCGCGGCCCGTGCCTCCAGCCGTAACAAATGCGCGCCGGCGACGCCGCCGAGTCAACAAACTCAAATATATTCATTGAAAGCAGCCGGACGACGTCTGTCGCCACACAACGCTTCATCAGGTCGGACCGAATCCTTTGAACTTTGGTGCTACATATGTACGGCCGCTGCTCGGCGACGCTATCGCGACAGCGGCGAGAGCTTCGGGAAGCGGCTCGTGGCATTTGCAGCTTGTAATTGTATGCGGGTACACATTCTGCGCGTCGATGAGATGATCCCAGCGGGTCGGTTACAGCAGCCCGGCGCCGCGCGCTCAGACCTGCATTCGTTTTACGGTCCATCAGTTGAGGTATGTGTGGTATTCATATTGGGGACGACCCGCAACGCGACACTGAAATGTCATTTACATACAGTGGGTATTGAAGAGAAGGCTTGCCATATCACTAAGATCTTCGTTGCAATATTACATAGACGGAGCGGATATAAAGGGATGTGCGTGCACGCTGGTCACTTCAAATGAGTGCAAGAATCGATATTTTGAAAAAATATTTGAGTCGGGTATCCTTGTTGAGAATTTAAATCACAGGATCAATCTGATTACGGAACTAAAGTTAATAGCAGAGCTTCTGAAACAGGAGTTTTCCGAGACTATGGAGTGAAATGCCAAACTTTGGAGGTGAACTGGCAATTAAGACTCACCCAAAACGAAGTTCCAAAGGTATTTACAAAAAGCGAAGTATTTTCACATTTTACCTCCATCATCAATACAACTATCTCATCCAGATTTCAACTATCTCAACCGGATTTTCCATTCACCTCTTCCCGACCTCTCTTTAATAAAATGTATGGTTCTTAGGAACCACTCAAGAAAACGATCACATTCAAATATATTCACTTCAAATAATTACACAACTATATAAAATTAATCAAAACACTGGGAAAAAATGGGGTAAGGCAGGCTAAATATATTGTACTTACCCACGTCATGTACACGCTTGAGACCATTTCACCACGAGTCCAAAAACTCACCTGAAAAGAAAAGAAAAACTTTGATTAGCTGACTGACACGCACATGATGCTTAAATAGTATCAGATGTAAGATCCAGAATGGAACAAATTTCGATCACTTTCCATTCCAGTTTTACTTTGACTGCTTTGTAGGACTTGTCGCCCAATTTATCTCAACCAATCAAGACCTGTCAACTATAATTGCTGGCTCGATTTGGGCCAGTTTACATAAAAACTAATTGATCACTTTTAGACAGCGGTCGTCAAAATGACACCTCAGAACACTTTCTGTAACACCTGACTTCAGTGGGAGGGAGGGAGGGCGGGAAGCGACACTTCAGGGGGCGCTATAGACCTTTCAAGGGGGCGGGGGTGCCGTAACCACTTCAGGGGGCACCGAGGGTTGATCGAGGGCGGGGGGAGGAGGCGAGTGCCCCTTTCCTCTGGATCCACCAATGGGACAGTGCATTCGAGCAGACCGTTCTGAAGTGAACACTGTTGAAGATTTCCAACCGCAGAGGTCAGTCTAACGATATCCACATGCAGCGCACAACTTGCACGTAGCCAATCCGAGTTCGATTCCCAGCGGGCGCAACAGCTCGAAAACGGAAATTCCATCACTTATTCCATCCTATGCTATCCGTGATCTAACACACAGCAACGCAGTATCAACACAAGCTACGTGGAAACATCTCACCATGAGACAAGAACAAAAACGGGAAATTATGAACGAGGAAATCAACTGAAAAAAAATCAGTAGCCAACGATATCGCTTGCTGACCTCACATTCCACGATCCCGCAGAAGCGGAACACACAGCGGCTGACGCAGCGGAAAATTTGCATCCGTCATGCGTGTGCGTATGCTAATTTGCCTGAGGTGGCGTGCAAAGCCCGCTTTAACAATGCACTTACACGCATGTTAACCAGTCATCAACCATCCTGGGAACCCGGCATGTGGCGATGCGGGCTTCTGTAGGGTAAGGTTCGGAGGGGCGCACATTGATATCTGTTGTATTGGGGCTTCCACTAAATAAATACATGTGAACAATGACAGGCTAAAAATGTCAGAAAAATGAGTTTTGTGTAAAAAAGCAGCAGAAGAACTGGACAGAAAAATTAAACTGGCGGCGTAGAACTGCAGTTTGAAAACACAAAAAACTGTCAAAATCACTCGATACGTTAAGAAAACCCGAGAGGGAGAACAAGCTAAAACAATGGTAGATAGTGCATGAGTAATCATTCCAGTTCAGTGAATTCCATGCAAATGAGGTCTAGTGTTCTCGTGGTTTTACTAGCAGCAACCCCACTGGCTGTCCTTCACGTTAATCACACTTCATTAGGACCAGCTGAGGCGTTATGGATGAACACTATCCGACTGAAAACTTTTGTAGACACATAGGCACACCACGTCATAAAGCTCCGCCCAGCTAAAATGTTCTGATCTCGTCTGACTTATCCTGGCAGGCGCTGGTCTTTCTGGCTCTGCTACACATTCAGGGGAGGCAAACTCAAAACCCAGCAACCATACAATCATCGCTGGGGGCGGGGCACCCGTACTTATGCAGACTGCGTGTTTAATTGCCCCCTGCACAGCTACTGCAGGAATTCACTTCCCATGCTGCGTGCGCCGTGACTTTTACATTTGATTTTCGGTGAATATTGCGTGGGTCGTGACATTTACATTTGAATTTCGGCGAATCAGAATCGTTCACTCGCGGGTGCGCAGGCGAGAAACGGGCTATTTATGTTAACTCAATTATCATCACCGCTGTAGGATAACTAGCCTGTCGAGCTAACCCGGGAATCACGCAGTCGCGCCGTGACAGCGTTGTCATGTTGTAATCCTTCAGCAGGGTCTGTGGAGTCTATAACCCGGTGATGGAGGGCACGCCACAAGCGAGCGTTGCTTCCCGAAGCAGCGTTCCTCTCGTCCATACTAGGAGTTATATGTTGCAAGCTAAGCGTGGCTTGAAAAGAGGCTTTGAAAAAATGTTGCGCACTGGTTAATTAGCTGTATAAATTCTGGTTAATCAGCTGTCTAAATTCTCGAGAGGGCACACTGAGTGGAATTATTCTGGCCACTATGAATACTCTTTAAAGCAAGACAAAATTTTGAAATCAACTTAATACAGAAGCAAACTATGATATTCTATACACCACGTTCATTCGCTTTATTGTCAGCGCAACACAAAGTTTTTCTTAAGTTTCGCCATTACAAGGGGATTCTCTCGTCAGATCGTGACGTCAGAGTAACAGCTGTCTGCGGTAACTGGGTGGGGAGGACGGGGGAGTGCCTCTAAGCAGCGATCAAACCACCCGCTCGCCCATCAATTGCCGCAATAGGTCTGCACCAAACAGCGGAACTCATCAATCGTAGCTCCGGTGCCTCCACCTCAGCTCCACCCCTGCCCCTCCCCCCTCCCCCTACCACCGCGGCGGAGGGGGCTCTGCTGGAGGGGCGGAGTCGATCGCCCTCTCTGCTCCGCCAGGAAAGGTCAGCACATGCAACATATTGGCATCCATACCATCCTATCCTACAAAGTTTGTTCCGCTCCATTCCGTCTCAGAAAGTGTGATAAATAACTGTTTTTCCGTTACTTCGTGCGACATTTTCATGAAATGTCCCCCTCCCGAGTAACAACTGGAAAGTGTTTAAGGGGTTTATTTAAGGGGGCCCCGTGCCCCTCCCCCCAGTTCCGCCACCAGTTCAAGTAACAGCTGGAAAATGTCGTACCTTCCAGTCCCATCACTCTCATCCTGTCGCGCTCCGTTCAGCCCCCCACCTACAGGCCCGGGAATTCCACTTCTGCACCGCTTGGGAGCTGCTACACAGAATATTTATCTTTGTTGTCTACTGCAGGCCCCAGGCGCTCATTAAATGTCCCATGACACATAATTGCAGAACAAAGATTGCAGTGTTCATAAGAAGTAGACAGGTACGATGCATCGTGGCTTTATTCGTAACAAATTTAACACGGAGCATATTTCTGTTATATATACTTAAACAACAAACTTTTTTCAAATCCAGTAACATTTTTTAAAGGGTACATGTTTTGTGAGGAAAAGCTCACTCATAAAGTAGATGGTTTACCTCAAATAGGTCATACAGAGGGCGGAACAGTAAGATGGGCCTTAACAGCTCACCTAACCGCAAAAACTTCCTGCGATAGCTTTACTTATTCTTGCTGTCTTCTTTTTCTACAACGTGGCTACACCCATGGTGTTAGATTATATTTAGTTTTCCTCCGTCAACACTGTGTCAAAATACTAACGTCCAACATCCCAGCGGTGTTCAATCTTTGCAATAATCGGACGACTGACAACCCTTCACAATGGCACACAATACCCGATCCTGGTGGTCCTGTGTGGAAACCTCTATAGCCAAATGTTTGCTGTGCTTGCCCCGTGCTCGACTGCCATACGTTAGACTTCCCCCCCGATTGTCGCCGCCGCCCCCTCTCCCATAAGTACATGTGTACCCCGGTCACGTACAACCGTGCAGCCGACCCCTAATTATTTAGGTTTCAGGGGCACATCGACTGTAAACGGTCCCATAGCACCCTACCGCGATAGAAACGACGGGGGCGCCGGCTGCTCTTTTGTTATCCCTAATCGTCCAGTCATGTTACACCATTTGCCATATCTCGCCGACCGCGCGACACCGCGGTGCATAGTCCCATCTGTAGCCCATCGGCCCCTTCCCCGTGCGCGATCCCTGCCTGCCTCTGTCACGTACGTACCTTGTGGTCGGCCTTGTGGGCCGGTTCAGCGGGGCGGGTCCACGTTCTCCTGCCGCGGCCGAAGCCGTTGGCGGTGGCCAGGTCACCCAGATACGGAGCGCTCCACCCAGCCGGGGCCAGGTTTTCTGCCGGTGACTGATGTCGACTGACAGAGCACGTCACTGGTGACTGATGTCACTGATGACAGGGACGTCACCAGCAGTGTAGCTCTTTGTGTCACTGTCACTGGTGTGAACACTGCAGCTCTTTGACCGCGCGACACTGGAGGCAGGCTGTTCGAATGGCGATGGATATATCGCACTAAAATGCTAACAACGCGAGGCGAAGATATTTCTCGGAAGAAATCTCGTGATTTGTCACGCCCGCGTTTCGTTATTAGTCACGATCAGTGACTAAAACAACCTAAAACCCAACAAAAAAGCACCTTGGTATCACAGAAGAATGTCACAACGCCGGCAATCTCCGATGATGCACAGGACGGGATCTCCTGAGTGAGATGGTCACCAGCGTCCTTCCCTGCAGCAGGTCAGGGTCGACTCCCCACGGCGGGTTACTGCAGCGTCACGGGCCGTTGCGAAGGGACGCCAGACGGCGACCAGCGACACGTCAAACACGGAGGCAGAGGTGCCGTGCAGACCCGCCCCCGGCCATACACAGTTTTGCAATCGGGCTGCCTGCAGGACGCCGAGTCCACAGTTCGACCGGTCGCGCCACCGTGCGGCGACAGAAGCTCCGACGTAGTGCGGCGACAGAATCTCCAACGTAGGCGGAATCTACGTAATGTAGCGACAGAATCTCCGACGTAATGTAGCGACAGAATCTCAGAATGCAGCGACAGCGCGGCGACGGTATCTCAGACGGTAAACTGGGATTATGTAGGGCTCGTGACGGCAGCACACATTACCTCCCGAGTAAATCGGGAGCTTTAGGTGATGACCAGAAGGGCGCGATGTCCGATCTTGTGCGCAGCCTCTTTGTAAGAATCGAGTTCAGAGCTGTCGGCTTTTAAAACCTGTCTTCCACAGCAAAAGTCAAGGCAGGTAATCACTCAAGCAATACCCGAGTAGTTCAAACTCCGCGAAGCTAACTTTCTATCAAAGACTGTCGTCAGTCCACACCACCACAATACTGTGTTCAGCTCCTTCACTGCACCTTCATCAGCCACATGGCGTCAGGTTCTGTCTTCTCCGGCACGCCCCGCCCCCTCTCCACAGCCCGACGGCTGGCGACTGGTCACAGTGGCGAGACCGAACGACGCAGCGCGCCGGCCGCCGCCGCCGACCTGGTACAAAAGTACCCACCGGGCCTGTGCTGCCGGTGATAATGGCAGCTTCCCAAAACACGATGAGCTATATGTCGTTTCTGGACATGAAAACTGATATGCAGCAAGCCATTAGGGGGCTGCTAATGTATTCAAAATTAGCTAGTTTCTGTTATTTTACGAGAAACCTGCAGGGCAGCAACGTCGGGTACGAAGACCAGAAGAGGGGAGGCAACATTTAACACGACTATTGGGCACGCTCGACTCGTTTCGATGAAAAAAACACACCGGAAGCGTTTACTGGACATAACGTGGCGTTTCTGACAGCTCAGTACCGTTGCTGGAAGCCCTGAAAAGCCTAAGGGCAGTGGCGGACACAAGGGTGACGGGCTAGGGGGCTCAAGTCCCTCCCCCAACGTCCGAGCGCCTATAATTTCATACCCACATTCACAAAACAATAAGTCTGACAACTGGTAACGTTGGAACTTAGAAACACGAAAATGCTGTCAGATTCAGAAGCGATCTTCGGCTTCAATATGCCATCTTTTGATGGTATGTATTACCGTCAGAGGCGTCGCCCCGGATTCCTTACTGTGGGGGGGGCTCTGAGCTGGAGACAGCAGGGGGAGGGCGACGGGAGGGGACGACCCACTGGGTCACAAGTTGGGGGCACACCACCTCCCCCACCCCCCAGTTTTGACGCCTATTGCCACAAATGAACAACATCGTTCTCTCGTCTCTGTCTTCGTACAGTGTTTACGAGCCCTTCACGGTGTTATAATTAGATCCCATATATAGAGTTGTGAACACTCGAAAAAAAGCAGCAGAAGCCCTATAGATTAGCCCACAGTAAGCAAATAGTACCCCGCAAACCCACCACCCCGTGACAGGTCATTACAGCTCAATAGTGAGCACAACACACACAAATCAGGGAAAACTAGCCACTGCGACCGGCGACCTTGGACATTGACCACGCCTGGGTATGCATAAACAACCACCATACAATACCGTACCCGCAGCCGGCGACCGCGGTATCCTGTCACGAACAGAAAACCGCCGCGGCGTGACGTCACGACCGGTGTCCCGGGCAAGCCTGGCGCGAGGACAGGGAACGTTGCGACATTTCGCAGAACCTGGCGGAAAGGACAGTTACTCTGCGAAAGGCGACGGACATGACGGTCGTGACGGGAGTGCACGATGCAGGTGTTGCAGCGCGTGCAATAGGGATGTTGCAGGTAGAGGGGAGATACGTAGCTGGGTATTGGGTGGATACATCACCCGATAAACACGGTGAATTCAGGGTGAAAATTGGTAAGATCCACTGGAAGTTTTCAAGGTAATGATGAAGGCAAAGAGGGTTTTGCAAGACTTGGCACCTGCCAGTGTGCTCACGACGCTTGCAGCTTTTTACTACAGTAGTCAAACAGTGCATCATGTAAATAACTGTTCTCGAATAGCAAACTCACGACGCTTGTTTTTTAATCAGTACCATTTTCTTACTCCAGAAGGTGAATATCACTCCCCACAAGAAACCTCAATTTTCACCCATCACCGATCCGGGAGAGCCTTTATCTCTGTGGGAATCGAGACAGACCTCAGCTTTTGACATAGGTCACTTCACTTTCTTCCAAGTGATAGACATCGATGCATCAAACGCTCTACAACTTTCACGTGCGGTGGCTGGAGGGGCATTACAATAGTCGCTGTCCGAAACCCCAGCCCCAGACCATCCATCACGCCTCATGTGCGTGTCAGCGTGTCACGCACCATCACGCATCATCACGCATCTGAAACGCCGGATCGGGCGCCGCCCAATTAATATCGACGCTCAAAAACCCCACCATCAACGTGTTTTTGTCCTCTTGGCAACCAAAAAACGACACACCGCCAACGTGCCCTACATGAGAATCATGTGTACACCGTTCGCCCCGGATGTTCTTCGCATGACCCTACATGACACCAAAACAACGCCAGATAATTGCGGAGGATTATTTGCCTGAAGGCCGTCTAAAACAATGCCTGGTGTAGCGGTTGATGACGGTTTTCCCAGAGCCGGAGTCATGGAGCGACCCACCGCGCGCTCCAGCGACCTTGTGTGATGCATATCACTACGTTGGCCCAGGCCATGGGCCAGGGTTCAGTGACACCCAGATTTGGCGATAACCACGGTGAAATGTTCGCACGCTTTCGGAAGTCGCCAGAGAAATGGCTCACAGGACTGTTACGTCAAAGTTGGAGTTGACGGTAGTGTTTCTGTTAAAAATAATGTTAAGACAGATTTAACGGTGCAAAACCATTATTTCTTACTTCGTTCGTCACCGGCTTCTGACGTAACTATTTCTACTTCGTTGTCACCAGCTTGACGTAACCATTGCGTACGGCCTGTAAAGTTTCTGCGGTCCGTAAATATAAAGGTTTGTTCTCCCGGGATATGGATTCCCTGTCACACTGGACATGACAGCACCGGCATGCCTTTATCTCCCATCACAAAACAAATCTAAAAATGCCTCACAAAACACTAATATTAGTATTCTGAACATTGGAAAAAGGCATAACTAGAATTACCTAGCATTCCATTTTGTCCAGCCTTCTCTATCCGGGTAGGATCTTCCGAAATGTATGCTGGAACAGGCTCAAAAGCCACAGGGTGAGCAGTTTTCGAAATTTTGCCCACAGTTACATCGTGACTATCAGATGGAACATCTGAGCATTAATCATAGGCGCCGGAATCAGGATGAGGGGGCAGGGGCGGCTGGTCCTCACCCCGCACCCATTTTTTCCAGAAAAAAATTCCAGATTTCCGTAAAATTGGGAATACATAAAATACTTTGTACGCAGCCCGTACAGAAGACAACATTGAGCAGAAATCCGATGATATGCTGGTTCTAGAAGGGACAGTTTCTTATCAACATCAGGTCAAAGATTAGCTGGCCCCTCACTTTTTGTCGGCATTGATGTTCATGGGCTCAATGGCTGGCAATGTTTAGGGTATAACTTTGTCACACCGATACAATGCATTGCGCTGCCAGCCAAATTACGTCAAATTGTGTCAAGGGTTCCTTTCAGACGACGGCACGCATCATCGTCGGCTCGGACTCCGCTGGCACCGCTCTCCACCCCACAGAACATGGCCAGCTCACTGTTTCGAAACAAACCCTCGGTATTTCCGAGACGGCGCTGCTGCAGATTTGCACCACCAAACAAACACCAAAACTGGTCAGCTTAAGGGCGTCATGGTCATGACTCCGCATAAAGCCGACACGTGTGACACGCGCGGACGCCGCCAGCAGCGGAGTCGCTAACCCGCCGCCGCCACCGGGACACTGAAGCAACCCCGTACAGAGGCGAGTCCAGGGGTGGGGTAATCCGGACATGCCCCATCCCCTCTAACCGATCAAATTGTATTTAATTTTAACCGATTGTACACGATTTTCTTAAAAACCACTTTGTTTTTCACTTTTGCCCTGGTTGCCTACCAGTGGGGTGCTATTTTGGTGGGGCAATAATTTTCCAGGGCCCCCTTAACGATGGGCGGCAGAAAGGGCCCCTAAAATAAGAAAATGTAGGGCCCAGTCAGGTCGCTGAACATCAGAAAGAACCAACTAAAATTCTTATTTTTCCAGGGGCCCTTCGATAATGGGGAAACGCCCCGCCCCACCGCCGCCACGTTCCCTACCTCCAGACGTTTGGCCTACATCCACCTCTGCCCATGGATGGAAATCGGGGAAAGAATAAGAACCCCTGGATTTTGGATCTGCCATTAGCCTTGTATAAGGCTTGTATTGCCATGCCCGAGGTAACCCATCCAGGATCCCCCCGCTCCTCCCTGTGTCGAGAAGAGATCTCCAGCCTTGCCTCTGACACCGTAAATATATGACTTGTCCCCGCCCGCTCCGCCCCGTCCGGTCCCGATGCAACTCTGCAAGACGCATTCTATCCGGCGACACCAGTCTGAGTTTACGAGGTCCTCGAGATCGTACTTTCCCGGCACGCGCCGGGACGCGAGCTCGCCTACGTGGTGACGTCACAAGAAGTGATGCAAATTAGCCACTTTCGACCTTCGCATAATTTAAACACGATACATACCTGCTTTGTTCCCACAGACACAACACGGTAAAGTGGTGTCAAACAAAGTCGACAACGGGGTGAGATTTAATGAACTGTGTCCGATATACAACATTTCTGGCATCTCTACTGCCGGCGCGGCGCGCTTCAAAAGCGACGCCCCCGGGCAGACTGTCAACACGGGGTGACACCAGTCGCCGCCGGCAAAAAACCTGTTGTCCCAGGGCAGCTGACACGAGGTGCACGTGACAGGCCGCACGTGACGCGTGGGGGGGTAGAGGTGCAAGATTAACCACATACGGCCTGCCCTGTAGTCTGTATCTTCCGACTCGGAGCACTGAGTAATGGGTTGTCGCTGACCACGTCGCTCCGGGTTTATAATTTGTCATCTCAAGCTGAAGTGCTTTGATGGATAGAATATATTTGTTGACACCAGAAAGATCACAGTTTGCGCACTTCAACGACAGGTCACAGCCCTTAACTTTGCAACAATGGCTTAAACATCAGGGAAAACAGCGTTAGCTCATGTTTACCAATCTTTCGCTTTAAGCTCGGGAATAAGGTCCCAAATATTGTTGTCGTCAAATGATCGATAAACTAACAAAACTGATGGCAAACCAGCTCCAGGGAACCGATACAAGCTCCCCCATCACATATTTCATCACAGCATTAACAAAATAGTGCGCGGTTCATTTCTGCGTTGCAGCTTTTACAACGCGTTCGAATGGCGCCTCAGATTTCTAAGCGAACTCTCCATACAACTTTGAGAAGTTGTAGCAGTCATACTTCAACAAAGGACGCAAAACGACGCATACAAGCCCCAGTAAACGTGGGCTGTGGTGGACGTAAGGCGACATCCGCAGCAGTGTCGATACACATAAATAATAGTGTCAGCTATTTTGTATTTGCAGCAAAAACATATTTTTCACGGCATCTTAGAGTGTTGTCACGTCAGAAGGGGCGGAACAGACGAGCCCAATATTGCTTAGAATAGTTCCCATATGCAGGCTCACATAACTAAAACTGATAATAGTTCCTCTCCGTAATACTTCTCCATACGTAAGTGTTCAGTACGAGGCTTTTTGGAAACAATATTTGAAATATGAAATCCACACCAAAGAAACTTTCATTTCCAGCCTGTAACACTCCAAGTCCCATAAACTTTGCAAACTCTTGCCCATTACGTGGCTGCAGAAAGTTGAAAGAAGGCTGCACAGCAGAAATCTCGCGAATTTAGTTTCAGCCATCAGGAAACACTACGCTTCGGAAGGAAGCGAATCATACGCACAAGAAATATATTTCTAATATTCTCTCACAATTTCGTTGACTTCTCCACTCAAAAGAAGAAAAAAATTAAGTAAACTGCAGTGGCCTTATACAGGAAAGTGCAGCTCTTGTCGATAAATCATAAACTCTTGCATTTCTTAATCATGCGTTTCGTTAACTGAGAAGTTTCTCAGGAAACTTCTTGCCCTACTTTAGTCCAGGTCAATGACCACCACACGAGACACTAAAAGGATGCAGAAAACAGCGACACAAATCTTGTTGCGCTTCCCAGAAAGACTTACTACAACAGCACTAGCCAAGCCAAGGCTTCTGGAGCCGTAATGGCACGTTTGCCTAAACTACGCTGCCTGGTTCGGTAAGCTTCCTGTTCTCGTCAATCACGAAGAGCTAGCATGTAGCCGTCAGACGCCCCACGCTTCAATTGATCAATCAACCTTCTCGCTGATCGTTTGGGATTTCAATTGACCAATCAGCTTTCGGCTGACAGGATAAAGGCTCCATTCAAGCATCACCGTGGCCAATCAGAGTGTTCCGCCTCAACGCGCCCCTTCGGTGAACGGGTTAAAGCAGTCAGAGGCGCCCTCAGGCGTCCACACTAGTGGTGAAGCTACGCGAAAAGTAGTGGTTCCACCATGCAAGGAGGCAGCTCCGAACCGCGACTGCTTTGCACCCATACGACAGTGACAGCTCCCGAAAATGTTGGATGCTTGGGGCTTGGGGTGATTTGAATGCGGTACAGAAACCGCTGGAGAGATGAAAGTGGTGCATCCCCTAGGGTTTGCCTTTTCCGAAATTCCGGCCCCGGTGCCGGTTAAGATGCCCAAAAACACAACGTGGTTCCAGAAATTTCTACCAGGTCTCGACGATGTAGCCGAGTCGCCGAAAGCCCCAGCGAGTATTCAACAACCACGTGCCATAAGGGTCGCCATCGGAATAAGTGAGGGAGTCAGTCCACCTTATACCTGGTGCTGACAAGAAACATTCATTTATAATCTAATAATTGGGACTCATCGTATTTCGACTCCTCTTTACCTTCCGCACTGGCTGGTTACGAAATGTTCCGATTTAAGTTCCCCACTCGGCCGAAGTCGGGAAATGTTGGATGAAAAGTGGGGTAAGGTCTCCTACCCACCCTCTACTCCAACCCCGATGTCAATTAACAAACAAAAAAAGTTCAGCAGGGAAAAATGACGCCAAGAACAGCTTCAGTGCCTAAAGGCAATAAGAAACAACACCAACAATCAAGCATCCAGAACTGGCACCGTCACGCACTCCACGGGTGGCTCAAGAAGCCATACCAGGGGGGCTGCAGGGAGCCTGCACGCTGGACTGAACGGGCCCGTTCCAGGCAGCGAGGACCTCTCAATCTCAGCGATGGCGCGTTTCGATAAACTACGGCAGCCATCAGCCGGCTGACGGCGTCACACATCATTAGGGACGTCCGCGGCTGACGCAGTCAGTTACGAACGCATCCCCGGGGGAACGGCGGCGGGGCCGAACGCACCCCGAACGGCTTAACGCCTGGTGCAACCGGAGGAATGATTGGGATGCCGTGGATTGTTTTTCTTAGGTAATTTGAGTCTTTAGGAGGCGAAATCCAAAACATAGCACGGGCAGTAGAAATATTTTTAGCAAATGCAGACATTATGCAAATTGTCCAACTCTTTTCCCTGGTTTCAAACTTTCTTTCCACTAAACATCAACTATCCAGGAAAGC
This sequence comes from Lepas anatifera, assembly GCA_034440635.1. Taxonomy (NCBI): domain Eukaryota; kingdom Metazoa; phylum Arthropoda; class Thecostraca; family Lepadidae; genus Lepas; species Lepas anatifera. The sequence continues at coordinate 1,323,158 of JAOTON010000773.1, read as the reverse complement.
GAGCAAACCTACTGCGAGGAAAAAGCATCCCCTCGTCCATTGGCTTAAGCCATATATTCTCCAAATCATCAAAGTCCTTGCAAGCAGTAAACCTCCACGTGTCTCTTCGCATACAAACTGCGAACAGAGAAGGCGAGAGCAGAAACTGGCCCCTGGCCAAGAACAGCAGGTAAATACTCGCGCGCTGTCGCAGCTGCGCTTGGACAGTGGACGCAGCACGACGCGCACGTGCGAAACAAGGTCGACGAAAAAGTTTAACGACCCGTGTCGCTGGGGTGAACAAAAACAGCACGGCGGTGGATGCAACGGACTAGGTGGCGCACCTGGTTAGCGCGCGCCCGGCTCTTGATCCTCTGCAGCGATATTTGGGTTCGCGAGTTGGAGCACTCACGCGCAGAGGCGGAATTTGGCGCCCTGCCTCAACCCAAGCCCGGGCTTAGATATGATCTAACGTATCCTCGTTGGTGTATTAGGCATTTAATTAAACATTGGAACCTAGAAGGTGTTGCGAGAGATGTCTCAAAAACATTCAAGAACACAATCCCTTAACACTTCAAAAAATGTTCACGCATGACACTCTGTCCTTTACTGATCTCCTTTAAAATCTTATCTGTCAAGCAAACTTTCCCCAGCGTCGTAACTAACGAGGATGAAAAAGTGACTAAAAAATAAAAGCATATAATGCACTGAAGCAATATGAGATTGGAGGCGTTGGACAGCATGTCTAATTACGGCGATTTTCGGCATCACTGCCTCCAACACACGATCTGCTGCACAGAATTTAGACAATAACGAAGCGACATTCTTCACTAATGAGACAATGATAGATGGATCACGTGCGCCAGACAAAACACCGGCGGCTTCGCGCCACTATGGTTTGTTAAACTCAGCTCTCGGGTGAAAGCCGCTGGTTCGGTCACTGAGCGTTTCGGGACATCGGCGCATCCAAGGGGGGGCTAGGGGGCTCAAGCTTCCCCCCGAAATTTCCGAGCCCCTACAGGTAATACATACGTAAGGGGCCACTCGAGGTACTGGCGGATGAGGCTCTAGCCCCTAGCCCCCTCAAATGAATTCCTGGATCCGCCACTGTTTCGGGATAATCCGGTCTGATACCGGTTCCCATGAATAATAGCTGTTTATGACAGGGGAAATTTGTTCGAGTTACCGCAAACTTTTTTACAGAATAGGTAAACAACACACGGAACAAAACATTTCTCCTCCAAACTTCTCGACGCATTGGATATCTAAATATCCGGGGCTTATAATTTTGCTTACAAGTTGATAAAATAGGAAAAGCCCTTTCTTTGAAGCTAAGACCCTGCACTCTCATATGCTCGGGTACTACTTTATTGTGTTCTACCTGAACGGCAGACCACTAAACCGGGTAAGATCGACATGCACCGGTTAAACAGGCTATCTCCATCTCCTTCCCCATCCCCAATACTATCGCTTTCACGTGATGTACCGATCTTACAGATCCAGCCTACATAATGAATCTGCTCACTCAGATGCGTCTTCAGAGCAGCTCAGAGACGAGCGGACATCCCCAGTAGCTGCCAGATGGAGATTGTAACTGTTTCGAGGTGCCCGGGCACTCGAAATGAAAGGTCGATGTAGTGTTAAAACATCATTCAAATTTTTGTTTTTCATTGTATGGATCTGAAACGGTTTTGTGAAGTTCAACAAGCCTCTGTAAAGGGATAAAGTCAGATTTATAGCAAACAATCACTTTTTAATATGGTAGTTATTGATATTGCTTCAGATTTGAGCACCACCAATCACTTCAGAAATCCACGCCTCTGCAAGATAAACACCTACATATTCTACCACCCCGGCCGTCACGAGCTGACGAAGACCCCGAGTTGAGCGTGGGGTCGGCACGAAATTCCAACCATCGCGTCCGTGTGCACGCAGAGAATCAGAAGCGACGCGCTTGCAATCACCGACTCCAACTCGGATAATGGAGTTGGGCCGTAAGGCACAGCGGCGGGCGAGCCTCCCTGAACTTTTGTAATGGGATTCAACGGCAGAAGTCTGCGGCACGGACCAATCCAGTTTTCAGGAATACAGTAATAACGCAAAAAAACGCCCGGCTGATATTACACATTATATAATCTGCTGTGATGGCTTATAGCGTAGGTGAAGTTTTCCTATTCTGGTACAAAAATACAGCTTCAAGAAGGCCGCCATATGTTGCGTCAGGTGTGTTGACAAATGTTGATAGTGGCGCCATATGGTGCGGTATCAGCCCAATCCTCATTGCTGTCACAGCGACATGAGTACAAGGCCCCTCGTGTGAACGCCAGGTGGCAGGGAAGGGGAGGGGGTAGGAATCCAATCAAATCATTCCCTTTACACAGAGTTCAAAGGCGGTAAATGTCATGGCCAATGTCTATTTCAGACCAAAGAAAAGCCAAATCATCAAACACCTTTTACCTTTCACGCGCCACACGCAACGTAGCACCCCTCTAACAAGAGCCTGTGAAGGTATAACACCCACACAATCAGCATTGTTACAGCCGTCGCATCTATTGATCCACACATGACCAGAACACAACTGCGGGCAGACACTCTCGTAGATAGCGAGCCTCTATGGTTCCTATCGCCGCAGGGTTGGTTTATAGGTAGGAGTGCAGCTGCTATTTTTGACAGCTACCTTGGCGGATTGCAGAGCTGCAACATCGTCTGCAATCATGTGCAGTAACCGCATTGGTATGTGTCTGATAGATGTCAGTCCCGTTAAAGACCCGCTGTAAGGGACAAATGGGCTGGTTAATCGTGATTAAAAAGGTGTTGGTCGCCGGCATTTCCGATGTGTCTTCGCCTTACTGGGAGGTCTGTCTCACCTTTCGTTAAAGCAGGGCTAATCCAAATCGGCCATTTGGCTTTATTGAGCGTCGCTCATGAATTTCAAATTTGCGGTGGCACCTGGAACCGATTGCCCTCTCAGCCAGGTTCCGGGTTAATCCCGAACGGTTGGCATTTCCGCTCTCGACGCCTCTGCGCGAGCGCCGTCGGCGGAGACAAAAAAACGACTGTCTGTCAACCTACGTCTGTAAAGGGGAACGCGTGACATGTAAAGCACATGCACGAGTTAGCAAAAACAGTCATGACTACACTAGTTTTTCACGTGATTGGATTATTGTCACGGAATATCCAAGCAAATATAGGATGGATGATTGGGAATGTTCGCTGAAATGGTAACAGCGGTGAGCTCACCGAGACTAGTAATGGTGAGACAGCGGTAAAAGAATGTTCAGGAAGGATGGTATGTGTAACAACACTGCGCGCCTATCCCGTGTTATACCCATGTTATACCCATGTGTTATTCTCATGAAGCTGACTTTCGCCAGGCAAATGTTGCACTCAGGCAACCCATTCTTTGTTTCGCACTAACACTCGATGTAGTGCTTACTAGAGTCATTTTCACCGCCATTAGCTTGGGGCAAACTGTTTCAATCGGCTACCAAAAATAAAGTCCCTAAGGGCGTTCGAAATTCACGCGAAAACCATGCGGCAGGTTCATTTGTTGCAGCAGTAAAAACGACTGAATCAGTTCCGTGAACCTGGAAACGAGCCGGAACTTCATTGAAGCTACGATGCACGCGACGAAGAGCTTTCCACGTCTCAAAAATTGTCCAAGAAGACACCTCTCTGAAATATTTAGATGTTGTTTCCCGTGAAACTGCAGACACACCCACTTGCTCAAGCTCATTTGTTATTTTGTCAAGGACATAGTAAACAAAAAAGCCCCACAGTCATTATGAGATATTGACATCTGAGCCGGCTGAGTCCCACCCACCGAAAGCCCCATAAACGCACGGACGTGTTTTTTTCTTAAGTTGTTGGCAAATAACGTCACCTTTATTCTCGCTTTGACAATATGTCTGAACCTGCTTCCAAACCAACTTTCAGAACTATCCTCCCATCAACTGGTTGTAACCAGATACCCATCAGCTTGTTATACAACCCAATAAGACTGCGGACCAGGCCACGGATTCCCCGCCTCCGGCCACCGCTAGAGGGCACAAGGTCAGCGCGGGCACTGACCTGCGCCCCCGCACCGCCGCGGGGCGTTTACCGACGCCGGGTGATGACCCCAGGCAGTAAACACGTGACAGGGACGCCACCCACCTGTCACTAAACCGTTCCCAAAACCAATTAGTGGGACGTGCCGCCGCCGAGAGGAGGCGGTGAATTTTGTTGCCCCGTCTGGGGTTCACGATGCGTTGTTTCTGACCAGAGCATACGGCGATGGCTGACCTTCAGTGCACAGAATTGATTATGTGAGAATCAAGCCCGTGGACTGCAACAATCAACCTTTCAAAACACAAATGTGATAATGTCTCATTTGGAGGAACTTTGAGTCAACACATATAACATCGCCAAGACCATAAATAAAACATTGATAGGTTTTGCAGTGCTGCGGCGAGGAGCACAATAATAAGCTGACAAGGTGTAGAATGGCCTGTCTGCTCGAATCCTGGATGTAAACTATACTAAGATTATATATTCGGGCAATTCGAGGTCTGGCTACACTATGACTGAGAATCTGTGATATTACGGACATGATTCTGATGAAGGACTGTGCCCGAATACCCTGGGCCATTCTGTTGTGCCGACCCCACATCCAGTCAGGCCATCCCGCCGCGGCCGCGCCATTCATTAAACACTCCCACATTACAAACCACAGCGAGCGTGTTACGCCGGCCCCGCTTTCGCTCGTTCCGTCGTAGCGTAATTGAGGGTCCGCTCAAACAAAGGTATAAGGCACAGGCCGCTGACACGGCAGGCGGCGACGGCGCGCCTGTCCCTGTGAACTTCTGATGGGAAAGCATGGACGGAAAGGAGGGAGCTGATGAAACCTTTGTCCATGTCCTGTTGTTGACACAGAACCAGCGTTTGCTGGTGTTGGTAGACGTGGTGTCAGGCGGTGGTTTTAGTTGTGAGCACTGGATGGGACAGTGTCCGTGTCTCACTATGACCGAAAGACAAGCCTGATAGATATAGATCCTGGACAAGCAGATCCAACCACTCAAAAAATCGCGTTCATCTCAACCATGGCATTCGGCTCACTAGCTAAATTCTTTGGCACGAGCTTTGACTCTGACCACAATGAGCCTTTCCTTCTACACAAACACCTTAACAACAACCGGATGCTGAAAACATAAGTTCTGGCTGAAAGGAAAACCATTCGAGGATGCCAGAGCATCTATACTTCCAAAAAATCCAGGAGATCCTTCCAAAATCAAATGGTACTCGATAACGCTTGGTGAGCATGGCTAAACATTTATACATAAGCTGGTGCGGTTTGTTTTTTATGAAAGGTGTTTTTCTGGTGGGTTTTTGGCATTTTAGCTCTTTACCTGTCTTCTGCTTTGTCCTTTTTTCAGGGGTGTCAGTCATTCCCATGAGATTTTATAACTTGAGCCAACAAGTTTCACTCGAAGAAAGAAATTGGCGAAACTCCACTAAAAAACTTCATAGCACCGATGTCCCAGTGCCAGGTCCATCTGACATCATTGGCGGACGCAGGGGAGGGGGCATTCCAGCCATGCCCCCCTCCCAAAGCGCTGGAGGGGGACCAAACCATCTTTTGCTCCACAAACGCCAGATAAATTTTTGAAAAAAGGTGTTTACACCAGGTCTTGAGAGCAAAAAACATTCGCTCCAACCCCCCCCGGAGGAGAGGCCGACATGGGTTTGGCCTCCCCAAAACTCGAGTCTGCGTCTGCCCCTGTCTGAAATCTCTGTTCCTTAGAACTGTTAACAGCTTTTGGAAACACATCCGGGTTCGGTCAGAAATTAAGTCCCTCAATCCCACTGTCTACAAAATATCTTACGCCTTTTTGCCTGCTCACAGAATTCAACAAAGTAAGAAGTGCGGCCGAGGATGATTAGTAAGAAGCGTTGGATCGCTGACATCAGCTCGCTCACGACATGCTCGTATTAGCGGAGTCCAGGTGGCAGACTCTGTTGAAAGAACCAGGATCAAGTGTTTGATGTTGTCACCACCGTCCCGGGCTGAAGGCATCAGCCTTACTGCCACTGGGCGGGGGTGGGGGAGGGGGATACGGCGAAAGCATCTCGAATGAGATGCCCCGATCCTTCTGCGTACATATGTTGACGGCGGAGTTTTTTTGCGAGCAGGTTGTCAAACGATAAGGCGCCTGACTAAATACACAAATCTGCACAGCTTGTTGGTTCATCATTCCTTCCATACCGTGCTTACCGTGTTTTTTCCGTGCTATCATCGTTGAGTCATTTACCAGCACCTTTGCAAGGGTCTTACGGCGCCACTTATGGGTAACACCATCTCCTGGGCAGGAAGAGGCTAAAGAGGAGAACGCATCTATATTGACCCTGGCCTTCTACACCCAAAGATGGTCCTTCAACTACGCCAAAAAGGTTGGGAAGTTCGTCCTTACTGGGGCATCACAATTAAACTGGCCCGTCTTGCTCCGCTTAAATAATAAAACGTGCTTAAATCAAGCATTTGTAAGCAACCAGCAGATTTAGGTTCGAAAACTCCGCATCTTTGCATACCTTAAAAAGCACCTAACGAGGGTTCTGATTCTTCAACAACAAGATATGTTACATCATGAAAAACACTATCCCCTTACCCCATCCCTCATGTACATAGAAGCGTACTTACGTGGAGGGCACATGACTTCATGCCTCACACTTTTCAGAAAACCCGCTGTGAATTTCAATCCCACCATCTCATGGCAACAGCTGCCACACTCATCCGTTAATCCAGGCTCAGCGGGGCATCAAGTCACGAGCGAAAACAACGATACCATCACGGGAAGGCCAGAGCGATCCAACCAGTGTTCCTTCGTGTGCTCCTTTCCTAGTTCCGTAAGCTCTGTCCCCTTTTGGAAGTTGCATATCAGAAGCATGGATCTATACCATCAACACACCGGCAGTATTCGGGCCCCGAATAGAATGATGACGTCAGCTCAACCAGGCCGTACACAAATTACGCAACGCCAAGGAGAGTGAGGGAGCAGCCACGCCATAAAACTTTACACACGGGTGCTTAAATCCGTCACATGGGGGAGGGTGGGAAGTCGGGTAAGAATCAACAAACTACGTAATTTGTGGACGGTGGGACACTTTCAATTGTTCTCCCGTTATGCCAAAGCCTGGTAGAACACCCAATCAGCATCATAGATGCCTCCCTGGACATAAGCGGATCAAGGGACAAAGAGGGCAGGTGCTCTCCCCCACTCCCCACCATCGTGCACACAGCGAACGCACCCTAGGTTCAGGCGGTTCTGCTAACTACCATAGCGCCCTTCTGAAGCGCCCCCCGCTCAGGATGAAAGCATTGGTGCCGCACGCGATGCGATTTGGTGTCCACCTGACACGCCGCTCTTTCAAGAACGGCATCCCCTTGGACTGAAATGGCGCCCCTCTGACCACTAACCCTCCCCATTAGGGGCGGATCCAGGATTTCCCCAATGAGGGGGCAAATTCAAGTCTCAGGGGGGGCTCGTTGTTTGGGGAAGGGGCCCGCGACTCGGGGGGGCCGCAAAAAACCTTAATGTAATGGAACTCAGTGCTTTTTTAATTGGTGCCCCCAAGCGCAGCCCGGGGCCATTTTACAGGTTTCCACCACACCTACAAGCTCGCACACACTATATAGTCAGTATATACATATACAGGACAGGGTTTTTCACTCATAGTACCCTTGCGGGAGGCCCGGCAGCTGTGGCGGGAAGCGTTTCTTTTCAGTGCTTAAGGTTGGCCCAAGATGGGGGCGATCGCCCCATCGACCCCACCTTTGATCCGCCCACTGTTCCTTATCGGAAATCCTGGATCCTTCACGCCACTGGATAAATAAAACTGTAGGCGAAAATGCAAAACTTATCATGACTTCATCAGTAAGCTGTAAGCTTTGTAGACATGGCAAGTTTTTGTTTTTCTTTATTCATTGTTAATGTGCCCTTGCAGTGAATTTACCCACCAGAGAACAAGGTTCATTAATAAGCAAAGAAATGCATGGCCTGTTCCAAATTTGCTCCACTTCACCGACCTGACAAGTGAGGGCCCTGAGGGAAATAAGACTTTCAAGGTATACACACATAATTGTGCACACGAACCGGAGTGCACCGGCTTTATGAAATTTCCACAGCTATGAAAATATCAAAATCTATATCGGCGGATCCAGGGGGACACTTCCTCCCCACGAACACGGCGTCTCCTGAAATGGTCACCCAACCCTAAAGGTCGATGGCACACCCCTGAAATATCGCTTCCCACACCTCCCTCGATCGGCAATCCTAGTTCCACCTATGACCTACATCAGTGGGTTCCGATCAAGGTCGTGCCAGGTGATTTAAACGTGGCCTGGCCGGGTGTCCAGGCGCGGTGGCCGGTTGGGTTAGAAAATCGGAATTTTAGAGACCACGCTAACAATAGCCGCGCGAAGTCTGGGGGAGACCTGTTCTAAAAGAGCCATATTTACCAAAACAGGTAGCGAACTGCTTTGAGCAGCCTGCTATTTTAGAATTTTCAACCATTGAAGAAAAAGAAAAATTCTCTACAAAAGCACAAACAGGGAACATATTCACCTAAAAAAGCACAGGACAATAACACTACTCCGGAAACAATAACGCAATTCAATAGTGCCGGCAAGTATTCTCTGACACGATCAACAACAGCTTCCACTTTCAGGCGTTTCAGTGTAAGTGAAATTAGACAGGGGTGGGTTGACCAGTTCTTTACTGAACCAAAACTGAGACGTTTTAGCAGCGCGGTCACACGCCGCGCGTGACCCGGGGTCGTCAGTGTCCCGTCCCGTCCCAGCAGCCGCCGCCAGGCCGGCGCGGCGCCACCGTCTACCTGCCACGCCGGCACAGGTGCTGCCACCTGGGACGGCCACCGCCGACAGTGGGTCACCTGCCTCACGCCACCAACAATACGCCTGTGCTGTAATAAACCATCGCACCATTTACTAAATAGCCAAGTCCCGTTAGGACTAGGGGCTGCAGTTAACTGCCACGTAATGCAAGGTCCGTTGGAACAAAAATAGATAAAACAGCAAACACATCAATATTTCAGGTGGTTTTTATGCACGGCCCTCGTCTGTTTTGTCTATATTTCGAACCCGCAAATCAATGACAGGAAACTGTTTTTTTTTCGAGACTCTCCCCGTGCTTTGAAGGTCAATAACGTAGGCTTAAGGCTAAACACAGTTCACGACGACAAAGCTGAACCACCAGCTGGTTCCGAACAGAACACGGTGAGTCGGACCCGTCTCATCTCACTTCTGACACTACGACCATTAGAAGCTGCCTGGACGGCCACCCGGCGTCTGGAGGCGGGGGAGGGATAATGAGAGCGAGATTACAGGTAATACCAGCAGGAGGCGGCGTTCAAAACACCTGACCACCGACCCAACCTGCTCATACAAACTCCCACTCAGAACAGCTGCAGGTTAAGGAGTTCCCTGGGAGCAATGAATGTCGAATATCTGACGCCGACGGAGGTCGAGGCGGTATTTTCAAGGATACAAATGTAAATTTTGGGAAACAGAAGTCACCAATAAGGCTGAAAGGTTCACAGAAATGTTGTCCGCTTTAGTCCCCTCATCAGAGTCTACCAAACGGTCGATGAACTCCAGAAATGGAAAGGCTGGAGCAGCCGACTCAATTTAGACATTGGCCACGTAATGGCAACTATAAGTAAACGCAGGATATTTCAGTAGTCAGATTTGATTGTGCCATCAAACACAGACAGCACAATACGTCGACCGCGTAACAATAGAAAAGTCGACCCCTCACCCATCCCCAGTCAGTCAAGACCAGATTACTCACACTGGTCCTTACCACTGGCCCAGGACTTCGGTAAACCTCAGGTATCTAGCACTGATCCGGGACTGGCCAAACTGCAGTATCTACCACTGATCCGGGACTGGCAAAACTGCAGTATCTACCACGATCCAGGACTCAAAACAGTATCTACAGAATCAGGATGGCAAAAGCAGTATCTACAGAATCCAGGACTGGCAAAACAGTATCACCATGAATCCAGGACTGGCAAAACGCAGTATCTACCGAACCAGGACTGGCAAAACTGCAGTATCTACCACTGATCCAGGACTGGCCAAACTGCAGTATCTACCACGCATCCGGGACTGGCCAAAACCGAAAACAACCAGTGGACCGAATCAGAAATCCCGTACTTCGCGCATTGCCCTCCTAGCGACGTCCCGTCCTTATCAAAGGTCGCTGCTGCGTAACGTCACGCGGTTCCGGCGCGGCGTGACACGGATGTGACGGCTGACGGGCCACGGATGACGGATAGGTGACGGACGGTGGTGACAGCTGGGACAGCTGCGCGGGGGCCGTGACAGACGGACCGTCAATCGTCATTAGCGCGTCAAACGGACCTTCAACACGGCCCGGCCGGAAACCGGTCCGACGCCGTTCAAACCAACGCGCGACATTTACTCCGGATACGTGAGTAGCTTTAGCACGCTCTATTTACGTACCAAGCACGGAAACGGACTTATCAACTCATGTAACCGGGAGTCTGCCTTCCAGACTCAAGAGCCAGTAAGTCCGTTCCCGCGGACGGTACGTTAATAGAGCGTACTGAAGCTGCTCATGTACCCGGTGTAACCCAATCCTAGATTGCAGAGCAAACGCCGCTTTAGATACCCAATTCCTTTAGCTAGCCTCTGTGAACTGGCAAACTAAAGGCATTGAAAAGCTTGAGGAAAATGATGGCGGATTGCATTCCTGATGAAAATCAATAAACTCAGAAGAACTCAATCCATTGGCAGTCTATGATGGAGATCCATTTCTTATATTTCCATTTATCGAGGTAGTTCTATACCAGGTCCAGTGATAATTCCCCAAGATTGATCAGATTCGTGGTTATAATCAAAAGCAGGCTGTTAAAAACCTTTAAACCTGTCATCTAAGCGCCTCACGTAAAAGTGAGCATCAAATCACACAAACTGCTGCCCACGTATTTCAGAATCAGCGTGTCAGGCAATCACCATTCGATAATCCTTTTCATCAGTCAATCCCATTGAGTAGCGCGTGACTATCGGGTGAATAAAACTTGTATACGACATATTTCAACTGAACGAACAGACCTGGCACACCAACCACCAACTCGATTAACATATAATTACACTCTCAGAGCATGCCTGAACTATGCCGAATGCCACTGTTAGCTAACTCTTCTGAGCCATAAATTTCGAAGATATGATCTCAGATGTCCTGTTAACTTGCAATAAAAAGCTACGAGGACGATGTTTCACGGAGATGATGTGCGTGATTACGTCACCATGACGCGCTGAGTGTTTATTGATTACCGTCCCTTGTCATGTTTTAGCAGTCCTAAACTGAGGGAACATTCATAGTCCTAAATAGAAGGGGTGTGCTCCCGTCGGAAACGTGCCTGGCTTCTTGGACTGTAACTCGAGCGGAGTTTAATGCATAAATACATGAGACTGTGACAGACACTCGTTAACTAATCTGTTTGGATCATAAGTCACTCATTCAAAAACATTGATAATGACCACAAAAAAATACAACTTAAGAGTACATGAAAGAAGCCTTGGAGTCGGTTAACATATAGGCATACAAATGTCCTGGTTAAATGAATCAATAATATAATTGCAGTGACGTGGCAAAACAGTCTCATGCAAACGCTTGAATTCTGTTAAATTATACTTTGTAGCTATTTTGAATTAATTCAACTACTGTTTTCACCCAATGGGCCAGGTCCCAGTTTGGGTTGAGGCTACAGATGGCTTATCTCAAGAAGGATTGCATGAGACTTGGAGTCAACTCTAATTCATTTTTATGTTCCAACTGTTTGGCGGGCCAGCAATTAACTTCTTTCACTCACGTTCCACGTCTGAATTCGAAAACGAATAAAAGGCATTGTTCTGACTGCAGATGATAAGACTGAACCCATTAACCCCACTGCAATTTTGAGTTGAAAAAATCGAATAGTGATCTATGCAACAATCCAGCGGAAAGATACTGACTGGGGTCGTTATGCTTCTTGGACACAGTGAGGTACAATCTAAAACAAATTAACAGAAGAGAAACAAAAATCACCAAAAAGGATTCACAGCAAAGGGAGTATTTGGTTTCTCTTCACATCGTACTCCGTGCACGCGATCCTTAACAAGGCAATCCAGTTTGGACTTTGCCAGCTCAGTCGGCGCGCAAGGCCACAGAATCAGGCTAAAGATGAGGCGATTCGCAGTAGAATCAACAGCAGCACTTAACACAGAAATGGCGGAACCGTTGGTGGGCGATATAGAACCGCTAAGGCTGGTGGCACGCCCTTAAGCTCAAATAGCAAGCACAAAAACACAGGAATCGGAGCACGCTCTGTAGATATCTGGGCCAGCCATCAAAACGAACCTCCCTTTTAGTCTACCGGCATGGTAACCACAAAACGGTCCGTGCCGAGGTCGTCTCTATTCGATGCTGAATTATTGCTAGTTTCGTATCAAAAGCATGTTTGCCTAATATTCCAGGGCTGTTGGAATTTATATCTCAGAGGAGACTGGAACAGGCCGTTTTATGTTCTGTCCATGCTTTGGTTACTTTACACATATGGATCCAGTGGCGGATCCTCTTTTAAATTTCCGGGGGCTAGGGGCTCAATCTTACCCCACATTTACCTCAAATAACCTCTAACTATGTCATCACTATGGGCACTCAGAGATTTCGGGGGGTTCAGCCCCTAGCACCCCCCCCTGTATCTGCCACTTATCGAGCAGTGATAATGTAAGTTATGACATGTCAGTAGCGCAAAATTTGTCACGCTCCTCTCTCCCCGCACACAAATAACGCACACGAGTCCTGGCTCTGGTCCCCCCCTGGGGAGATTTCCCCACAACGCCAGTACCAGGAGTGTCCATTAGCGGCTTGGAATAAATCTGCTACGATTCGCTGGGTATATCCCCCCTCACGGTAACTACCCTCTCACCCTTCTGATGTGTGGCCTGGAACAAATCCGTCCCAGTTCACTGCCCGCTGTCGACTCAGCTAATTACCGACCCCCTCTCCCCCTCTGGGAACGCACAGCTGGTATACATGCACCAGGGTAAATGCAGCATTTAGACTTTACCCATCTGTCCAGTCCATCATATTTAGATACCGTTCAAAGCAAAAGAAGTCTAACATGAAGAAAAGATTCAAGAAATACCAGGCCAAATATGAGAAGATGGTACATTTTTTGTATCTTGGTCATTATCATCATTATTATGTTTATTATCATATGTCATTATCGTGTTCTATCCTACCATAGTATTTTCATTATTATTTTATTCATAGTATATTCTGTAACTATCAAGAATGCTGAAATAGTATATAAATAATTATTCGTGGATACAATAAATAATGGCCATGCATGAAAATCCCTCAACAGAAGGCGGATACGAGTATACGTATTAAGTGGAAATATTGAGTAGTGCAAAACCCAGAGATACAGGTCTCAGCTCCGACCAAAGTCGCAAGCGTGGCTGACTCGGCTTTGTGCGGGAAACGGTACAGAACGTATCGTGAATGCAGAATCCGCGCACTCTGCGGAGGTGTGAACTGACGATTAGAGTATGATTCATGGCATGTTTTTTTTAATAGTGGGGGTGTCCTTATTAAAAAAATCAACAACTACCACACAAAAACAGAGATCATTAAGCTTTCTTTGCTTAAGTACTCCCATAGGTCTCCTTAACAGGCAAAATTAATGTCAAATCCCTAAAAATACCAAACCATAAGATTTCTACAGTATATTCACACTGATTGACATTTCATCGGGGTGCCTGGGCACTCCCAATTACGATACAAATTCAAGCCCCGGTTTGATTCTGTTTTTACCAATATCGCACCCCCTGTCTCACAGCTGAATCCAGATGAGGCTGAGCGTGATCCTGTATGTACAGGCCGAGCAGAAGCCAAACCTCCCACCACTTATCCACGGTCCACGGCAGCGATTATACGTCGCCGGGCACCACCCCCACCACCCCCATCGCCACAATCTCCGGAATTGGGCGCGGTTCCGTTATACCCCCCCCCAGCTCCTACCCCAGGAGAGGGGTAGGTAAGTGCCGGCCATCGGCCCCTCTGCAGCACCGGAACCCGCTAATGCACGCGGAGAGGCGGCAAAAGCTGTCTTCTGTGGACATACGGACTCGACTATACAGACCAACGGAAAAACAACGTCACTACATTTAGCAGACTGTTGCCAAACTGTTCCCTTTCACGTTTCTACCATGTATTTGCACAGTTTCGTTTTCACCGCCCTGCACTCCTTTCAATTGCATCATTTCCGTGTTAACTGATCTCACACCGTAAACTTCTGTCTTCTAACAATCACACTCTGTATCCAGGTGGCGCTAAGGCAGCGAATTCCGCGCGCTCCACGGCGACAGCTGGTGGGTGACACACCCAGCCCGCCGCCACCTCCGCGTGTGCGTGTGCGTGCGTTTGTGCGCGTCGACAACATCCACGCACCTTCCTCAGTACGCGAACGGGGGCGAGATACTATCGCAGACGACGCGCGCGCCGGCAGAAATGACGGCAAAGACGACAGACAATGGAGACGAATGGTGGAACAGTGGTGTGAACCTGCCAGAGGGCGGGCGCTTCCTCGTGCATTCTTTTTTACAGCAACAGGTCCCGACGGAGTGTGCAAAACTGCAAGAATGCATGGTTTCAACAACGAACGTACACGCTGGCATATGAGCTAAATAAAATGCAGAAGTGAGAGGGAGAGACAGCTCGGACAGAACACTGCAACAGATTGGGATGTTGCAATTGAGAATAACACGGTTACGGCGGACCCCTGGGCGGAATTCATATTCAGAAAGCTTCCATCTACCACGCGACATGACAGTATGAAAATTTATGAGCTCAACCAGCACGACCAGTGGCATGTAGAACATCTTACTGCTCTGCCTCTGGACCTGCAGTCGGGGAGTTTCTGCGTGTAGTGAGGCGGTTTCTTGGTGACATAACCAACGCAGGAACGCACATCCGGCGGCCCCGGGTCACCACTGTAGGTACGCGCTGATTGGCCCACAGCGCTGTACATCAGAGGCATGGTTCCGAAGGAAGAAAAATGTGTAATCAATTTCGGACGAATATATGTATTTAAATCGGTGAAACAACGAATGGAGGCCCTAAAGTGCCTAAACTGGGACAAACCTACGTAGGAGTTTGCGCAATTTCGGAAGTCAGGAAAGGAAAAATGCAAAGCAGTCCTTTATGTTAAGCATTAATGCATTCTTTGCGGGAATAGTTGCATGGTCCAGCCTCAGGAAGCGATAAACAGGACACCTTCAGCAACACGAGCCAAAGCGTGCACGCATGGTGCAATATTTGCACGGTTGCCGACTACGACGAGGCATCCCGAGCCAGGAGCTGCAAGACACGAGAGCGGGGGCGTGAACAAAACCGTCGGTGTCCGGAGATGTTCAACAGATCAGGTTGCATGTCCAGTGGAGCGGTACCTCCCACCGGAAGCAAGCACAGAAGCAAACTGACCTCCTTCCCGAGGTGTATATGTCTCTACGATATGGGGGAACGGGCGTTGTGAAATTGTGCAGCCAGGTAAGGGGAGGCCAGAACTTTGTAAACCAGTCCAGAACCATTGCTCCACTGTGAAGTGTTAGCAGCTAAATTATCATTGATTCGCAACGCACTTATTGCATGCGCAAGCCTGGAAAATGCGCAAGGTACCAAATATAGGTAAGAAAGAGCATCACCCATTAACCAGGCGTACTGAAGACTGAACAAGTACTACGCACGAAAGTTGCATGATTTCCAGGAGCATTTCATTAGGCTGTTATTCATGAGACATGCGTGATTCGGCAATGTCTATTCACCGGACTGGGGTGCAGCCCATGCTTCCAACACTCAATCACAATGGAAATAGGAACGCCGTTGCATTGCTGCCGTCTATTATTTTCAATCAACTGGATAACATCGCGTATGGAATTGTCGGCTGCGTGTTGCCGTGCGGACTATGCCAACTGGAGCGTGAATCGCGTGTCGTTGGTACTTCAGTGGCCCACGTCGAATATTCCAGCAGATTCAAACATTAAACTCTCCGGTGTGGGCAATACGAACGTAACTCTGATGTTTTTTGTTTGTGTTTTGCTATAAACATAGGCGCTTCGGATCGCACCATGACTTGCACAGTTACATCCTTGTCCGTAAACAGGGGCTTAGAAAGACATAGGCGGATCCAGGATACCCGATCTGGGGGGACACCTGGTCGGAAGGGGGCACCATCTTGACCCGAGAGGTGACGGGGGCCAAAACCCATCAAGTGGGCGCAAATCCTAGCTGGCGCCAAAACTTGCATCCTGGGGGGAGGGTCGGAAGTGACATTTCGGGGGCACCAAGGTTCGATCAAGGGGGAAGTGCCCCCTTTTCCCCTGGATTTCCCTTTGTAGAATATTAATACATCAAGAAGGGACTTAAATATGAACTGGGAATGGCAGCAAATTGAACCAGCCCGCAATAAATCTGGCGCTTTACGACATACCCACTGCTAAGGTTATATTGTGTCGCCAACTCTACCTTGTTGGGTGGGTATGATGGGGATCGAAAAAAAACTAATGCAGAGTACCCGCCCGGGGTTTGAACCCGAGATCTTCGCCACGCCACCAAACCCCCCGCAATAAATCTTAACACACCTATAAAAAATACGGCAAGACTGATTCAAGCACGGAATTTTTCCTATCCCAGTTTCAAAAAAAACAGATACGATTTTCTTGCATCTTGGTACATTCTGGTACGCTAAATTTTTGTAATTTCGTGAATCCACGACATAACCATACTTGTTATTCCATTTCCAAACTCAGGTTGGCAAATTTTCAATCCTCAGTAGCAAACTATAGGCAGGAACATCTGCATTCGTAACGCAGGGTTCAAATAGGCAAACATGACTCAGGTTTGCATTCCTAATGAGATTTTCATGAGAGAGGTAAGCATGAGTCACTCCTCTTCCCTGCTGATGTATGCTTGGAACAGAGTGAAAGTTTAGTATTACAGCCGCAAGCTACCGGCTCAACCCGCGCCTCACTGTGTCAGAGGCTGACCAGTGACTCACTGTGTCGGAGGCTGACCAGTGATTCACTTATGTCAGAGGCTGACCAGTGGCTCACTGTGTCGGAGGCTGACCAGTGATTCACTTATGTCAGAGGCTGACCAGTGACTCACTGTGTCGGAGGCTGACCAGTGATTCACTTATGTCAGAGGCTGACCAGTGACTCACTGTGTCGGAGGCTGACTAATGGCTTACCGTGTCGGAGAGTGACAGTGCTTCATTGTGTCGGGGACTAACCAATGGCTCATTGTGTCGGAGACATACTAAGCTCACTGTGTCGGAGACCGACGGAAACTGACCAGCGGTTCACTGTGTCGGAAACGACCAGCGGTTCACTGTGTCGGAAACGACCAGCAGTTTACTGTGTCGGAAACGACCAGCGGTTCACTGTGTGGAAACTGACCAGCGGTTCTTGTGTCGGAAACGACCAGCGGTTTACTGTGTCGGAAACGACCAGCGGTTCACTGTGTCGGAAACTGACCAGCGGTTCACTGTGTCGGAAACTGACCAGCGGTTCACTGTGTCGAAACAAACCAGCGGTTCACTGTGTCGAAACTGACCAGCGGTTCACTGTGTCGGAAACTGACCAGCGGTTCACTGTGTCGGAAACACCAGCGGTTTACTGTGTCGGAAACGACCAGCGGTTTACGTGTCGAAACTGACCAGCGGTTCACTGTGTGGAAATGACCAGCGGTTCACTGTGTCGGAAACTGACCAGCGGTTCACTGTGTCGGAAATTGACCAGCGGTTCACTGTGTCGGAGACTGACCAGCGACTAACGCTCACCACGTCAGACACTAGCCAGTGTGGTTTACAATTTCAGAGACTCACCAGTCAAAAGTAGGGAGAGGTGCCACAGCATTCGTACCCGCAAAATGGTGCTTACCTGAAAACCAGAAAAAACATTGTTAGGGTGATTGGTCGATTTGCACGTTTTGGAATGCAAACCACACTTGCAAGCAGAATGCATGTGCATAGCATACATAATGAGCAGGTAGGCAGCCGGTCTTTTACAAATGTGGGACAATCAGTCTTCCTGCATACCAAACTTAACGCATGCATTTAGCTAACGAGAATCGGCCCATTAGCATTCCGCGGCGCAATTGCCTTCACATACGTCGGAGGCAAACGAGACACTTTACACGTCAGACCCGTGTTAGTAGCCTCAATCTGTTGATAGGTCGCATTCCCGAGTTCTTGACAACCGATTGGCCGTTTTATGGCAAAATGCCAAATGCTCGTATGCATTAGATGAATTGCTTGTGTCGATGGATATACAAAATTGTGCCCGCACAGCACGAGAATCAGGGGCTCTCTAACCCCAAAATTTCTGGCAATAATTCAATTTCCGTGTCTTCTTTACTAAGCCAAATCGAAAAAAACAGTGAAGAGTTGCGCAAATTTGAGGAAAAATGCTAAAGGTGAGCGTAACCAGGCAAACTGAGAAAGCACTAACACCTAAGAAGGCTTAAAATGTGATATCAATGTAAAAGACTCTACACAACTCAAACACTCCAAATGGAATCAGCTACACGAATAGGCACCAAAATGACACAAAAACGGGGCGGAGAGAGTTCAAAGAAGTGACAAGTACGAGGCGGCAAGTGTGACCCAATAAAGCCACTCTGGCGGCTCTTTTGAGGCATACACCACATCCCACTTCTAAAACGAGAAGCAAAAACCGGGCAGTGACACCTGTGCCGAAAAAGGCTCAGCCTGTCATCGAGCCGGTAAAAACCCATCATCCAATCCAGTCGCCAATTGTGTCGAGAGCCGCCACAGGTGCGGATGCTTGACCTCTGGTCGGACAGGTACGCTGCCAGTCACGCGCTTACTGCGCTTCAACAAAAAAGGGGTATTTAACGCATTTACGTTAGGTGAAGCAATACGGAGAAATACAGCAGTTTCGCGTGAGAGACCGGTTGGGCTTGCCCGGAATGAATCTTCGATACGTCTTCTCACAAGGCGTACAAACACAGCATGATTTCTGCCGCCTGCTGCCCAGTGTACAATCATAGGCACGCCTCTCTCAAACACAGGTGTGAACGTCCCCCCTCCCCTTCCCCACGTCCGGCCTTTGTCTTCTGATAACCTCCACATGGCCTTGGGGATGACTCACAGGACAATATCCACCGCACCAATATCAACTTGATCCGACGCTCGAGCACTCCCAACTCTGCACTCATTAAATACCCAGATAGATTCGACTTCGGCTAGATGATTTGCTGAAAAATAACGGGTTAAACAGCGGGAGAGTCCAAAATATTGAACTCTGGAGGAACAAAGAACAGTGTAAGCCGCGGGAGAGATGTGTTACCACTAAAACTCAAGCGTGAGACAGTGTCATGGCTCGATCTGATCAAGGTTACTTCACATAAGGTTGGCCCATTAAAGGAATCCCCTCGCCAAGCGGACGTCACGCAGAGATATCGCAGCAATATGGCTGCAGTAACTAAGAAATAACCTTTATGGAGGTTGCAGAGCTAAACTTAGACGCACATATTCTGAATTAATTGGAACTAGATAGGACCAATTTTGGAAACAAATTGAATGTACAATTATGACGAAAGAAAAGTTAAATCCCTCTGAAGCATATTATACCTGTCAAAGACGTTTAAATTTCATCGATTTAAAATCAAAACTTATGGGCAAAGGAAAACTTTACCGCCAGCGTGCCGTCACGGTAAAGGCAGCTCCCGATTTGTGGCTGGGGGCAGCGATTTGATCTGATCTGGTTCAACGACCTTGCTATGTGGGCTTGGCCCAAAAAATATCGCCGAAAAATACCAACTATACGGCCATGATTTGAACCAAATATGACAAGCGGAACGCTACATATGTTTTGGAAAAAAACATGTAAAGGCATGTAAAAACATGTAAAGGAAAACGAAAGCGGATAGGAGGTAAGAGAGATACCACCAATAAAACAAAAATACAGAAGGATGCTCTTACATCAAATCTCCGAGCATACGTTTTTGGTCCTGACCGAATTCCAGGTGACAAGTACTCGTACAGATAGAACATTCCAAAACCAATTACCGTGCATATATACAAAAGAGCACAGCCCACCAAACGAAACATACCAAGTTAAAAACATGGCAATACATTTTACGTCGCAAACAGATACCTACAAGTCTGATATACGAAGCATGAGAAAACCTAATGATCTGTCCTAAAACCAAAACAGTATACAAAGTTTGAAACACAACACGGATTTCATTTCACTCCTTCGAGAACACTTATCAGTTATCCCCTCCCGGAGTCGCACTTTAGCCATTTTAAGCTTCCTGCAGCTGAAACTAGTCTCGTGTACTGTGCCGCCACCTCCATCTTGCACAGGGCTGAGTATTCGGGCAACGGACTGAAGATAATTCAGCACGGCAGCCGCGCATAATCCCCTTCTCTGCAGTATGTGCCGGCCGCCTCAACTATCCTCTCTGGTAGCTATAGCCGACAGGCTGACATACACGACACAGAATGGTGTGGGATGGGAGGCCTTTCTGCTTTCTGACCATCGCATGTGTTCGATAAATAATGATAGCATAAATAACAATAATTTTCGGGGCTTACCAATGCGTCAACTGCCCGAGCAATATGGCGTAGCCGACTGTCTCCCTGTTCAGTTTCCAGTGAGTCAAATTGCTCCTTGACCAGGGAATCCACCGAGCCTTGAACCCGGGTCAGCCGCGTGGAAAGCAAGCGTGCTAACCACTGAACCATCACACCCCCAAGGATGGCACAAACACACGCAGATAAGTTAACACCACATAGGGGGGCGGTACCGCCCTCGGGTTTTTCGGAGATAGCAGAAAAACAGCGCGTAGCGCCGCCACAACCTTTCTGCATCAATTTACAACTTTTGTGAAAATCTAAGGTTAAGTCATCTCAGGTCAGGTCACCAGTACAGGTCAATTGACCCGACCTCAAAAAGTTTAAGATAGCATAAGTCGGACAGGGTGAACTTATCCGATTGAAACTCATATCACATAATGGCCCCACCGAGTTCTCTAAAACATGCCCCGGTATTTTTGTTATCGATG
This sequence comes from Lepas anatifera, assembly GCA_034440635.1. NCBI lineage: Eukaryota > Metazoa > Arthropoda > Thecostraca > Lepadidae > Lepas > Lepas anatifera. Next base: position 1,302,018 of record JAOTON010000773.1, on the reverse strand, counting down.
ACCTAAGGTCAGGTACGAGCATGACCTCTCCATTGGAAATACATGGGAAAAATGTTTTTTCGGAATAACTCAGTAACGGATGGCGATAGAGCATTTATTTTAGCTGCAGGGACTCGCCGGGCTTTGCAGCTAATGATATGCATTTTATATAATTTGACCCTGACCTGACCTCAGGTCAGGTCAAATCCTGATTTGACCTAGCAAGGTCAAATTATATATCATTCGATTCAGCTTCGAGAGGATTCATATAGTTCAAGTCGTTTTGCTCTATCTCTACTTGTTCAGATGTAATGGCCAAAAACTGAATTTACATGTTATCCCTATGACGGCATGTTTTGACCTCTCGTGACCTTAAATGTGACCTGACAAAAAAATGGTACAACTATTTTCGATGGAGAAGTGGGTGGGCAGCCCAACGCCGTTTACCGTTTTCGCTACCTATCGTGGTTCTCGAGATCTTAGGGCGGCGGGTACCCGCCCCGTCAATGCGAAGGTGGCTCAGACCCCGTCAATGCGCGTGTTAAAGACGGTTCAACGAGAACACAGACACTTCTGGAATCCCTAAAGCCATCGTTCGCATCGGAGATAAATTCTAGCTCCAAATGCCTTGATTTCCGGTCCACATCATCCAACCTATGACGGCTTCTGTGCGCTGGGGCGACTCTCTTCAGCAAGCACAAGGAGCAATATACCATCTTCCCTGCCATCAATATCCGTAAAAGTGACGCTATATCTCAGACCGGTACCACAAAGTCCCTGACTCACCGCCTTTCCCCCTCAGTCCGTTATCCTAGCATCTAAATCTCCGCCGTTCGACTCCGTCCCGCCTGTCGCGGTCGCCGTAAATCCCTTTTGCGTGGGTGCGCCCGTTTCCCGTTCGTGGGTCATTCCCCACGCCCCGAGCCGAGAGCGGCGGGAGGTCTTCACACAGCGGGGCCGCCGCGACACCGGAAGAGAGAGAGAGAGAGAGAGGGAGAGAGAGGGAGGGGGGGGGGGGGGAGAGGGAGAGAGAGAGAGAGAGAGAGACTAGTGGTCTTAGATCACCATAATTAAGCATTGCGACAAGTCATAAATAATATACTAGACATAGACAGCAATAGATAAGTATTCAACACGAAGCCTTCGGTCTCTCCGTAAGGGGCCGAACGTCTTTGTGACTGCGCCGAATCGCAGCCAGCCCTTTGTCGATGTACCTTGGAAACGACACAGCGTATCATCTCTATATAAGATTATCTATGATAAATAATATGGTGCCAGAGAGCCCAATGCAAGTTCTTAGTATCACAGTAGCTTCATAAGTCAAATCTCAGTAATGCATGAAATCGACAGAAGTATCCTACCCATCTTTTTTCCAGAGCACCAATAAAAAGGCACACATCTACCTTGAGCCGGTTCAGTAGCTTGCGATACTCATGATTCACTTCCGGTCTGAACTGAACCGGAGCGCGTCGGTAGCGTTAGCGGGCGGGCGGGCGGCTACTAACTGCCCCCGGGGTCAGCGTCGCCTCCGCCTCCGTTCTCAGTCCACCGACACAGACGTGGGGTCACTGCCCACCTCCCGGGGTCACTGTCTGGGCCGCCCCCGGGGAGGCTGCTCAGAATGGGGGCGTAAATATCGGGCATGTGAGCCAACGTCTACAGAAGGATTCCAGAGGGTCAGATGGGGTCATGTGCCGCTCGGGTACACTGAATAGATGGAACAAACAGTTCTGTTGGATTCTTCAACCACGATCGCGGTTCCATCGGCTCAATCCAGCAGCCTGGATACAAAAGCAGGTAGGACAACTTCACGGAATCATTATGTCCGATAAAAACAAGATTAAGACAGACTTCCAACAGCAACATCACATTTGCGATTACCATCGGGGGTGGTAGCTCGCGCGTTGCTATGGTAACCGACAGCTGGGATGGTCGCGGTTGCAAACGGCACGGCTGAGCAACTGCAAAACGGAGCTGCGCCGCAAAACAACTCACACCGCAGTCTGTGGTGTCGTTAAGAACCGGCACTGCTGGTTCGAACTCAACGGGATCTCGGCAGTTATCAACGCCTCAAGGATTCACAAATATACAACCAAATGTGTTCTGTGAGAGTTTTCAGGGTTAGGTTCTATGTGAAATGTGCTAGCAGTGAGACTCAAAGAATAATCAAGAGGAGTGGCATTTCTCCACCCCTAAACGTCAAGGCTTTTGCCCACTTTCTTCAAAAGCACGACGTTTTGACGATTTTAGACCCCATTTCGCCCTTTTTCCCAAAAAAATGTCCTAGATTCGGCACAGGTGTGACCCAAAGAATTCCAAACATTGACAGTCAAGCGTTCCCCGTAAAATCACACCAAGACCAGGTCAACTCTCTTGAGCGTTTCCTGTAGGGGCGGGTTCGACCGGAAATCGGCACAAAGTGCGGAGAATGTGACAGGAAATGTTACAACCCACCTCTGGACAGGACAGGAAACCAATTAGTGAAGATAACGGTCTGGCTTGTAACGTTCATGGACAGAGGGTTGGATAACATTTCTCTCTTCGCCGGAGGATAAAAACAATCCACAGTAATTGAGCAGGAATTTTTAACACTATCAAAAGGATAAAACTCAAGCTGTATGAGATGTAAGTTAAAGATAAACACATTAAAAAAAATTGGTTAAAACAATGATCTGGAACTAAGGCAAATCACACGAAAAAAACACCAAACATGGCCCACTGTCATTGCCCTGCTGGTTTACCGCTACTTCACCCGACGGAAAAGTTATGTTCCATCCGCACGTCATGGGACGGACAGGACCCTGCTATTTTTTACCCTGGGCGTCAAAATGGGGATGCGTACCCCACCTCTCCCCCACAAACATGAGCCAGGGGGACATCCCTAACATTTAGGGGCCCGGCCGAGTTTTTACTTTTTTCCCCATAGCTGGTCTATGTAAATGTCCCAATGCATTCCAACCGCTTAGATAGTGTTCTCCCCTACAGCCAGTAGTCCCAAATTCGCCTCGCATCCCCCCACTCACCAGTCAACGTCGGGTCAGTGTCCCCCTCCCCCAGTCATCGTCGGGTCAGGGTCCCCCTCCCCTCCCCAGTCATCGTTGGGTCAGAGTCCCCCTCCCCAGTCATCGTCGGGTCAGAGTCCCCCTCCCCAGTCATCGTCGGGTCAGAGTCCCCCTCCCCAGTCATCGTCGGGTCAGAGTCGGCCCCCCTCCTCAGTCATCGTCGAGTCAGAGTCCCCCTCCCCCAGTCATCGTCTTGTCAGAGTCCCCCTCCCTCAGTCATCGCCGGGTCAGAGTCCGCCCCCGCCCCCCCCTAGTAAAAATGGTACCCAGGCTCTCAGTAGTCCCATATTAAACAATGACAAAGGGCAGGGTTGATGCTGCGTTAGGTTTTTGTCGGATTTGGTTCTCACACGCACATATCCGCTGTACTACCGGAAAAACAGGACTGGCTATCCTGTACCGCAACCGAAATCCGACTAATAGCCGTCTTGTCCTGTCAGGCACTGCGTCTGACACAGAATCGCATCATCGGCTTTTTGTAGCTATGGAACGGGTCAATGCGCTAAGCACACTTAGCAAAGTAAATTTACCTGGCAGACGGAATGCGTGATTGACAAATGACCCACTTAAACAAATAGTGGAACAACGGGAATAGTCGGGCAAATGAGAAGCGGAAATAATCAGATAAGCGGAGATCCCATCTTGAATAGACGGTGCTGTACACGAATCTTACATTAGCGGCAGCAAGAGAAAGAGGTCATTTAATTTTTACTAGGGGCGTTTTCACGGAATGGCCGCTCAGTTGTTGTCAAGACTTCTGATGGTTCGTGAGCATGACAACCCTGTCTTAGGGGACGCTATATGACCAAGATGGTTGATGCGGACCTAAACCTAACAACTAGCTGACGGCCTCACCTTGGCTTCCAATAGTTTAAAATTATTTCTCTCTCAAGCAGCAGCCCTAGCTACCCTGTTTTCTTCTTCCACTTGAGTTCGTCCATCCGATCCGTAAACCTGAGCAGATCTTCTCCGTTCTAGGCCGCACTCCTCGCCGTCAAGATTTAATCGCCGCTCTAATTTCTTCTTTGATCGACTACCTCCACTAAAATAGCTTGATTCGTCCTCGCAAAGAAGTATCCAATCCTTCAGGATGTTACACTCTTTGCCAACTAGAGTCATCTGAATTATGAACCCACTTTCACTACTGAAATCCAGCGCTTCCAATGCCCCAGATGTGGAAACTTATTCATCTACAACGATGACCTCACAATGACTTCGAGCACGTTCTCATGTTTCGCTCCAGCTTATTCAGAGCCTATGTTGAAAAGATTTTTAATAGCCTGCCTCCTCGAATACTGAATGAAAAATGGATATAATACACTGAGATTATATATTCGGCCACAGCTCTTCATCAGGATCAGATTAATACAGTAGGCAAAATCACCCATTCTTTGTCGTAGTGACAAGACCTCGCAGTTGACCTCGTGCAAGACCTGGAATTTCGAGGTATTGCTACACTATGACCAATCATTTGTGAAATCAAGAAAGTGAGTTAAACACCAAAGAAGTATTTAAAATAGCAAATTATCGGTCACAGTGTAGCAGGACCTCTAAATTCCAGGTCTTGCTCGAAGTCCAATTCGAGATCTTGCTACACTATGCCCAAGAATTTGAGATTTTACCATCTGTATTATTCGGATTCTGATGAAGGGCTGGGTCAGGATATATAATGCCAGTGTATACAATGTCAGGATTCGAGGGCCTTCAACATCTTGCCAACTTATAATCATGCTCCTCGCCTCAGCACTGCGAAATCTATCAACGTTGTTCAGAGCTTAGTTGAACGGGATGCCGGCCTATCTCTCTCCCATTCCGGTATAAAATTACCGCAGCAACAAAAAAATTTTAAGTTATTCATGTCGAATTACGTCTCAGCCTTGCCTCACAGAACAGCGAAATAAAATGCAATGAAACAGAAATGGAAGGTTCCCGTGATGTAAGAGCCCGTGCCCGACTGGCAATATCATTCCGATCCGCTAGGGCCTTCCTCAACACCCCAGCCCTGCCGCCCGCTCCCCCTCTGTCTCCGGCTCCTTGCTCCTCGCCTGAATGGGTATTTGGTCTCTCTCTCTGTGTCTCTCTCTCTCTCTCTCTCTCTCTCTCTCTCTCTCTCTCTCTCTCTCTCTCTCTCTCTCTCTCTCTCTCTCTCTCTCTCTCTCTCTCTCTCTCTCTCTCTCTCTCTCTCTCTCTCTCTCTCTCTCTCTCTCTCTCTCTCTCTCTCTCTCTCTCTCTCTCTCTCTCTCTCTCTCTCTCTCTCTCTCTCTCTCTCTCTCTCTCTCTCTCTCTCTCTCTCTCTCTCTCTCTCTCTCTCTCTCTCTCTCTCTCTCTCTCTCTCTCTCTCTCTCTCTCTCTCTCTCTCTCTCTCTCTCTCTCTCTCTCTCTCTCTCTCTCTCTCTCTCTCTCTCTCTCTCTCTCTCTCTCTCTCTCTCTCTCTCTCTCTCTCTCTCTCTCTCTCTCTCTCTCTCTCTCTCTCTCTCTCTCTCTCTCTCTCTCTCTCTCTCTCTCTCTCTCTCTCTCTCTCTCTCTCTCTCTCTCTCTCTCTCTCTCTCTCTCTCTCTCTCTCTCTCTCTCTCTCTCTCTCTCTCTCTCTCTCTCTCTCTCTCTCTCTCTCTCTCTCTCTCTCTCTCTCTCTCTCTCTCTCTCTCTCTCTCTCTCTCTCTCTCTCTCTCTCCCTCCCTCCCTCCCTCTCTCTCTCTCTCTCTCTCTCTCTCTCTCTCTCTCTCTCTCTCTCTCTCTCTCTCTCTCTCTCTCTCTCTCTCTCTCTCTCTCTCTCTCTCTCTCTCTCTCTCTCTCTCTCTCTCTCTCTCTCTCTCTCTCTCTGAATGGGTATTTGGACCACGGCTGTACTCTCACCACTCGGAGTAGTCACAGTTAGACCACAAGGAACAGCAGATGGCGACCACACAGCCACTATTGTGACCAGCCATCCGCCAACAAACACAGCCGAGTGAGATACACTTGAACATCTGAGAAGGAGCCGAATACGCACGCTGCTGAGAATGTGCATTAGTGTTGGGGGTTTTGAAGATTGAAGCAAACATCCCAAACCAGAAGGTTTATACCTGTTTCGTGGTGGCATATCCAGACTGATTTCAAGCAGTTCCAGGAGACGGTCAAAAACACTGAGTGATTTTTTTCTAAAATCGGAGGAATACACGCAAATCCATTTTGTCCTCTGCCCTGGAACTGCCAGAGCCACTTTTTCGAACACTATCAAAGCTCAAACATCGAAGACCACCCGTTGCAGCGGCCCAAGTAAATCGTCGTAAGAGGATCGATCGACATCGTGATGCGATCATTGAAAAATAGGAGACAATCATGGGCATGTCACCCATTTCCTAGGGAAGAGACGGACATAACGACGGAAATCTGAGACGTATAGACTGCAACGGTAAACCGTGCCACGATTTGCTACACATAGAGCTACGTGAAATAAAATATGAAGTAAGTGTATTGCATTTTTAATTATTTACGTCCAAAAGATGACAATCGGATATTTTTCTGCACGCTGGTGGAGCTGGTTGTGGCGGCCCGAATAAGTTCTAAAGCGGGGTAGCGAGGCGCAATTTTCCGGAACCAAACGAGTGGGTCCGCGGGTGACCAGTAGGCACAAAATAAAACAAAGTTCGTTCTCAAAAGAATGGCTTACATACACTCTGACCGGGTGAAGTTTCTTACACGGTTAACTAGCTTTTACAGCATTCGTAAGTGCGATTAACTTTGTCCGACATCTTGATCGAAGACATGCTCGATATTCAATGCGACGATTAACTTCAATGTGCTGCCTGTAACATGTAATACGCAACTCAAATCGATCACATGCCTCAATACATAACACTTGCAAGACCAACGTCCTCTGAGCGTTCCATCTCTCGGTTTTTCTACATACGCGGCCGCCGAGCACACCGGTAAACATTCACACGCGTTAGCCTCCGGTCAGTAGCCTGATAACCAGGAGGCGAACAGATGAACAGAGCACAAGGTTCGCGCCCGTCCAGTAGCAACTGTCCTCTTGTGAGCAAGGGTGCCAAACTCCACAGGAACAGCCACAGGTTTCTAGAGTAGACGCAGGGGCGTAGCCAAGGGGGGCGGCAGGGACAGCCGCCCCCCTCCCCTGAGCCCCTGAGGGCCCGAAGGCCCCCCCGAAGACACGGGCCGCGCGAAGCGCGGCTCACCCGTACTATGCTCTGTGGCCAAATTAGAAATGTCATACCAGACAGGGCCCTTTTAGCCCTCTTCAGCACTCTATTCTGTAACAAGCAGGGTCCTTTTTACCCATCAGCGTCCTTTTGGAGCTGTCGCAAGGGCCGTTTTCGGGGCGCCGCCCCCCTCCCTGAGCGAAATCATGGCTACGCCCCTGAGCAGACGCCTTCATAGAAACACACCCCTGATTCTCTTCTCTCTCCTTTTTAACATGTGCGTGCATTACGTGCACATTTTTGCATTCTTTTGCACATTTCGCGAAATTTAATCGTGTGTTTTCATAATTTCAGCATGTTCGTGAACCCCAGGTGACAACCAACTTAGCACCAGGTTGCAAGGGCAGGCGGCAACAGCCAATAGGTTACGAGGCCGCAGGCTAAGAAACATAAAATTCTCGTGATTTATATCCTAATCGAGCCCGCTTTTCTGTTAATAGGTCACTTTATTGCCCCATGAAAAACAATGAGATGCCTCAGCCCTGATGCAACGAACTCCAGACATGCAAGAGCTGAACAAGACACCAATCTGAGCTGCATTTACTGAAGGCACCATATGCCACCCGTGAATTTTTAAATAATAATGTAAGCTATTCGATAAGAACTGGACCTGTTTAACGCCACAAATTTCCGAAACGATTTTAGAATCGAAGTCACAAAGAGCGACTTCCCAACACAGCGAGAATCTAAGAAAGAGTTTAATATGCTCGACCAATCATCCTATTTTCGCATTTTGTAATTGTTTTAATGAAAAAGACCGAGCCCGACGGCACCACCTGTCAAGTAACCAACCATCAGCTCCCGTCCAACTAAGTCTAAAACACCACACCCAAACTCCACTAACAACCGAGGAGCGATTAACAAGCCTGTCGCGAACTTTCTCGACTTTCAAACAAATCGCGCGCAATCGGGCGTCGTTTCTCGCGTCTCACGCCCCTCGGGTTGTGAACGACACCCCTTCAGCCATCGTCGGCAGGCCAATCACGACTGTCGCCGCAGGCTCACACCTGTCGTCCCCAGCGCTGGCCGGTCGATCAGAACTGGCGCCAGCGTGCTATTACCAGCGATAAAGCGAACGGCAGAGAAACTCGGCCAATCAGGTGACGGCGCCGTGTTCAAAGTCAGGTGGGCTGTCGCCGGGAAAGGTTTGCGAGCAAGATCAGCGGCTGTAGCGAACACGTCGCTGGAGTTGTTTATCAGGCGTCGGGACAGTCGTCGCAGTGATTTGGAGCTGAAAATGACAAAGTGTCCGATCCAAGCTCTTCAAAAGAAAGTCTTATTCGCATCTGCTGGCCGAATTGGCGGGTAAAGGATTTCTGATGGGAGAGAGCGGCTCTTTGATCAGGGGGCGCCATTTCGGCCTAGAGGGGGCACCGATTCCTACGGTGTGACCTATCCGAGGGGCGTCAAACTGCATCGTGAGAGCACTTTTTTTTTAATGTTTGTCTCTTCTGGGAACACCACAGTGAACGGCTTGACACTGGGTGCTGTAACCACAGCACAGACATGTTTAATGCCCGTCATACAGCATATAGTGACGTGTTTTGAATTTTGATGATGATGAGGTGAGAGAGACTGAAAATGAGAGCATGAATGAGTATATTCCTCCGCTGCCCCGTCGGGCCAGAAAGCTAGGAGAAACCTGTTGTTCGCCAGCCTTCAAGGGCAACGGGAGAATAAATGATTTTCGCGTCCAGTTGTCGAGCCAGATGTCGTGTCAGAAACAAAAAACGTCAAGTCTATACTCACCTGAAATGCGTGCATTTGCGTGCATTTTCGTTAGATGTCGTGGGAAGCGACGTTTCAGAGCGCGCTGGGGCGCGTACTGTGGCGCCTCTTGGGTCGATCGGGGAGAGGACGTCCCCCCCCCCCAGAACTGGATCTGCTTATGGTTTGTCTGAGATGAAGTTTATAGCGCCCTCATTAGGTGAGCACCGAGACCGGAATTCTCACTTATCAACATTGCATACTACCGCGCATCTTCTGCATTGTTCTGACGCCTTGCTAAAAGAAGCAAACGATATCGGCAAGAACACAGAGCAAACGTAAATTATCCGCACAATCTCTGCAGAAGGCTATTAGACACAAGATCCACCTACAACAAATCAATCAACTGTCACATTAGTAAGACGACTCCCAAACCTAGACACCACTACATCGAAAACGCATTGAGCTGCGACACCCGCCGATGCACGATAACGACATAATGAAACACCCCTGATGGTCCATCACGTCACGTGCGCAGAACAATGCGGCCGTGCGGGACACCCGCCCAGGGTGCGGCGGCGCCGCCCGGCTTGCAGGGGGTAGAGAGCGGCCAGGCCGGCCGCCGCGCTCCGGCAGTGGGACGTTTACAGCCCCGGCGGAGCTTTCAACCGTCACTCGACCCACGGGCGGATCCAGGCCAACAGTTACGGGGAGCAAATGCGGCGAACATCATGTATGACATGGCGCTTTTAGTAAAAAAAGATGGCGCGAATTTTGACCGCTTTCAGGACACCACGAGGAGGGTGGCCTCTCCTGGATCCGCCTCTGGTTCGACCCCCATGGCTTTTCGTCTGCGACGTCGCTGGAGACGGGGATGGCAACGGCAACGACGATGCTCTGATGTAAAAGTCACCAGTGGCCGACGAGGCATACAAAGGAAATTAAAAAAGTCTGGACAGGAATTTTTACTTGTTACCGTTATTCGTGTCTGATTTGTAAGCAACACGCTTTTTATGAAACACGCCGATGGTCAAATGGATCCACAATTTAATCAGGAAACGCAGGTTAAAGAGCTTACGTACGAACACCCACAGCGACCTTGCCGCTGCCGTACCAGCCGGTCCTGTTCCAGTGTCGGGTTCTCAAACTTCCAACAGGTTAACCAAGGGTGGGAGTGTGCGGCTTCCACGCGTGAGAGAGGACCCACGCCACCTGTCGACGACCCCAGCCTTCCGGTGACCCGACCTCAAACGATGCGCCGATGCATGCTGGCGGCGCGACAAAAACGGAACAGATCTGACAGTGCAACGGAACCGGAAGCCCGTTTGGGAGACGTGTTACACTTCAGCAATGCTGCTAATAAAATGTTCCGAGAATTGGAACATAAGGTGGAGAATAGACGTTTCAGGGGAACAGGGAGGAGTCATGAAATGGGATGGAATAGTACAGTATGGGGCGGCATTTTCCAGGACTCATACGGGACGACATGGGAGGATTTTTCCGAAATGTCATGGGGTTTGAATGGGACGGCATGGATCTACTTGCTGGATACATTTTCCCGAACAGGCTGGGACGGGACAGGCTTCAATAGAACGGAATGGAATGGAGCTGATCGTACTTCAATGGAAAGGAATGGAATGGAACGGGACATACATGAATGGAATGGAATGGGATGGAAGTGGACAGACTCCAGTGGGATGGAATGGGATGGAATGGGATGGAATGGGATGGAACGGGACAGACTCCAGTGGGACGAAATAGGATGGATGTCAAAATAGTGTCCCAGACTGACCTCCGTGACAAACTTCACTTCGGGCGAGGATTATCCACTACAGAGCTGAAATTTCCATCAATTAACTTAAAGTGACTAACAATACTAATTATATTTTCTACCCCGAAAAAAACTAATGTCCTACCTATACATATCTAAAAATCCAGCGAATACCGAACCACCCACGCATTTGGATCTTGCCTATCATTAAAAAAACAGCAAATTCTCGTTCTTCCCTCAACTTTTGAATCCAGCCAGCAACACACCTCTGAACTCACCCTCGAAAGTCGAAAAACACTCCAGAAAGTCTCTGCCCCATGAACCACGCTTGGAATGCCAGATGCGACGCGGTGATCAGCGGTTACCACATCAGGCGCCGGGGCGACCCGATCCCCAGATAACCGATACCCACACCACACCACACCACACTGCGCCACTAATGACCCCAGCGGGGTCTCCCCTCCTGTTGTCTCTGCCTCTCCCTTTCTTCTGCTTATCTCCCACCCGTCCCGGCACAAAACACAACAGTTGGAGGTTTCTCGCAGGAGGAGGCAGGGCTGATAACAACCAAGGTTGGCCCCAGTCAGGTAAAGGAGAAAGTGAGGGTGAGTCGAGACTGCGACCTAGTGCTTCAATGGGAAACAAGCGGAGAAAATAGAAAATTCACGTATTTCACCAGAGTTTTGATTCGATTAAGTGTTGAACTCTTAATCAGCATGTTAATGGCGTTTTTGGTACTATGGATTGGCAGCTGGGGTCGCCAAGGTCAAACTATTTGATTCCAACGATTGAAATGCGTTTGTATGTTTGTATGATGGTGGAAGTCCGCCCCACAGCTTTGCGATAATATTTAGTGATAACTGGGAGTACCAAAGTCGAACTATTCGATTTCAACGAGCGAGAGATTTTCGCGTACTTGTTCGAAGGCAGAAGTGGGCACCTATGTCAACCCGCCCAACAGTTGGCAATTTCCTAAATCCACCTATATCGCCCGATGCACTTGTGTCAACTATGTCGGACTATGTTGACATAGTCAAACTGTGTCGACTATGTTCAGTAAATACCAGAGCAGGTTTCACAATTTATTCTTAAAATACTGGGAAGGAAATCAACGCCAAGATAATTTTTCAGCAAACCCTGCCAGCTTATGCCTAACGAGACTGGATTCTCCTGGAACGAACTGGAATTCGAGCAATGCATCATAGCCGGAACAACTGCACAACAATCAACTGTGACCGACTTATTTGGCGTAAAGGTTTTAACAAGATAAGTCTATTTCATAACTTAAGTACATTCCGACTGTTTTCCACCCAAGTGCTAGTTTTCACAGAACGTTTCGGTCAGTTACTCTCTGACGGTCTTCAGGTAGTAGAAATTATGATAAAAGTTTGAAGTTACTGTTCTAGAAGTCGTAGATGTTGTCCAAATCTTGTTCAGGCCAGCTGTGCTGGGCTAGTGACACGTCTCCCTCCTTGATTTGGAAATTTGTTGGGGCTCGTGGTATTTTTTTTTAATTATTGTCCAAGTTGTTCCCAGTTCGGCTGTTGGAGTCGGTGTCTCACTAAAGTCACCAATGGACTTGTCACGGGGACCCCGACCCCACCACCCGAATAAGCAACTCCCACAATGAAGGGTTGATTTAGAAGCCAAAGTTTAACGTCCCACAAAGCACAGGGACGGCCGCCCCGCTCAGGTCACCCTCTCATCAGTCAGTTGCCAGCCGACCTGTACGTCGGGCAAACTTTTGAGCGCCGGAGCGTCTCAGGGGAACCGATCCCAAGCCTGGGCATGCACTGCCACTGCATGCTTCTGAGCAGCGGGCCGGAGCCCAACGCTCTACCAACTGAGCTACCGGGGCGGCTGAATTCGGTTCTCCAGTTCCAATCGTTGCGTAAAACTAACACTCGTGACGAGAACAATCCAAATATACTAAAAATGATGTGAAAGCGTTGCACAACCACTTCCAAGATTCCCGTCCAGGGGATATAATGAAGATTTGATGGCGCCATCTTCTCAGGAGCTCTTGCATACACCTTCCAAGTGGCGTATCCGGTCGCCACAGCGTCACGGACAGTGAACAGTAGCGGGATTAGGCGGATGAAGATGTGGATGGAGATGGGGATGGAGATGGGGGATCGATGGAGGCTCATGTCCGGCCACACACAATGGCAGCCCGCTGTCGTGGCTGCTTTTCCGGCTCGGTGGCCTTTGTTGCAAGGCGCCATGATGACCTCCGCCCTCACTCCATGGCCATCCGGTATTCGAGGTTCCACACGCTCTACTTGGATAATAGGCGTCACGGGATCTAGATAACATCCATATGAGGAAGATTGATATGAGACCGAGAAACATACAACATGAGATTCCCCTCTTGATTCTAGTGCCTGGTCCATAACCGGCTACCAGATGTGAGGCCAGATATGGATAAGTTCGAAGAACAAGCCCATACACGAGGCAGACGCAGCGCTGACATTTAATGAAGACATCAAAGATGTCGTGAAGAGGTTGGCTATTTCTGACTATTGTTCTCCGTAGTCGAGTGTTCTGCCTATCATGTCAAAAGCGTCCACGAGTCTCGGCTCGGTTCGAAGAATTCTAGGTCACGACGGACGACCCCTCAGCCACCGTCTGCCAACAATTCCCCTAACTCTTCCCAAGATCGCGCTCGACGATCCGCCGGCTTATTTATTGGACGCTAGAGCACGGCGCTGCCACGCCCCCAGAGATGACGCCGCTCCTCTTCTCTGTCCTCCAGAGTTCAGCAGTTAGAAGAGACTGTTGGGAGAGAAGTTTTCACATGTGTGCATTCGTAATTTGCGAAGTTTTACCCAACTTTTCAGAGAGTCAGTGCCTTATTTCGTAAAGCGTACTGAACACGTACACTTTACTCAATATCATCTGCCTAACTCTAGCTGTGATTGTTTTGCAAAGAAAAAAAACTTGAGAAACAACTTTGGAGAAAGACATATCACTAACATTCATAAATAAATATGAACAGGTATATGACAGGAACATTAAACTCCAAGACGCAGGAGCCATGTGTCGGAGCAGTCCACCTCCCCAGAACTTTTGGTCTCCAGCCGGTAAGGTAAGAAGGAAACAAACTTTTCACTGCTTTGGCCTTCTGTTCCTCACCAGACAATTGTTTCGATTTTCAAAAACAAGTTATGAAAATTGATTACAAAACCCGTCCAGAAGACGTTGCAATTGCCGCTCTCAGCACAGTTCCAAGATCCTTAATCGAACGATTGCCGTTATAAAAGGGCTAGAATGGCCCAATCTCCAATAACAAAAACACGTTTTATTCAGCTTTAAAAGAAATCAAGTAAAATACCAGAAAGGTCACACACAGTAGGTGAGTTGTCATTACCTTCAACAATAAATTTTCACACATTCTGAAACAAATTTGCGGAGACTCCAACTTGAGCCAGTGCGCATTCCGATGTTTGCGGGCACGTCCGACACCACGGCGAGCGGTCTACTTCATAGCCGGCCGGAAACAGCCGGCGGCGGTGCCGTCTGAACGTGCTCGTCGGCCGTGTCACGTGTCTGGTGCGGCACGTCTGTGACGTGCTCACGTGAGGTCAGGCGACGTGGTGACGTGAGGTGATGTGGATGACGTCTAGTGACGTGAGGTAATGTGGGTGACGTCTCGTGACGTGAGGTGATGCGGATGACGTCTCGTGACGTGAGGTGATGTGGATGACGTCTAGTGACGTGAGGTAATGTGGTGACGTCTGTTGATGTGATGTGATGTGGGTGACGTCTAGTGACGTGAGGTGATGTGAGTGATGTCTAGTGACGTGAGGTGATGTGAGTGACGTCTAGTGATGTGGGTGACTTAAAGACGTGATATGATGTGGGTGACGTATATTGACGTGAGGTGACGTCTAGTGACGTTAGCTGAGGTTATGCGTGAGGTGGCGTGAGGCAAAGTGATCTGGTGATGTGAGTTGGGCTATGTGATGACGTGAGATGTGGTGACGTCGTGGTGTGATGTGAGGTTCTGTGGTGACGTCAGCCTGGGCGGTGTGACGTGCTGATACAACAGGGAGCGAACAAGTGGAGCGTTGTAGAGATAATAAATACATTAGCATTGATGGGCCGTCATCTCCCAATTCTATGCTGATGTACAGACTTCTAATACGTGTCGTTCCATCCCTCGGGTTATGATTTTTCCACAAGACGCTCGGGTGACCAGTGCCTTATCAATCATCATAATCATCACAGTTCGGAAGCCAAAACCCAAAACTTTAAAAATATCCTATTCTGGACCCCTCCGTACCATAGGAAAGGTATACTTATAGACAGTCAGTACACGACGCGCGAACGATGCCGTGGTAGCTTCAGCTGGTGTATGTAATTCCGGCAGCCGGGGTCGCGTGCTGACTATGGGTCAGTGCGTGGGAGAGCGGGGGGGCGAATAACACGCGCACGCAAGAAGCCCGCACATTTGCCACTGAGTAGGCCACGGAGGGGACCAGGCACGCGTGGCCTTTGGTAATAGACGGCTCAGGGCGCACGTTCAAACATAGATGTGTTTCTGTCGTCACGCAACATTTCTGAACCAGCGACACGCGGAAAGTATCGTCTCAACGATCGGTTCAGGGCCCGTATTCGGGCCGAAATCTGACTTAAGAAATATAAGTCATGCAAGCGACATGCGTACCTACACATGCGTTTAAACTCCCGGAATATTACAGCTGCCACAGGGTATTTTGGGACCCACAAAAAGGATGATGTTTAAGCCTTTGGACATTGGGGACCATGCCCCCTTCCATCCGTTCCTACGACATACCGGCGTTGCTGAGGGACATTTTTCAAATGGCTTATCTAATGAAATATACCGCTCAGATGCGTACATCTGATACCATAGGCAGATGCAGGATTTCTGAACGAGGGCGTACCACTTTTGGGCGGAAAAACCTATCAGGTGGGTTCCAAATCATATCGCAGGAGTGCCGATACTCGCTTCCTGGGGCGGGATGCAACATTTCAGGGGGGACGCCATCGAACTTTCAGAGCCGCGCCGTGACCATTTCAGGAGGCGCCGGGGGTGAATCGAGGAGGGCAAATGGGGGCACTTATAACGAAATAAAAAAAACACTCAAACGCAACATACCCTTCTTATACGTACCTTCGTCGCGAGAAGCTCGACTTTTGCGGCCTGCCGGGGTATGAAAGCTGGGCGAAACTTAGAAGCCAATACCTGATTTTGCCCATTTTTAGAGCGAGTACAGCACAAACATTACGCTGTGGCAGTGTTTTAAGTCGTCAAGGTGAGCTCAGTTCACTCCTCGCAACTGCCCAAATGAAAACACCTGGGCCAAAAAAAAAAACAGTGGACCATCTACATATCTACGTGTGTAACCATCACTGATTTGTTGTAATTGTTTTGGCAGAGAGCGAAATCTTGATTTTTGTTACACACTTGTGTGTAAAAGCTTATTAATTTACAGACCTGCAGACGAATTCGGCGTGTGTCGTGACAGCGATGCTAAACACCTGTCAGGAACGCTTGTTTCGGAACTGGATTCACTTTGTATTACCTAGAGTAAACGATGTCCACACTATTTCATCGTAAAGGGGAATCCGTTGGATATACACTGGCCTCAAGCCACGTATGGGCGTCGGATTATTGATTGTGACCAGGAAGACGGAGCCTTGTATTTACAATGTTTAGTTATATACTTAATACTGCTTCACATTCCCGACAACCAGGAAACCAGGAAAGTAGCCACCCACACAAAACCACCTGCAAAAAAACATGATCCCGAATTATTGACAACGGCTAACAACAGCCGCAAAAGACGGATTGTCCGTGCTTCTAATCCCACCAATTATGTCAGACATCGGTAAATCGCCCAATTAACGGGCCAGATCAAGGATTCCCATTACCGCAGTTGTGGTTCCAGCGAGCCAACTTCCAGCTAAGCCATAACCCAGTCTAGACAGGAAGACGCAATGGCGTTTTTCCGTGCCAAAGCGTGCTGACTCGCCTGTGACCAGCGCGGGGGTATTGGATCGCCGAACTAACAACTATAAACTACAATGGAAGATTGATCTGAAATAGCAAAGACGGTGCCCAGAAATATCGTTTAACTTTAATCAGATGTTTTCAACTGAGTAGTGAATAAAGGGAAACTAAAGGATATATTTTACGCCACAAGATGAAATACAGTTAAGCAATTTGCAGTTTCAATTCGTCCCTCCTTACTTGAAGAGTAGCATGTAATACACATACCCTTGCCGTAAATGAACGCGCATCACTAAAAGACTTTCTGCGCGACTTCGTAACACGGCATGAAGTTATATCATGTTTCATACCACCCAGCCATAAAGCCTACTTGTATCGGTTGCCAGGCAATAAGCGATTAAGACGCCGTGCCGCATTGCACAATAATTGACACTAAAATACACGGTGTGGCAGCACTAACCATAGCTACAGAGGCAGATATAAGGTCAAATAAAGGTCGCAACGGGCGCCCACGCTGCTTGCCCATGAACATCGTTTGGGCAAATTCAGTTCGGAAAACTATTTTCTAACGCAGAATATGGATGGATGGTCATCAGTATTTTCGCTGAGCCATATCGAAGTTGAATTATATTATAGATGCAGTGGCGGGGCCAGGGACAACATTTCGGGGGGCTAGGGGCTCGAGCCTCCACTGCCAATGCCTTGGAACAGCTTCCGGCTATGCATTAACTAAGGACACCACAGGCGTTTCGGGGGAGGCTTGAGCTCCCTAGCCCCTCTCACCACCTTGTATCCGCCACCGTCTACATGCAAACCAATAATTCAATTGTTACAGCAAACGTGACATCTGCAGTTCCCGCCCTGCACATAGAATAAAACCCACAATGGGTGGGGCCAGGATGTGGGCCCCACATCCTTGCCATGCCCAACCAGCTTCGACCAGCCATCCTTGCCATGCCATCCAGCTAACCCTCTTCAGCTGACGCGCAGCAGGACAAGAACAGCACCTACATGACCACTGGCATGTCTAGCGTCTGCTGCATAATAGATCCTGGAGAAGATGCCGGCGGCCTCCCGAGGAGGGAAGATTTAGGCATGCCTGCAGCTAGCCGGCGGCAGCCGCTCCATTCAGAGCGGTGTCAGACGGATGATTAAGCACCCAATGAGCACAAAGCGCTCGCTGATTCATTAGCTCACACCGTGCAAGATGAAGAGCGCAGATACACAGTTGAATGTCTTCTACAAGCTTAAGTGGCCACCATACGTCACAGGCACGGGTTAAAGGGCAGCATCCGATAGCTTGCATTAAAAACTGCTTAATGCTGCGATTTAATTTCCCCCATAAAAACAAACGAACGGAAGAAGAAAAGCGTGATGCAACATTCTTCTCAGCACTTCTTTGCTGGCCATGGTCTCCACACAGCGTGGTTAGAAACACCCTGTGGTAGCGTTCGACCCAGAGTGTCGTAGTTGAGAGCACCCAGCCGGGCTCTGAAAGCTTCCGGCCCGACCATCCATCATGGAAGCGCCGGACACTGAGTCGGCGGAAGCGACGGGGGACGGCTCGCCTCCCCAGCTCCTCATTCTTTGTTTCGTCGCGTGATCTATGCGGACGACGGCGAACGCCAGAGGCGCGTCCAGAAAAGACGATTTCAGGCCTTCGAGACGGGCGGCAACACGACGTAAATCGCAGATAAACGTGTGCTTTCTCAAAGAAGATTCGGGGCTATCGGGGAGGGCACCTATGCTTCTTACCTCCCCATCGTCTTATCCTGGATCCACCACTTCTGGACACTACGATAGCATAAGTAGGAGAGGAAACTGAGGGTGGTGGAGCGAAGATGGAGGCGATGACACAGAAGCAGCTGATGAAAGCTTGTGCTGATGACAGCAGAGTGAGGATTTTCTCCTTCATCACTCTCGGCGTCTGAATGGAGCATATGATGTATATATAGGGAGAGGCAGTGGCGGATACAAGGGGACTAGGGGCTCAACCCCCTCCCCCGAAATTTCAGAGTGTCTACAGTTAATGCGTAGCCGAAGGCTGTTCCGAGGCAATGGCAGGGCAGGCTCCAGCCTCCTAGCCTTCCCCCAAATTTTGTTCAGGATCCGCCACTGGAGAGAGGTGACAAGGACGAGTTAAGGCAAAACAAAGTGAAATGCGGAGCACGAAATAAATACAAACTAAACAGGTGAGGGTAGTACCAGATACTGCGCTACGATGCTGGTAGTATTCGGGGTTGAAGAGCACCTCAGCAGCTAAAGGTTATGTAGTGTTCCCAAATTTGATGATTTCAGATAAGAACGGAAAAAGAGTGAAACAAACATACAATTGAGAGGTAAGAGAAAGGGGAGGGAGAGAGAGAGAGAGAGAGAGAGAGAGAGAGAGAGAGAGAGAGAGAGAGAGAGAGAGACAGAGAGAGCAGAGAGACAGAGAGAGAGAGAGAGAGACAGAGACAGAGGCAGGGGGAGCGCGGCTGGCCGCCACACCACTACCACTGTCACCGCTCCATTAGCAGACACCGTGACGCCCTGGGGCTATCGGCGGCGTCGGGCGTCGCCTGCGCACTGTCTGGGAGGGACGCTTCTCCCCTGACAGGTGACGAAGAGTCGCCGATGCGGCCCGACGCACCATCGCCCGGTGATACAGGCACAATGGAGCCGGGGACCTCACACGTGATGAAGAGGACGCGTAAGGAGGGTGACGCCTTGGTAAAGCTGATGAAGATACTGCCTGTCGAGTGGCTATCCTTGTATGATAATGAAACAGCTACTAACGAAGGGGGCTTTTACTGGCAACACGGAATGAAAATGTGCACTTATTTCCGTGCCAATCACTTCATGGAAGCAATTATTGGTTTTCACGATTGCTCAAATGATACAATTAAGAGGCGGATAAGAGTTATCAATATCTTGATCGAAATCATAAAAAAATGTTTAAAAGCAGGTTAAGACGTAGATCTTCAAGTGAGCAGGGACGGACAGTTGGCAGGTATGGAAAGAACGCTCTTAGCCGATCATCGTTTCACTTGGACAGATCTAAGCTGTAGTTAGATGCACTACCTACTGGGAATTAATGTAAACAAAAATTAAATAGCAGGCATTATACCCACACTAAGTCCTCACATCCATAAGCCTAGTGCTGGAATAAATACAACAAATACACAAGTTCTCGACAGTGTAATGAAGTTAATGAAGTGAACGAAGTTGACAAGGTGTATACTGGCCTGTCTTTTGAATCCTGGATGTAAAATACACTTAAGATTATATATTCAGGCACAGCCCTTCATAAGAATCAGGTAGGTCAAACCACAAATTTTCAGTCTTAGTGTAGTCAGACCTCGAATTCGAGGTCTGGCTACCTCCAATTCGAGGCCTGACTACACTATGATTGAGAATTTGTGATTTGACCTACCTGATCCTGATGAAGGGCTGTGCCCGAATAAAATGAATATATGAAGGGCTAAGTGTATTTTAGATCCAAGATTCGAGGAGACAAACCAGTATACCTTGCCAACTTATAATCAAGCTCCTCGCCCCAGCACTCCAAAACCTATCAAAGTTAATTTCTACTTGACTAGAAGTTAACTATTCCGGCGATGTGGCAAAATGTCAAGTCACGTCATACCTGTACGCAGGGGCGTCACCATGGATTCTTGGAGGAATCAGGAATCCAGCGATGAGAAATTGTGTCAAATTTTCTGCGTGTTCAGCAGACCCGGGTGAAAGCAGGGCTTTTATTGTGCTGCACACGGCTACCATATAACATTGTTCGAAAAGGACCATATTCCAAGTTTAGTTTTTTCACTTTCAGCTTAGATCATCGTTACGAGACAGCCAAACGTCTGGGGATCTGGTGGTCACCACGCTTCCAGAGAGGCAGGTTCCCCCTCCAATCTGGGATAACCTCCCTCTATGTCCATTTGCTGCACTCGACATTGGCACGGTACATTGAGACAGGTCGGAAAATACCCAAACAGGAGAGAGGAAAGTAGTCGAATACGCTCTTATTTTCTAAGCTCCTGAAACAGACCCAAACCAGTGAGGAAGCACAACGGTACAACCACGAGTACAGTAGAGGGGAAATGGGTAGGGGTCCGTCCCTACTGCGACTAAACCTCCTTGACTGCATGGGAGGCCCCATTTTGGACAGGTTCCCCTGTTCCTATCCTCCTCAAGAAATGAAGTGCACGTTGCGATACCAGTTGTAAGGATTGATCAGTTAAAAGGAACAACGCAAGTGAGTGAAGGTAATAAAGAGACAAGGGGATTTCCAATGGGAGGAGGGGAGCACGGGGTGGGGCACCTGGACAGGTAGGCATATTTGGACCAGAGACAAGCTTATCTTAGGTGGCTCAACCTATCAAGGGTGTCAAATCACGCCGCTGCGGCATCTAAACTGGCGTCCCAGGAAGAGTGGTGGGAGCGAAGGAGCCGAGGAGGTTCTGAGGGGAAACTAGGGCTCGGTGCCGGCACGACTTTGCTTGATTGGGAGGAGGGGCGCCTACCCTCTCTCACCCCTGGCTACGCCTACAGCAGAGACAATGGGTGACAAAGCTGCGCCTTCACTCGACAAGACTCGAACATCTGCTTCAAGCACAGAATGGACGGGCGATATGAGAGACACTAGCGGACCCAGCTACGTGCCGCCGGAAGGGTGTGGGTTGAGCTAAAATTTCTGAAGCAGAGGCAATGTTGAATTTCTTTAGATCGAAGTATTAGTATGGAAAATGTTCATGTTCCCTTTAGCCTGCCCCTGGATCCGCCCCTGGCCAGGTGTTGCAGGGCCTCGCCGCTCACAGTGGGGGCTCGTGGACAACAGCGCCTCAGAGAGTGTCCCAGGCGTAGACGATGCTGGACAGAGGGGCGTCAGCACTGTGGCGTCCTCACAAACACTGTATACGGCGGCTGCCCACCCACGCACGCACTCTCACATGCACCAGGGGCGGTGCCAGACACGACAATTCGGAGGGAGATAGAGACAACAGCCAATATTGTCGACTGATTTCCACCAGAAAGTTGGCTGCTTTGGAAAGCTCCTTTTCTCCTGCTGTATGGAACTGACCTTCATCCATCAGTTTTTTTGGTCTAAAGGTAAAAACAACGCAGGTATCGGCGCACCATTTTCTAGGCAGTTTTTAAATGATTGTCTTCGGACATTGGATGGTCATCAGCTTAATTATTTTTCCCGTCCGCAAAGACTGAAGCAGATAATCCAGATATTATTCCAAATCGGTACATCAGTACAAATCGGTACAATGGTCGTAGTGACAGATTTTTTCAGAAGCAATGAAAAATGCAGAGTTGAGACGCTAAATAAGCTTACCAGGTTACCAACGTGACATGTGTATAAATAGCTAACTAGCTAGGGTACATCAAAAGGCCCGCCAAAGTTATCGGTTGTCAGATAAATGTGCTTATAGCCAAAGGATTACTTACGATTACTTTGCCACAATCTTAAACAGCACGACCAAACGTATTTTCCCTCGAAATAAAAACACTAAAGACCTTGTCATGCGTCGCTTTATCCCCAACAAAATCACCCGTATCGCTCAGTTTATCACAAAAGAATGTACAGAGCAATGTCATCAGCACTCAAAAATCAAGTGCCGTGATATCATCGTCTTACTCTTGAGAGCAATACATATACACAGCACAAAATACCGTACAAAGAGCTATTCTATGACGGGTACGACTGATGAGGCCCCATATTGTCTAGAACGGACCCCAAGGTCATTTACAGATAAAGCAACGCAGCCCACTTCATCACAAAAGCACGACGTACGTTGCAAGTTGAAAATAACTTGCCAGCCTTGCGCCTCAAAATAACTCCGAATACGGATTCGGAACCACAGAAATCTGCCTTCTGAATCTGAGCATTTGATGTTGAACAAGGAACTAACAATCAGAACCATAGATCTTGGATCCAACCGTTACGTTTTTTTATTCGTTCATCTTCGTTCTGTTCAAATTGCATAAGTCCGCGGAACAAATCAAGTCCATGCCGCAAAGTTTTAACACCAAGAGAAATTTAGCTCAAGTCTACCTACCTTCACAGCATTTCTGATAAACATACGCATTCAGTTTATACTTAATGTTTACTATTATGCAGTCAATGTTTTCGCCCTGGCTCATTGCATCTGCGTACGAAAAATAAGGTCACCGAAAAATAATAGCCGCAAAAGCAGACGAAAAAAATAACATCAAATACATCAATGGTGAAATTGGAAACGGATATAGAAAATGGCAAGGTCCGTAGCGTCACTACTCACTCCTGAGCATCTTAGAGTTACCCAAAGTATCAAGTGCCCCTGAAGATTATAGTGAAGACAAATTATATTGCCCTGCAACAGAGATATCAAAATTGGGCGGTAATTTTGTATGTAAACCCGGCTCTGTATGAATACATAACTCTCCAGAACACCTCCAAAATACTTACACATGGTTATCCACGTCCTTGGTGAATGGCGATAAACGCAACCACTCCGCCGTAGTGTTCGGTACATTGCCGTGCGTTGAGCCAAAAACGAAGGCGTCAGAAATGTTTTGAAACAGCTGCCGACACCTCTTCCACAACTGCTCATGGCCGGACCAACCGCTACGTTTACCGCAGATCACGTGACCTCCGTGACCTGAGAGGTCGCCGAATCAGTCCATGCCTTTGTTTGGGGTCCACCAGGGGAGGAATCTGTCTCAAGGCGGTGGGTGGCGCTAGATCTTCCGCTGATAGCGGGGCAGCAGGGTGGTACGGAGCAGACAGGTGACGGGGAGGTCACCGGACCACTTCCAGCACCGCGGGGGACCGGCCACCCTTCACTGTCAGATTCCGCTAGACTACAGTACAAACACTCCATACAAACACTCGTACATTCCACCGGACACCGTCTCTGTGATAATATACCTGTCAGTCCGAATCTCTTCTGTTCAAAACGTTCTGAAATACTGCACTGACCGAAGCACAAATTTGCCTCAGTGTGGCGAGTTTTTGTAGGTTCAAGAACCTGAAAAAGGCGATCGAGTTGTCCGGCGCCGGGACCTGAGAGGTCATCCCCGTGATGTGGCTACGCCCCGGCGCCGCCGAGAAACTTTGCTTTTCATGACGTAATAATTTCTGTGCTTTTTATGGTGCTTTTGTATCCGTTTTGTCTAGTGTTCAAATAAATGTCAGGGGGGGCGCAGTAGTGGAGTAGTCAGCACAGCTGTCTTCTTCGCAGCCGACTCGAGTTTAAGCCTCGGCGGCTGCCCTGAACAAGGAGCAAGCTGGCCCCCGAGAAAGCCTGCCAACAAGGAGATAGCTGAGGACGCCATATGACTATGTCAGTTGGTACATCGATAAGCCCCAAAAATAAACAAATAAATATAAGAGCACAGGATGAGGCTCGTGGACAAGATACTCATGTAAGCCTTCCATCAATCAGATATATCTGAACAGACGCGTGAACTGGGCGGTAGGCACTTCTGCCCCTCTGCATCAGTGAGACCGATTTTCCAGCTTTCACGCTGTGAGGAATGGGAAATATGTCCACATGGAGACAAACGACCGCCCATTCAGACCCCAGCAGTGCTGGAATCTCGGAACCAACCAGTCAATGTTGGTACCACGCGCTGTTGGAATTCCACGGACCGTTTTATGAGGGCTAGGGCCATGGGCGTCGAAAGCGGGAGCAAGTCTCCCTCTCAGATTCCACCAAATTGTGTACCAAGGAGGACGTCCCCCTCCACTTCCCCGAAATTATTGCACACCGTCGATTATTTTTGCCTTTCTCCGGCTTTCCAAAGGAATCTTACGCAAATACTAAGCAATTTACTGCAGGTGAACAGCCTCTACGGCACTATCGCACAGTCAGTAAGTTCTGGCTTAGGCTATCATCCCCTTCCCGTCGTCTCTAGATCACAGTACATCCTCTCCTATACAAATTCAAGGCGACGCCCATGGCTACAGGTCCAGTCAGTACTTCAGGCGGGTCTACCACGCCCCCGATCAACATACAAACTGCTGGTGCCGAAAGACAGGATCGCTTCACCGAACTACGTTCTAATGAAATCAACTGCAGCGTCAATTCAAGTGCGGACCCACGATCGTCGGAGTCGGTTCAAGTAAGGACCAACGGTCATCGGATACAATGGGCAGCGGACCACATGAGGGAGGGAATCCGTTGGCCTTAAAGGGGGCGTCCCACTTCTATAGGTTCTGAACTAAGATAGAAATTTTGTAGAGCGTACCGAGAAAACACTAGTGATATATTTATTTGCACCTTGCAAAGCTCTCCGTGTTGTATTTATGCACTCTTTAACACGCACCCCGCCGGGGGGCGAAATTAGCCCCCCCTCCTGGTTTTCCCCAGATAACGAAAAAACGAAGAGATGCAGAACAACGAAGCTTACAATGCCTTATCCTCAATTAATTTTACGCATGTGACCAAATTTCTTAGGTCAGGTCATGTCAGGTCAAGGAGCTATCCATGGTCAAGTGACCCGACCTCAAAACCTAAAATTACAAGTTTGAAGCGGCGCCTAAGGAAGATCAGCCAACCGATCAGTATGAAACATTCACAATATGATGAAGTCATTGGGGTCTATAAATCTGCTGTCTTGGAATTTATATATTGTTGACCTAAGGTGGGGTCAATTTTTTGGTCGCCCCATTGTAAGTCCCAGTGTGCAAAGAATGGCATTTTCGACGAGATCTCGTCGGTGCAAGTGCCCTTGGAGATAGGAGCGTATGGTGCGAATGTTATCAAACTGGTGCGAATTTGTGAGACTGGTGCGAGTAAGGTGACACTGGAAACCAAACCAATAATGGCTAAATGGTTATAAAGACGCAGGAGTGAGCCTTATAAAAATGATCAACTAACTGACTAATAAGAGACGTAGCATTGTATCGTGTGGGTAGGAATGGGTGTGTTTTTCTCCTTGGTAAATGGCATATTGGTGAGAATTTTTGGTCGCTGGCGGTGCGAGAATTTTAGATGGCTGGTGCGACTTGTCTGGCCTGCTTCCATATTTTGCAGATAGGTGTAAGTCTATGGTGAAAAATTGAAATGGCTCGTTTTCAGTAAATACTGGACAGATAAAGCTGAAAATACTCAAACCGTGTATTCTTACCACAATAGTGACCATATAGTTTAGTTTTTAACTATCTGACCTCTTAAAAGTCATGTCAGGTCACATGAGTATACAGTGATTGTTTTGCCAATAACTTCTCACTGAATTGCGATACAGCTCCTATTTTGGTTGCATCCTGCTTATATTGTCACGGGGAGTCGATTGATGTGCAACACAACCATACCAGGTCACCCCTGTGACCTTGACCTAGCTCGATGCCAGGTCATTTTCACAATTTGACCTAGCAAGGTCATATTATACATCATTCGATTCGCCACGATGACAGGAATCCAATGATGCATAAATATTTTCTCTAGCTCTACTGAGTAAATATCTAGAGGGGAAAACGTATCCCTGCCCAGTTGTAAGCCTATGGAACCTTTCTTTGACCTTTGCCGACTTCAATATTGACATGACATAAAAATACTTTTATAATTTCTCTTCGTCTTGTCCAGATCTTTCGAACGCCGTCCATAATGTTTCTTTAGCTTTCCTAGGAAATGAGATATGGAGGGGGCGAAATTCGCCCCAGCGGGGCACGTCATGCCAGGGACCCCAGCGGGGCGCGTGTTAAAGTTCGAAATAAAGGACCTTTATTCAAACAATGAAGGAATTCCCTCCCATCTGACCACCCATACCAAAGGGATAAATGTTAATAATGGCATCGTTGTCGCAACGTTACATGACGCGAGCGGTCAGTCACGTAATTTCACCCGATCCTTGGTTCAACTCAGGGTATTAAGACAAGGGAAGACGCAATATTCTTTTGTGCAATTGAAGATGGAAAAAATGTGGTGTCCAGATTTCGGGCCTTATATTGTCCATAAATAGTTTTAGTTGAAGTTAGTGTGTGAAGTTGAAGTTGTGAAGTTAGTGTAGTGAATTTAGCTTATTGTGTTAGTTCGTTAGTTTTAAATAGTGTGTTTTTACCATGCATTTATTTGCAGTTTTATTCCTGCTTATATATTTTACCGCGCTCGCCCATTCATTGGGATATCATATATTTTCATTCATTTACGCAGGCAGTATTTACATCCCATTAGTCATTTCTGGGATGATGATGGTATTCTATTGAGAAACACACGAAACAAAAGATAGTTCATGTTTTTGCATGAGATTGGCGCAAAAGTCGATTCCTGACGTAAGTCAACGAAGCGCTCCTTAATTCGTAACTCCTGCACAGTACAGTACTGTTGATGGCATACCCGACGGGTTATATAAACACTAGTGTCAAAACGTTCAATTTTACCTCTGTCTTTTTTGGAATGTTTTGTAGATATGTGCGTTTAGATTTGAAGACTTGATCTGTAATTGGGATTTTACCCGTTGTTCAATCGCGACAAATAAACAAACAAAAAATAGACAGCACTTCTGGAGTTCCCACAAAGTGCTGCATTCCCCTCTGAGCATCGGCGGTAGGATATAAGCGTGGGGGCGGCCTGACGGGGGAGGGGAGGGGCCGGGGAGCACATGGCGGTGGCACACGGCACTGTCTACCATCAACGTGACTCGGCCAGGCATGCACTTCCGCGAAAACAGCTTTAAAAAATCGGGTGCGCTTTCCGTGACTCGGACATAATTGACGCGTTATTGTTATTGCCACAGTGATGAGTCCATTGCAGTGGCGGATACAAGGGGGGCTAAAGGGGCTCAAGCCCCCCCCTTCAATGGCAGTGCCTATAGTAAATGCATAGGCGGAGACCTATGCATCCAAGGCAAAGGCGGGGTAGGCTTGAGCCCCTAGCCCCCCGAAATGGTGGGCGCGAAATGACCATGCAGTCGAAGCGCCCCAAAGCCCCTAACAACAACGCCCCTTCCCCAAATGAATTCCGGGATCCGCCACTGGTACATTGTTTGTTTTTTGTTTTGTTTTTTGCTTGCGATACCGATGAACTTACGATTTCTTATCAGAGCAACACCACAAGAAAATGTGTCGCACACAAATTTACCATAGTTCAATACATTCGCATGCATCCCTAATAAGAGGGAAAACCAGCATTATTATTAGCATCGATTGCATTATCAATAAAGGCTAAAAATTCAAACCATTCGTTTCCACCAATCCACTTCAAACATATGCGCAAAACCTTTCCATTGCAGGCTGGCGACTTCCGCTTGCTGGCTGTGCCCAGAACCCAGTCTGATCTCGGTTCCGGGTGCCTGCTCTGACTCAGATTGAGGTCTGAGGAAGGACACTGCGCAGGCTGCAGTGGCGGATCCAGGAGGAGGGAGGGCAAGAAAAGTTACCCCACCACTCTCCCATCCTCGCCAATCGTCTTCAAAAACACTATAACGTTGGCGATTTACAACTTTGTTACCCACCCTAAACAGTCGCCCTAGGTCCGCCTCTGGGAGACAGGAGCAGCTAAGTCGTGTCCAGGAAGTTTCCAGCTCGAGATGTCTTATCCGGCTCCATAATAAGCCGCGGTGCGCTGGCCCATTGTCCGCAGCGGCATTGACCGGCCCGCTCCGCTGCACGGGCTCCAGATCGCTAGTTACCAGGGCCGGAAGAAATAAAGCCAAACAACATAGGACAGGCGGTCGACGTTAACAAGCCAGAAATGATATCAAAATATTTCAGGCATGTTTTTATAAACAAAACGGAAAACTCGGCCGTATGAAATATTTCCAAACGTATCGTTGGAAATATAGTAAGAACTAAAGCCTTAGATATAAGCCAAGGTATCCAGGAAAGAGCTGACAGATCACACGCCAAAGGATATATTAGTATACGACAAATGGTTCCTCGCCTCAGGTGTCAATATTAGGTCCATGGGCCTACTGATGCCAGAGTGTAGTTGGTACAGTGTTGCACTGGCGGAGGAACTGGGCGGAGGGGGGGGCACCGGGGCACGGCGCCCCACAAAATTCATAAATTTTAACACCAACCGATGACGTTGACTGAAAAGAAATGGGTTGAAAAGCCCATGGCGCCAACCCCTCCCCCTAAATTAGGGCGCTCCGCCGTTCCCTGCAGGGTTAACCAACTGAGAGGACAGTGTTCAGCGCTGATCGGTGCCTTCATTTCCTGCCGAAAGATCAGTATCTCATGACGTCAGT
Source organism: Lepas anatifera (assembly GCA_034440635.1). NCBI lineage: Eukaryota > Metazoa > Arthropoda > Thecostraca > Lepadidae > Lepas > Lepas anatifera. Next base: position 1,273,158 of record JAOTON010000773.1, on the reverse strand, counting down.
TCACACTGATTTATATTCTACCCTTGGAGCGAAAGGAAAACGGGACTGATTGGTTGCAAGAAGCAGGCTGGTTGCAGGAAAAAGTGAAGTTGTCTTGAACTGGCACCAGAGAACTAGTTTAGCAGCCCACTACTTCACGTCGCGTATCTCACCACACATATTGCCTATCTTGCAAACTATGTATGAAGGAGTTGCCTTCTTTGATGTTATTTGTATCTTTGTTATTCCCAAACCATTGTTCCAAGTCCCAGGGTGGTGAGTGGAGAGCGAAGTCCAAGCAGGCTGGATTTTCCCCTCACCCGGTTATTTTTAATGAATTTTCCGCTCAGTTTTCCACTGGAGCTTTTTAAGCACAATCCAGTCATCCTGGTGCATATAAACTCTTCGAAAGTACAATAGTAAGGACATTTTGGATGACAAATATCCCTGTAAACTTTAAATGAGGATTTTAACAAGGATAAATATGGCTTTGAATTCACTCTCTCAACATTGCAACTTTTAAACTTTTCCACTCCCCAGCTATATTTTCCGATATAAATTTTACTCCCAGTCTCCAGGCCCAGGCTCAGTATTGGAAAATCGTGCCAAACTACCTCTGACATTTCCCATGAATAAATAATACCCAACGTTTTGAACCAGAGCAACCGTTCGACACGGCACAGCGGTGTAGATGAAGGTGTAGCTGTACTCCCGTTATTGGGGTCGCAGAGGGACAACAGCCAGTCAGCAGCCGTCAAACGAGTCCACTCGGACCATGCACCTTCATCACAGAGCAGACGGGGCCCACGCTAATAAATCCAGTCTGGAAATCCCAGTCGGAGCCGCCGGAGGCCCGCTCTAACTGGTTACCTGCTCCTTTCCTCTTGGAGGTCTGCAAAGTGTGGTCGAGACTCGAACATGCAGAGGTATGAGACAGATAAACAACTTAAACCAAACATGCCCGATTGCATACAAACGTTGTAACTAAACTGATACATTCGAGACAATTCCATGTCAGGAAGTTCCACAAAACAACAATGTTGTTAAGCCGGTCCAGGTGGAATTGATGAACAGGGTGACCAGTTCAGCATGGAAAGGTGGAGTCTGACGGCCTAAGACCGAGGTGCAAAAACATGAGGATCAGCACCAGAGGTGAGAAAAATGATTTATCTTTCCTAACGGAAACCACATCTTACCCCGAGATAAGGAACTTCTTCGAATAAAAAGACTTGTGAAGTTTAACCCGAAAGACGAAATTAATATCCCGAACGAAGAGAATGACAGTACCTTACTATATTGAATGACATACTTGTATCTCAAGAGATATCAGACTCATTCCTGAAAATATTCAAGCTTCTGGTTCTTCGGGATTTCCCCCAACTATGTTGGCAAGATCGCGGCTGTTCTGGCCTCTGATCAGAACCTTCCTCATCGGCCCAGACTGCCAGTCGTCGTAAGGTTGGTTTTCCGGTTGTAAAATGATAAATCAGACAGACCACACCGCTTACCTGACACAGGGCTGACTCTCCGCTGACGTACTTACGGTACGCTGGTTCAAATGTAACCATGCCGTCTACTCTGCTTACCTGAAACAAACAGAAACCATACGTCATTCCTTCGGTCCATGCCACAGAGTGACGAAAACGCAGTTCGAAAGGCATCCAAAAGTGCAACAAATAATACCGGCTTACGGTGAGATTAAAAGAACTGAGTTTGGTTTGATCCAAACCTCAACCTTGAAGCGTTTTAAAAACAGTATTTCGAAACACTTCTGAGGGCATACGACACGGGCAAACCAGCAAGACATAAAAATAGCAGAATTGGGAGATCACAATGTTCAGGCCATTCCGCGTGAGGGCATAGCTAACACCAATACTTTAACCCGTCAGCGTTTGATATCCCAGAAAGACAGCATGTTATCAGTAAGATGAAGCAACCATCAAAACGACAGGCCGGCTGTAATGATCCTCCGCAGTACTTATGAAAGACAACTGACAGACCTCCCCGTATCACGGCGCCCTGAAGCCGCCCTTGCGGATCACCCATCCCGCCCGGCCAGCCAGTCTCGAGAATACACATCGGTCTCTATTAGGGAGACGGATACCAGACGATTAATAGCCGCACGAGACACCGCTGTATACGGGTCAGACAGGTCAACGGAGCACCGCTCAGGTGTGCCAAGGTCGGGCGGGTCGGCCAAGTACAGAGCAGAGATGCAAATACAGAGTAGAGATGCAAATATTGGACATCCGACATTAACGGACTAGGCACTACGGTGGTAAAGTCGCGCATCAGAGTCAAGTCGACGAGTCGGGAGTTTGAAAAGGAGAAGCGTCGACGCCTTGTCACGGTACTGACTTTTCTGGACCTAGTCTTCAGAAATCACTGTACTATTATGCTTTCCACTTTAAGGAGGTTTTCAAAAACAGGGTTTGATAATAAACAAAACGTAATTTCATCAATTACAATCGATTTAAGGTTTAATTTAACTGCTGAATTTTTATTTAGTTCAGAAACCATTTAAAAATAGTTAATCATGATATGTCTGAGTACCAAGCAAACCTTTTGAAAGTCAAGTCAGCTATTTTGAAAGTCCTTAACATCGTGTGTGGGAGTAGTCCCTGGCCACGAGCCTCCATCTTGTGACGTCATCAGATCGGCAAATCACCACTTAACTAATTGTCACCACTGAAAAGTACAAGTCAAGCAAATACTTCTGCCACACATAAGACGCAACGAAAACTTTTGGGCAACACTTTAGCCTCAAGTCCTTTTTGTCTTGGAATAGTAGCGAACTTGTCGAGTTTTGGCGCATTTGACAATTTTATTCGGCCCAGAGAAGGTCTAAGCAAAGCACAACAAGGCACTCACTTCTCACAAATAATGTTTTTATGGGTCATTTGCCAAGGATAGGTCAGCATAACACTCGTCCATGTTAGAAAAGCCCTGTAGTTACCCATACAGGTGATTCGGCTGAGCCTTAAAATCACTCACTGTTGCGGTTAGGTTTTCTGAGCAGGTGACGCCAAAAATTCAAAAGATAAAATGTACATTTGCATGTAAGATAAATGTAAATGAAGCATCGAAGTTGATTATTCATTTGTATATTCGGAACCTAAATATTACGTTGGTAAACCAGGGTCCTTCGGTCCTCGTGAATGTACCTCGTAGAAACTGCATTCTGTTCCATGAGCAGTTCAGGCTGTCCCATCGCTACATCCAGCGGTGGATCCAGGAATTCATTTCGGGGGAGCTAGGGGACTCGAGCCCTAACCGTCAGTTCCTCAGGCAGCCCCTTCGCCTATGTATTAACTATAGAGTCTCAGCCATTTCGGGGTGCTTGAGCCCCCTAGCCCCCGCCTTGGATCCGCCACTGGCTATACCACAGCGTGCTGTTTATCGGTACCAGGTGCAGGTGCTTCAACGATGGTGACGCACGTGCTGGTTGCAGACTTTAATTGCAATAGCACTGACGCTGGGGCGGGAAGTAAAAATGAGGCCAAGCCATTGGTTTCGTTACTGCTGTCATTACTCCACCGCCGCAATTCCTGTCCCTTGCTCTCCATTCGTTTTCCATCAGACAACCGTGCTCACCAGTTCAGCGTCTGGCTGCTGGGACTGCTGAACGCTGGTATTACAACTACATCAACAAATAAAAGGCGTTTAGCTGGCCTTCAGTTGTTCAGTTCAGTTCAGTTCAGTTGTTTCCACAAGAGACAAACATTATAAAAAACCTATAAATGTGAAGACAAAAATGGGTCCTGAATGGGTCCAAAAAGGCCCAAGGCCTACATGGTTGGTCCAGGTTCAGCAAAAAGTACTGCTTGTTCTGTAGCAATCATGTTAAATGGTGGTGATTTCATAACACTGCCGAGCCGCTTGTACCCCCGCGCGTGTATAAGCAGGAGAATGACAACATCACTGCGTCAACCCTGCCCTGAAAGTGTCGACTTGGCAATCGAACTACAGAGCATCCGACGCGTCGACGGATTTGGTGTCGACTGCCTGCCCTAATGGGCACTGAGAATACATCAGCCGTGGACGAGTGTAGAAATAAAATTACAATCGAGTATATCAGAAAATCATATACATATTTCTAAATAAGCCAGTTTTATGTGAGCTTCGTACGTCAAGAAGCTTAGATTAAAAAATACACTCTGAAATTAAGGGAACAGTCTGGCGACCGTACAGGATTTCCGACCGTAATACCCTGCCAGTCAGATTCGAACAAGAACAACAGTTGCCACATACCAGGACGTGTGCTATTAGCATATCAGCATCCAGCTCCAGTAATTTGTTTGAAGGATACTGATCATATTTTACATTCATGCCTTTCCATGTAGACAAAAACGAGCAAAAGTTTCCTATCCTAAGGCGGTATTCACTGTCGGGCTGCCTAAGGACCAAACTATAGTCTAGGGGAGGAGGGGGCGGGCGTCTAAACCACATCTTCCGACTCAGTCAGCTCACCTCAGGGCGGGTGTTTAAACCACATATTCCGACTCAATATGCTCACCTCTGGGCGAGTGTTTAAACCACATCTTCCGACTCAATCTGCTTACCTTAGGGCGGGTGTCTAAACCACATCTCTCGACTCAGTCTGCTCACCAGTGAACAGCATCAGTTCTGAACATTAAACCTTTATCATAATATTCTTAAAAATGTCTCTTAGGAATAACAGCAAAAACGCGGAGGAGAATATCCATATATTTCCGCATTGCTCTTTTCTCTGATTGAATTGTAAACGTTCTTATTGTTTATTGATAAGTCCGGTTCTTATTGCAGCACAGTACTTAAAACGCCAATCATACAATTCCCAACATTGTGTCCACACTCAAGCCTGGTTTGAAGCGAAGTCCTCTGTCCCTAGCATGTTACACACCCTCCGTAGATTTATATCACGTCCAGATTCCATTAAGGCGCCGTTTCTGGGCGGCAGCGGTGATAAAAAACGGCATCTCTAATACAGCCGAGGCCGTTATTTCCAAGGAACAGGCCCCGGCGATGATATGTAGCCAGAGGGTGTCTGCGAGCGGCTCCCGAGCGGGCTTCCGGTGGAAGATACCAACACGGCGGGGGCGTCATATCGAGCGACGGCGCCTAGATGTACCCACAGATGCGTTCCCTGTCATTTCCCATTGCAATGGGGGAGAAGACTAGTGGCAAGGAAAATCAGACACGACTCCTGTAGAAACCATCTCAAACTGTTTGTGTCACCAAAACAGACACATGGCTTCTTGACCGGAAGCATATTTGGTGGACACTACACCAATTTCAGGAAACATTTTTTTATTACAGCCACTTGATTGGCGAGCGGGGACAAACTATTAACTGTCTGTCATGCTGCCTCGTCTCGTTCCTCGTCAGGCATCTAAACCAGCGCTCACGAACTTGAACCATTGTTTGCATTCATGCCTCCGTCCTGTTGACGACCGGGCCCAACAGCTCAACAATCGCCCCGTCGTTCGACGAAGCACAGTTCACCGAACTGGCCGCCTCAGCGTCGACGGAAGGCGGACGAAGACGCCGCCGAGCCGGTAATGCGAAGTCGGCATGCACCAGGGCAGGGCGCCAGGTCCGGTCCAGTACCGCCCCTGACGGAGGGTGGGGCTGCCGGGGGCCGGACTGGAGGGTGCCTCAGTAGGGAAGGGGAAGAAACAGGGGCCGCTCCTGCGCCGCCGATGCTTCTGCATGCACTGTCCCCACTGGATTTAACACATCACAGCCCGACACCAACACTGCTGCTGCTGCTGTCGAACAAAGAATTGGCTCACAGAGAGCCTTAGATTCGCTGGATTAGAAACTCAAAACACTGACTGTCATTCAACGTTGAGGCGAATTTATCTAGTCAACAACAAACGAAGGACAAACGCTTTCCGGCATTACTATTTCAAATGGACAACGCGTAATCTTAATATAAATTATGCGCCATAGCCACCACCATATCAAACTTGTGCCATGAGCACCAGATCCTGATTACGAGTATTACCAGTAGTATTAGTTATTACTAACAGAGTATTACTGTGCTGGCTGTTCTTCCCACTTGTTCAGAATACCTACCAACGCCAATGCTTGGCCTCAAGCACTGGGGAATACAAATATCACACCAATCCATGACTAAATTACCAACAAAAATCCCAGCACCACCATTCGAGAAACGGTCCCCAGAATTGAAAAATGTTACATCCCATATTAGACTGAGTATTGAATGTCCATTACTAACGTTGTCTGGCCGTTTTTCAACAATGGGCTGACGTTGGCGACTCCGGACCACCCACGGGTTCTGACTGGGCAGAAGACCTTAGGCTGATTGCCGTTGCTATATTTGGGGGTGGTCAGCACCCCTGCCCAGCAGACACATCAATCCCGACCCCACCTGCTCCGCCCACTCCAATATAGTAAGCGAGGTGGAAAAGGCAGTCCACGATGTCTACCATATAGTGGCCATATCGAACGGCCATATATTTGGAGGTGCTCCACAATGGCGGATCTATACCGGCGGTTTGGGAGGGGCAACGCAGGGCTGAAAGTCGTGAGAATCAGTACTTTTGAAGAAAATTAAACATACCGCGGGGGCAATCTGGGCTCTTTCCACAGTTGGGGGTCAAGGTCACTGCAGATGCGGTGCCTGAGCTGCTGGCGAAGTAGAATTCCACCTGAGTTTGGTGGGCGAAGCAACAAAAGGTCTTAATCATAGTATCGTAAGACAAGGCTACTTCATTTTCGGTCGCGTACAAAACAAATATCAAAGCAATAATCAATAGGCTTGTATCAAGTACTAAATCACTTAAATGTGTTCTTCCATAGTCTTAACGACCACTGTACCGACTGCGGAAGGGTAGGTTCGTATGAACCCAAGACTAACCACCTATTCTATATCCCAGAGGAGCGTTCCCTAAAAGTCAACCTACCACAGCGCAGGTTTGCTTTCACCGCGCCGCCGCTGATTACCATATAAATCGGGACGTTTTTCGACCGCGGTCATCGCGTGCTGAGGACACATGGGGTGTAAACAGGACATTAGCATCCGCCGCCACTACGGCTCGTATTACTGCTGTTTATAGCCTCGGGGGCCTGAATCCAGCCAGGTCAATGGCTCCCGTCCGTCTCGAAGCCGCCTCATCAGCGTTAGCGCAAGAGCTCGCCACCAGCTACGGGATCGGGTGTCGACCAACCACCGTTGTACGGCAGCAACGGTTTTACGTTGTCACGGATGGGCAACCGTCTAGCCCTCGGGTCTATGACCGTAATTAGTGCATTATGTATGGTAGCCATCATCATTATTTCAGGCGGATGTGTAAGCAGACATGTTGGTATCACTAATAGTGGGCTATTCCAGATCCGTGTACGTAGAGCAAGTTGAGAGGAGGACGATGGTGGAAATTAAGCAGATTGTGGAGAAGTGGGGAAAGCAAGAGGACCCTAAGGAAAAATGCCGTGGATAACGGGTTCTGCAGAGGAACATCGGACAGAAACAAAACCAATAACGTCACATGAACATGGCGTGAGAGCCAATACTTCGTTGAATCTCGTCGACCAATCGGACGCCAGGAAAGCAGCCCATTTCCCGTGCCCCTTCACTTGCTCCTCACCTGGGTCCCTGGTACGTTCCGACCCGGTGGTCCATTCATCGGCCCGGTTTACTCCGTGAACGGTGACGAGTGAAAGCAGTGAAACGGACCCATCCAGAACAGTCCACCGGGCGCAGACGCAGCCGAGACCACCGGCGCAGACGAACTCATCCCCGAAACACGCTGACTAAAATAGTTCTCATTCTCCCACTGATATCGTCGGACCACTAAAGTTTGACCGGAACCAATCCATAACTGACAAATTGGGGACACCTGAAGCGTAAATGGCTCTGACGCGGTGTTTTTATTCCAGTGCATGCACCAAAAACTTTCCAATAATGGCCCCGTTAGATGTGTCAGCACAGTTTAGTCAGCAGGCCCTCTGGCCACCCCGCTGTCAGGCAGTGTTACCAGCAGTGTTTAATGTGTTTCGTCAGCTTGTCAGCAGCAGTGGCTTAACGATAACAAATGAGTCTAACACCGATATCACACAAATAACACCGCTTTCGCATCGCTGGTATCTTGGGAAACACACAACCGCGAAAAGCCCCCTCCTCAGCAAAACGGTAGATATGGTTGCTGCTGTACTGTTGTGCTGCTGCTGTGCTATTGTGCTGTTGTCCTGTACCCAGCAGCAAAACAGCAGCCCCTCGGCGCAAAAACCCTCCAGGCTCGGTTCACGAGAGGCTACGGCAGAGGCGGATCCAGGATGGCCGATCGGGGGGACATGGTCGAAGGGCGTCATGACCATTTCAGGGGGTCAATCGGTATGAGTAAGTGACGGGAAGATCGAAAGATTATATCATAGAACATATAAGGTCGCAAATCGACACGCCAGGTCATCATTACACTCCCGGGTCACCCAGAGAACAGATTTAACAACTTCGCCATCGAAGCCAACCGTCGAGAGACGACCCGACCAAGCTCGATCCGCTCCCAATCTTCAGACATGTCCGAGCGGCGGGACAAAGCGGTCAGTATCCCCAGTGTAACAGGGGGTCATCCAGAACATTGCAGTCAGTGCCGATCTCGCCACGGAGAGGTGACTGGCCTAGCATCGGATAAGGTGGACTCCCACCACAAAATAACGACCTCAATCAGCACTGAACGCACTCCCAGAAATCCAGTGCAATTTTCAGAACGAAATATCTGGCCATCAAAGCATAAATCATCACAGAACAGGGAGACTCCCGCAGTCACGCCATCATTTCTTTGTGAATACAAGGAGGATCCAGCATGTTTATAAATCGCCGGAGCGATTTCCGTAAATTTTCGCCGCACCATCCGGACGACGCGAAATGGCCTGCGCCAGTGTCGATTACGACTGGCGTCGGAGCCGACGGTCAGTGATCTCCGACGACGGCACGTGCGATGTTGAGCCAGGCGCCTCCAATGCGCAGCAGCCGCGACAGAGGCAAAACCGGGGTATGGCGAATAGCACAGATGTATTTAGAGATGTCAGCTTCGAATTGGTCGTGCGTTATCACGAATTCCCCACGCCGCTCAAAATGACTTCGACGGAAATTGATTTTAGAGGGGAGAAAGACATTAGATCGTGCACATGGCTGGGTGGTAAGAGGGCTCCATCATACTATTTTGTTAAGGTTTAAAATCAATGGCAGGAATACGTGACTCCAAAACACAAGAAAAAATGGTTCTCTAATCAACAAACGGCAGCAACTCGCAGCTCTTGAAGTCATTCTAGATATAGCCCCTACCATTGTCATTCATCCGGTTTTCCGCATTGCTCGCGACACATCTCACGCCACAAACTCTTAGCACCGTGTAGGGGGAGCGGCACCAGTACCAACATCACAAAAAAGCCCACGCCACGTATGGCGAAGCAAACGCGTGGTCCCGCGCCCAAAAACAGGGTCTGCCTCCGTGCTGGCAGCGTCAGCGGGGGCTGTCTTGCTGCAGATGGCCAATAAATCCACCTGCGAGATGGACCCGCGGCAGACGGTATCCAATAAAAGCCCGATATGGTTCCAGGCCAGACACCAGTCCCAGCGGCCACCGCTGAATCGCGGCGCGCCACCGCCTCGCAAAAACGGCGCCACAAAAACGCGCGCAAAAACACGTGCGCGTCCGATCGGTGTTTTCCGTCTGTGAAAGCTCGTGGTTTTTCTACATGACGACTCGTTTTGGTTTTTTCTTCGTTCTATACAAGTGGTTCCCGATTAAATCGCGCGTCATCACAAGGTGACAGTAAGGGTCAAATTTATGGCTATCGCCGTGCTGTCGTGTTCTTTACCAGCAGAATCCAGTGGCTGCACAGTCGCATTTGTTGGCATTACAGGTGCGCGGCCACTTGTCCAGCTCTTGACTGGTGTGCGACACATGCGGCCTGACCTTGACATAACCTTGACAGCAGCCGACGGTTTACGTGGGAGCTAATTGTGAGCCTGATACGTTCCGATTGGTTCATTTCATCATTCACTCAAGTGCATTGAATGAAGTTGACATGTGCCTAGTGTAAGCAACAACTTATGTTCCGTAATATAGCTCGAGCTAAGTTCAAAATTTCCGAGTTGGTAATAATTCATACAGTGTCTCAAACCCAACCACATTATTCTCTTTAAATGCGGACTGTTTGTGCTTAATTCAATGCATGTTCCTGCAAAGTTAGCATAAATCACCAGGGGGCTTAATTCAGCCATACAGACGTCAGTGGCCACTGGTCCGGGTCAGAAGTGTTTTTACATGCCCTTAGGGCATCAGTGCACGTGTCAGCAGACATGGAAATGTAGGTACAGTGCGCGGAGTCACGACACGGGACTGGCTACACCAGAGCGGGTGTTACGGTTATGGTTATGGTTATGCGATGGCTCACGTCAAGCCGTGACATTTCACGAGCTGCTGAAATTTCACTTCAACATTTTCAACGGCCGCGTTGTATGCTGCACAGAGCGCGACTACGTTTTTACGACTCCTCGACTATGCCCACGCTTTCCTGGTGGTACTGTCTGGAGTGGTTTGGTTCGCATATGTCGTGACAATTGACAGGTCTTGTGTGACCGAGTATCTCTAACAGCTCACAAACATTGTAATACGACAACAAAAAGTGTCGCGCTTTCTCAGGAGCTATTGAGGTTCATACGGCGCTGGGCCGCAGGACGCCGGGCAGTCTTTACCAAGGCGGAAGTCTCACACCAGCCTACTGAAGCTGTTTTCCGTCATTGTGGTCAGCAGCTGCGTGACAGCTCCTGTCGTTCCCAAAGCCGATGTTCCAGCCCTCACAAGAGCCGTTACCAGTCGAACATCGCCTGAGTCTAACGCTGTGTTGGCTAAAGATAACGCCAGGATCCCACGACCGGCGGCTGATAATGAAAAATAGATCCGGCGTATTCACTACCGGTAGACGAGGGATGCGTGCTTTTTATCAACCAAATAGTGGCTAATTAGCATACCCGCAGCGAGCCCCACACGAAAGAAAGACGAATGAATGGAAACGTAACAGCGACAGCGGCATAGCCTCGTCAGTGATGGAAAGGTATTATTTCTTCAGCTTTGGCGGGCGGATTGGGTGAGAGCAAAAAACTGGGGCGGTGGTGAACGATGATCATCATTAGGTAGAAAATAAACTATCCAAGGTCGTAAATCACGTCAGAAGAGGGAAGGCTTTCCATAGCTCATCGGAAAGATATTCGCAGTACTCTTAAGCAGAGCAGAATGTGATGAACGTGACAGTAGGAGTCTAAGATCTGCAAACCAAACCTTGTTCAAACGAAAGCTTAAGAAAACATTGTAGCTTACATAACGCCACGCCGCTGAAGGCGCTTCCCCTGTTTTTAACACAATTCTTCCTCGGATCATGGGCTTAGAATTAGAGCATTGCAAAGAGAACGACAAACGAGCGGCCAAATCATAAGCGTTGCCGCTGGAAAAAATAGGGAAAAGTAAACTTAATCATTTTCAACCAGCTGCTAACTAGAAACTCTTTCCCCTTTAGAACCAAAAGGCCCTAAGATACTGGTGCATTACTAGGATCCCGTGGACTGGTTACAAGATTTTCCTATTTTTCCCCACTTTGACTGAAATCTATAATTTCTTTAAGACAAAGGTGAGGGGGTCCTCTGCCTCCCCCTATTCCAATGCACCAATGAGCCAAAAAATGAGCCAAGTTGTAATAACTACCTTGAAAACTTAGATCGTGGCATTGATATTCTATTTTAAATTAAGTCAGGACGTAAGTTAAAACTTGAACGCAATTTTCCAACAGGTCTCATGTTTTAAATCTGCATCCTTCCCTCTTCCTTGCATGTCCCAATTCAATAGGTTTCCTGAGACCCAGAAAATATGTAAAGCTAAAAAAACTAAAAACATAATGCAGAACAAAATTCAAAGGACAACGCACAGTTCCAGAACCGTGTTTTACGTTCTGTCTCCCTTAAGAAGGTCCCCGACAGCAAGGCCGGTGCCAGCTCGGCGTCTGCCCCCATCGACCCGGTCCCATGGGGTTGACGCCCCGTGATGGCCCTCCTTCAGGGTCATCGTGTAATGCACTAACCTGCAATCCTTAGACTCCGACTCAACACTCTTACAAAATCCTTGCACTGCCTGTAGAGAACAGGAATACTGACAGGAATCGCCCTAGCACATCTAATCACGTAGAACAGGACAAAAGGGGCCAAACTTCAAACATCACAAAACCGTTCCAAAACGTTCATTGGGCCCTCCTTCGCAGCGGCGGATACAATGTCGGTTGTCTCCCATTTGACGAGACAGAAATTTGCAAAAGGCGGCCCCCCCGTGGCGACGCCCACGAGAAGGTGCACTTCTCGAATAAGTTCGCAGTTCCGACACTTTTGACAATGGCCCGTCCATGCCACGCGTACTGGAATCTTGCCCATGTGCCGCATATGTTGAGGATCACTGGATCACTGCTCTACAGCGTCCCTGCTTCAACTTAGATGGATGCAGGATACAGGATTCAGGTTGGGGGAGGCGCAACTGTCCGGGGTTCTGGTCAACGGGGAGGGGAGGAGTGGAGTGCAACCTGGCACCCTTCGGTAGAAGACGCTGTAGAAGATGTTGTTGACCTGGGCATTGGGAAGTGCAAAGAGCACAAATGGGTAATAAATAGTGATGTTGTTTTCTTCACCATGCAAGATTTAATTGTACCCGAACCTGAAGAGTAATCACGTTTGATTAACCAAGAAGTTTTGTAGTTCTTAACTAGAAAATGAAATATAGGGAGAATAGTTTTGGACTGGAGGCAGAAGAATCCCTTTCGTCCCCTTGGAGGTGGCATGGCTTGAGCACCAGTGCTGCCAATGAATATTTCTGCCCTGCCATCCTATCAAACAACGCGTGTTTAGTCTGTAACCAGCCACCTTTGAAGGTCCCCTAACTGCACCTTAAGGTCCCCTGACAGGGCGATATCGGCCTTGCTCCCTCAGCTTAACCCGCATTACCGTCAGGGGCGGTTCCAAGACCATTAATCAAGGTGTAGATTGGCCAAGATCATCGAAGATGTTGTTTAAAAGAATCAGCCCGTTGGTAGTGCGGGGTTAGTAGGTCTCCACTCACTATGTCTGGAGTTGCACCTTATGATCACGCCAGCGGTAATTACTTCCGGCCCACCAGCACTTCAACACCGGAGGCGGGTGGCGTTACCTGAGACGTCATACCCACCGACTGGCGACCAGTGCCGACGGCCTGCGGGTGTGACGTCACACGATAGAAAACACGGCCGCCAATTGGCTGAAGTCGAAGAGCAATTACCTTGCACAAGGGTCAATGACCCTGGAGCAAGCTAAGGGCTTAAGAGGCGGAGATCGAGTTAAATGGGAATTGGAATGCGGTTTCTCTGGTCGTTTAAGCCGATTGGTCGGAGTGATCAGATCAGTTCGGAGAAACTGGACTAGCGTAAACTGGATGATAGAGGTTAGGGATACTATGCTTGGTGTCTATTAATGCACCAACCTGACGAGTGAAAATAGTAAGCATCGTGTTTCGGAAAGAAAACGTCAGCGTATCTACGACATTGAATATATCATACAAAGCAGTTACAGCTTGTTGTTTCATTTCGAAATGCATGGTTTCTAACAGCATTTCACCATTTTGTCTCCCATCTCTAAAGCTGCAGCCTCCGTGCTATGTATTTGGCATCCATCCAAAAACTCAATTCACCAGCCGCCCAGCCGAGCTGGGAGCCACGAGTAAAAACTTTCGAATGTCTCCTAGACGGAGGCGCCTCCAGCTCCGTTGTCACGTGAAACAACAGATCCGTCCCCTGACTTCCTCGTCGCTGTTCACGGCTGGGTTCATCTCCGTCGTTTTTGTTGTTAATGGCCTCCCACTCCACAGTGTGCGTTCCCCTCCCAAAGCCTTTGTCTTTCCCATGTTGGCCTATTGCAAAGGCGGGTTTCGAGGGTTTAACCACAGCAGTGGTTGCATAGGGACTATTCCTCTCATCAGAGACATTTCGGGCCAGAACGGCCATAACTTCAATCCGGAGTGAAATTACTCAAGGGTAGAGAAGATACGGGTGCTCCATAAATTCCGGACCCCCTCCATTTTCGTCCCTGGGGGTCGCCCCTGGTGATTTGTGACGGCTGAACAGAGACCTCTGGCGGACTGCCGGCGAAACAATAGCGCCGGGGATAGTAGGAGCGCGGCCTTGTCGTTTGCATGCGTTCCACTCTCAGCCCGTATAGCTCTGTGTATGAACAGGCATAAAACATGTGGGTAAAACACTGCTTCCCTGGGAACCACGTCAGAATAGCATCAAAAGAGACATTTTTCATGGAGATGAACATTCCAGCCAGAACAATAAGCATATGATCGACTTTTGGGGAGGTATCTGTAAGGTCTTTATCTAACCAGCCTAAATTTCCAGCCAGGAACTTTTTTACCCAGTATGCAAGCATCCAAAACCACACAAGTTGAACAAGCTTTTCATCTACCGTTTCCGGAAATATTGCATCCATCCTAAAGATACCACTCTTTAGCTCACAGATGATCACAAGCTTTATTCTATGGGTAAATATATGGCTGCAGTAAGAGATAGATATACCAACAGACATATACATATATAGACATATACAGATATACCAACAGACACGTTCACAACACCCAAACCACAAATCCGGATATTTCCCAAATACCGCACTCTCGAGCGCACCCCTCGAGACACTCCCGCCTCCTTCATGCCAGCACAGCCCGGTTAAATCATCTGCCGAGCATGGGACCAGGCCTCGCTGCGGGGACAACCCCGGATCAATGGAAGTTGTCGGGAGCTGTGGCAGGCCGGTTACGTTTATGGACGTCAGAGTGACGGACAATATGAGATGCGGCACGCTCAGTGTTCTGAAACGCCGCGCTCGACGGCGGCTGGCCATGAATTACGACTCAGAGGCACAGATAAGGCCGGGGATAAAGACCGCGCGCCAGAGCAGCCGACGTAGCTCAGCGCTGCCAGCGAAAATGAAGTCAATACGTCACAAGTTTTTCATTTCGTTAAGCAGCGTGTCTAAATGCTAGGATTGTGCTTGTATTGTAGCGACATGTATTCGCACACACACAATACAAGATGTTTAAAAGACACACAAAGATTAAAATACCCGCGTTCAAGTCAGCGGTAGGCGCCGCACGATAAACTGAGATCAAATAGAGCACGGGCCGAGTAAAGAAAGCCTCAGAAGAGTGACAAAGGGAGAGTGGCTGGAAGGATGTAAAGGAAGTGTCGAGAGAGATGTGGTACCGATGAGACTGGAGACGGTGAGGAGACGCGATACCATGTCGGGCTGCAGCCCCGAGAAAGCCAGCTCGGGCGGCGAATCGAGTAACGCGGCGACGACGGGTCCGCAGCGGCGGGGGCGGGCGAGCTCGCCGGGAACCTATTCAAGCTGAGGTTGAACAATTTCACTAACTGCAAGATTGCACACACACACACATGGGGCTTTACAATCGGAGTACGAATAGTAAAGGAAATAGTACGAAACATTGTTCCTCTATAAAAGGTGAGTCCTGAGAGAAACAAACCTTAAAACCAGCGATTTTTCACCCTCTGCGAGACTGATGGCTCAGTTTGAATCCCATATAGTTGTAATATTCCCGTTCATACATCTCAACAGATGCGAAATATATCTCTAACTCTCGATTTCCGTCAGGTCGCGACAAAAGGTTACGTTTCCAGTCGGGGATCTGGTGTTCTGCTGCCGCCTCTAGCGTCGTCGTCTGGACGCCTGGAAGGCTGCAAGACACAGCGTCGTCTGGAGGCTGTGTCTCAGCCAGAGTATCTGCACTCCCTGAGACGCAATTGCACCGCTTGCTCTTCCTGGGGCTGGCGTGTGCAGCCGACATGTCAGTAAGGCCGTAAAAAACCAATCAGCCCCAAGAAAAACACCACTACCACCACCCGACCTTGCTCTGGCAGCCACGGAGGAAACACCGCAGCGTTCATGGCTGGTTTTTTAGGGTGGCGGCTAGCAAGAGAACAACGTCACCTGCGAACACAAAGCGGACAGATGGCGACGTTGCCATGACAACAGCGCGTTGTCATGGCGCCGAGCTCGTTCTCAGCGATATCCGCCCGGCATATATGCTGAATACATATTCATTATGCTGTATGCATACTGGAGTGCTGCGTTTGCATTGGGACAGGGGCAAACACGCCATCCAACTTCGGCCCTCGGCAGGGTGCTATAAAAAGACATTCGTTCAGGAGGGGAGAGACAAAAAGGAGAAGGATGTGCTGGTAATTGGAGTGAAAAAGTTTCGGTTACATAAGGGAGTGGTTAGATAAAAGGGTGGTGTTTTCACGTCCTTGATGCCGCATGGACAGTGTCTGTAGATATATCGGCTCGTGGACTGACGAGCAGTGAACATGCGATTTAGAGAAAAATCCGAAGACAAATCCAAGGAATCATACATGATTCTAGCGTTAAGACAGCTTCGAACAGCTTCGGGGTACAGCGCGTGCGCCTGTGGCAGCAGCAGCCCCTTCTGGGATAATTCCACCTCCTTTATCCTCGCATTTCCTCATCCTTACCGTCTCCTCCATGAGTGGAGATCGGGGGGGGGGGCTGGGGGTCAGGAAACTTCCTGGATTTTGGGTCTACCATATGCTTTGCATGGGATTTGTATTGCCGAGCCAGTATTAACCGATCCAGCACCCCCACCCACTCCCCTCCCCTGGGTCGAATAGAGATATCCAGCCTTGGTCTCCTCCCATAGCTTTTCAATCGCCCCACACTCATCAAAACACTTTAAAAGCCACCACAATTGTGTGGAAGTGTTTTTAATATAGGAATAAATATAGGAATGACAGAAAACCAAAGACTCGTCCGCACCTCTTCCAGTGCCCTTCAGCTCGACTTTCCCGCTGGTGTTCCAGCGCAGAGCCGAGGTAGCATCGCCTCCCCTGACGGTGAGGGATTCCCAGGCGGTCACCTTCCAGCAGCCCGCGTCCCCGCGCAGAGATGCCACTTACCGACCGGACAGTCCATGATATCGCCGACTTTCGGGAGTCGGGGAGTCCACTGTTATTCCAATCCCGTCTGGTGGGATGTGAACGATATTTGTGGCCAAGGTACGAAGGAGCAATCAAATAACGACGCTCATCTTCCTGGCGTGCTCCTTACATCAATAAAAGCCCGCTAACCGATGGGTGCTGTATAGCCTTAACAGGTTGGTGCGCCTCTAAGCCCAAGAAATTCCCAACCAATCCCCTAACCAAAACTGGGCAGTCATTTGTCGAAATCCTACCCAAAATTAATTACAAAAGCGTTAAAACAACCACGGGAACGGCGCTCGATTACCAGCGTGCGAGAAAGTAGCATCTTTATTCCCACCACCACCAAGCTACCACCGCACCGCTCTGGCATTCGTCAGGTTAGCGACGACATTGGAGGGGGGGACGAGCGGATAGAACTACCACCATATAGCTGGCTGGGCAAGCGTGGGTAAGGACAGCCCGGGATGCAGTGGGAAAAGAACCGGTAAATGTGCAGTGATCGTGGCAGGAGAGTGCTGCAGAACAGCCCGTGGGATTTCCATGCGATTGTATGGGGTTACCAAGGTTGTTATCAACCTGGCGTCACGAAGACAATAGGTATCGCTACGCGGGTTCCACTGTTTGCTTCCATAGGCGGATCCAGGGGGCAAAGAGGGGCACGTGCCCCCCACGATCGACCCTCGGCGCCCCCTGAAATGGTCACGGCGCCCCCCTGAAATGTCGCTTCCCTTCCACGATGTGAAAATTGGCGCCCACCGATAGGATTTTGCGCCCACCTGATAGGTTTTACCGGTCAAAAGTGGCGCCTCCTGGTCCGGATATCGCCCCCTCCCGAAAGGTGCCCCCTCCCGATCGGTAATCCTGGATCCGCCTATTTTTGCTTCCACGTCCGTTTTCATTTGTATATAGCCCAAACTGTGGCATACCTTTCTTGATGAGGTCTTGTTTTACTGACCACACGCAAAATGTTCACGGTGACTGGTCAGAAAGCGATCCGATCTAGTCAATAACACCAGCGAGAAAGTAAAACGACACGACACGTGGACACGACAGGAAGGCTGTAAAAAAACAGGGCACAAAAAACACGACATGGACACACAAACTGACCGTATCAGGCAAAAAAGTAAAACAAAAAACGGAGGAAACTGTGGGAACGGTGGGGCCACTGATTTATTGGCGAATGATTCAGTTTAAGTTCCAAAAAGGCTTGGGTAACACCTGTGATAGGACCGATAGACATCAACGTGGCGCCACAAATATCGAACAAAAAAACTAACACCGAGGTTTATCAGGCTGAGTAAAACAGGTAGTGGCCGAGCTATGGTTGGCTCATACAGCTAGATAAGACCAAAACTGGTGTGAAGGTCAAAGCTAAAGAAACTAACACTATGTCCAACAATAAACTGCATCCAACAAACCGGTCTGCTAAGGAATCGACAGTCAGACGGTTACGCTACGACAACCCCGCCTGAATTTATGCCAGAGGAGTCGCCATGTATTTCCACTGGGGGGAGGTGGCGAACTCCGACCTGGCGATGGTCTCGGGGACGCGCCCCTCCATTGGCGGATCCAGGAGCACCTTTTGCAGGGGGCCAAACCAACGTTAGGGGAGGTAATTCGAGAAAAAATCGCGAAAACATAGTGTTTTTCAGAAAACGGCCAGAATTCGGTCCTTTTGAGGAAGAGCCAAAATATACTATTTTAGGTTTTGGTGGGAGCCACGGCCCCTTTGCCCCCCTTAGATCCACCAGTGCCCCCTACCCCACCTTTAACGCTCATGGTCTCAGCAGACCCAGGTTTTGGAGCTCATCAACTATGGCTGGATCCAGACTCAGGTATGGACGCACATGGCTACGACACGCATGGCTCTAGCTACAAATCCCACCCGTAACTTTCCCTTGCTCTGAAAATCCCCTGGTCTGAAATTTTCTATACCACCCAGATCTGAGATGTTATAAAAGCTTACGAAAGCGTCACTGTGTGCAATGATAAGCCGTCATTAATGATGATAATTGACTACAAGAATAGTCATTTTCAAGCTTGCCGTGTATTAGAAATAAGGAAAGTTTGCGTGCAGTGACGACAACATGACACACTGCCTTCCAACGTATCGAATCGTTTTAAAGCAGGAAAAATTATACAGAAGGGCGTTAACTGGCGACAACAGCATCGTACTTAGACACGCCACCTACTTCCACGACCAGAGCAGACAGGCCTGTCGAATGGAGCAATCGAGCCAAAGACGTGAACGGAAGCAGTGGCGGATCTAGCAGGGTAGGTTTGGGGGCAACCCAGAGTCGAAGAGAAAAGAAAAACCTCACGCGCTAAATGATTTTGCCACAATTTATCTTCAGTAGGTTTTGGGAGCAAACACTAGTCGAAAAAACGTCACGGGGTGAAATATGTTGTTTTTGCTCTCCAAGGCCCAATGTTTAGAATGAAATTGACTGGTTCTGTTTGAAGCTGAGAGTTGAAGCACCAAAATCTTGTTATAAACTAAAAAGGAGTCAAGTCAAAAAGGAGGTCAGCAGCTGGGGGGGGCAAAAACATTGTTTTGCCCCGAGCTTTTCCGTTTCGGCAGACAAATGCCTTATTTTTGCCCTTCCCTGGACCCACCACTGAACGGAAGCAGCTGGAAAATAACACCATATCGTTTACAGAATGAGCTGATGACACGGCATCGCACCACACTGATTCGTATGTTAAAGTTTTGCATTTAGTTGCAAACTGTGTACATTGAATAGGATGCACAATCTTTCAAATATAAACCTAAAAAAAAATATAACCAAATACACGTGTCTTAATACTTTCACTGATTCGTATTTTTCCGAACACCGCGCACGTGCCATGCAGCTTTGCTCACCAACAGCACAAATATAGGGTATTACATCGGTTATATCCTTCATTACAGGCGAAAACAGGTCCAGTGCCGGGCGCACCCTCTCCCCTCAGTCTGCACTGATGAATCGCAAGGCTGCGGCGCTAGAGGCGATTCCAGGGATGGACTCGCACAACGCAAACGCCGCTCGCACGGAAACCGGACACGGCGAAGATTGTTTTTCGTGGATGGGCGCTGAAGGTTGACTGTGTTAATCACGACGCCAAAGACATTTGGGGAGAAGTGAATCTTCAACTCTCCCCCGCGCCCACCGGCATACGTATCATGCTGTCAACGTCACTTCAACACTGTTCAAGACTTCAACACAACTCTGGTGTTTCTCCGGGAGAGATTTATCAAAACAGTCCTGCCACAATAAAGCCGGAAGCATCTTCGTAAATCCACCTAGATAAGCGCGACAACTAAAATGACCGGTCGAATGCCACAATGTTAGGAGATTGGATTGGACCGTCCCCTTGGTTCACCGGTTGGGAGGACCCCCCCCCTTCCAGCGCTTTCGACGAGCATGTCGGCGACCCGCATCTGGGTCAACACAGGCTGCTGTAGATATGGCAGCACTAGGCAACCGACCGATATGGCAAATGTCACATCCAGAATCGCGGGCGGTGGAGAGTGCAGATAGTCCGCTGATACGACAAATTACCGATCAACGCTCGCCCGACAACGCAGCAAGCGACAGGACATCCCAGAACTGAAGTCCAAACTGTAGTAGACGTGCGGCCTTGTACGTACCAACAATGGGTATCACAGATACCAGAGAAAACCTGTCGGCGCGAGGTAATGAGGACGACGGAGACCCTCATCCAGGTCTGATCTCGTAAGTGATAAAACAAGATCTAATTATGTTTCTAGCTGATAAAATCATCCGTAGGCATGACCGCATGTGGTTCTAAACGTCATATGCAGCGAGCGAATGGCAATGTCCCATATGTTCGGCAAGGAGTGAGGAGCAGCCGCTAAAAGGCGCAAAAAGCAGGATTCTACCGAATCAAACAGTACCTACACTGTGTAGCAATTGGTGCCCGAGCAGAAAAAAATGTTTTACAGCACATCACGAATCAATTTTTATTCTTGGTTGACATTGTCCACGTAATTTTTCACGGCTCACTGGCTTGTTCAGGTCCTATGGGTTGGTATTTCCAGTGGGTGGCAGTTTCTCGTTCCAATGGTTCGAATCACCCCCACGAGTTGAACTTATTACGTTAAGAAGCCTTCCGAAGAAACGGGGTTAATAACATAAACACGTTTGTTGTGTTCTGGACGTATTATGATGCACTCAATAAACACCAGATATTTCAGCTTAGACCACAGGTGAATGCTGTTCTGATCCTAATACCTCGAAATCGCAGATGCCAGTGAAGAACTGTAATAACCGGGGTGAAAATAACGAACATTTAGTTCTTGCAGAACGTCTTTAAACGTCAGCTGATTTACCCCTCAATTATGCTTCAATTCCATCACCTACAAATCTATATATAATCAGCAGAACCTTTAAGTGATCAATAGTGAAACAAGCATGCATCGATCGTCAATCTTCCAGGTTCCCCATGCCTGAAGCCTTTGTCGCGTGCGTGTAAAATTTCGCCCTGCGGCGCCGCACCGCCGCCTCTCTCACCCAGTAATATCCTTCGCACCCAAAGCCGACAATCCCTGGCGCCTCGTGCCAGTAATGCCCGGGTCACGCACATGATCCGGAGGCGCACCTCACGGCTCTCAAAGGCGCCGATTACCCTGCGGCAGCGCAGTGGGCCGCATAATGCGCCACCATTATGGAGATGCGACCCACGCGCCGGACTGCGCGCACGCGCGTCGTGTCAGTAGAGGTCACGTGCCAATACCGCCTCAGGGCGATCCAACGGCCGTGGCGAGTGTGGGGAGGGGAGGGGAAGGTACCACGGTGTGAAGACGCAAGATAATATGCCCGACGTTTTGGTTCGAATGGTGAAGTCCTAGGCGGCGGAACGGGGGAGGGGGGAAGGGGTACCAGGGTACCGTGTCCTCTTTTAATGAATTTTTACATAAGCCCTATGGCGTTGACAGGAAACAAATGGTTGACAAGTCCGTGGATTCCCCCTTGAATCCGAACCCATCGACGCCACTGTGAAGTTATCGGATTGATGAATGGTGCAGGAAGTTAACTTCATTGGTTGGAATGTTCTCAGTTAAAATGTGATAATTGAAAATGGATATGACGACATCACATGGAACGTTGAATATTTTGACGTCAACACAGGACGTAGCGGCCAAGGAGACGTTCATAGTAGTGAGCAGTAGTGTGCCGAGTCAGAAAAGAAAATGAAAACGAGGAAAGAAATGAATGCAGATTTTACAAAATAAACTTATTATCGGGTCATCTTTGAATGAACAATCCATGCAATGACATCACAAAAATCGCGCAAGGTCCTATGGTAAAAAAACAGCTCCCTGCTCTATCATTCCATGGCTCTATTTTTTTCATTGAATGACTCCCCAACCGTTTTCAGGCCCCGCCCCCAATAAACTAAAAGCTTCGGTCGGAGTCATTTCTCGGGCTTAGCACCACTAAACCACACACAAAGCCGCCGACGACCTCCAGGCTTGTTCAGTACAACCGGAAGCTCTGCCTCGGTTCCCACGCGGCGCGGCCGCAGTGCCCCGCCCCTCAGGCACGGCCGCACAGTGTGCACATGGAGCACAAAATGTGGACATAATTCAATTGCCACAAAAGTTTTAGATGAATAATATTCGGTATCAATCGAGAGCTTTTTTCCCCCGACATATTCGTGGAAATATATATACCTGTCGAAATGACCTGACTACAACAAGCATGACTATCAGGTATCTAACCTCGGGTCAGCCACCAAAATAATCGTAGTTGTATACGGCGCTGATGCTGCTTTATTTAGACGGGTGTCCAATATAATTTTATAGCACTCTACAAAAATGGTAAAATATTCTGCAGATGTCCCTATGTTGCCCTCCCTTAGAACACTGTGCGCTGCGCTGCGTCGCCCCAGCCGTAGAGGACGTCCGACGATGGACGGCGAAGGCGGGGGAGAGGACGGACGGGGAGGGGAGCTCGGGAACTGAGACAGAACGTTTTTTACATGTTGGCTCTTTCCCGAGAGATAAAGTTTCACACGTTTCTGTTCCAGAAAGTGGACGATACTGGCGAGATTTCTACGAATCTGGAACAGAATTGTACGTCCCCCATGTCTCTGCTACAAAAAGCTGGTATACCGGCGAGGTTGACCATATATTTTCGACCCATAGCTGAGCTGCGCTGGGAAAATAAGGCAGAAGAGAAAACATTTGGCTTAAAGCATGGCTTCCGAAATCCTGCTTCGACTGCTATCACAAATATAAAAACAATGTCAGAAATATATAAATCCTGGCCTATGACACAAAAACAATGTCATGAAAAAGGAGCCGCAAAACTCGGACAAGCACTGTGAGCTTTCAAGGGCTCAGAAACAATGCAGCATACCCAGGGGCGGATGCAGGAGCACCGTTTGGGAGGGCAACTCGGGAGAAATCCTAAAATCATTGATTTTGTAAAGAAAATCGGCCAAAATTCCGCCATTTTGGGGGCCGTGGCTCCTTGACCCCCCCCCTCTGCGTCTGCCAGTGAGCATACCTATAATTATTGGGGCTTATCGACGACCAACTGCCAGGGTCATATGGCATCGCCAACTCTTTCCCTGTTGGAAGGGTTTCTCGGGAGCCAGCTTGCTCCTTGTTCAGGAAGCCGCCGGGCCTTGAACCCGGGTCGCTGCGTGGAAGCCAGCTACGCTGACCACTCCGCTACCGCGCCCCCGAGCATACCTATGCATTATTTTTCTGCATAGAACGAAAGTTTCGAACAATACATTTCAGCCTCCACAGTAACAAATCAATAATGAGGCTTCCACCATGCGAGAGATCAATATCATGCTACTGACCCCCCGCAATCAAAATACGGTTGGCTGGAGAGGGACTCTTATCGATCCCTTGGGGAAACAATAAGGGCTCGTTGGCGGGGACAGTCGAATCGGTGACTGGCCCTAGATCTAGATAACACGATAAAGAGATTTACATGTGCTAACGAGGTAATGTCATTTCTGTCCACGGCTGTCCCTGGTCCCTGGCACGCGTCCCATACGCTAAGCAGAGCGAGACAAATTACACCCGGGGAGGCGGCGATCGCGGTCGCCCCTCCCAGCTCTGGCACCACGCGATTTTGCTGGTCGAAGCATAAATAATAAATCAATAATAAGTACCTAGTGGCTTTCCCATTGTGGTGGTCAAAGGGAGTGTCCCAGCTGAGATAGCAGTTTTGCAGTGTGTCAAGAAACCACAGTTGCCATATTTTATTTCACCCAAAGCTCTCTGTATCCAATTTCCTCACACTTCTAAATTCAAAATAAAGGGAACTTCAAATTTATTCATATCTTCAAGCCATGAAGGGATCACTTTCCATTTGGTTACAACAATTTGATTGGTCTAAATCTTGACAGCGTGACTGTCCCGCATCCCACGTGATAAATGTTGATAATAGCATCGCTGTCGCAACGTTGACATGCAGCGAGCGGCACCCTAGCAGACAGCCTCGCAATTAACATGAGATAGGTCAACCCCATGTGAGCCAAATTCTATTTTGATAACTTTAAATTGTAACAAAACGCTATATTTTTGTTTTAAGCCATTGAACGTGGACTCAAAATATGGTTTCCGGACTTTCAGGCTTACGCTGTCAATAAATAACTATTTTCTAAGGTGGTCCATTCCTTTAAGGCATTGTGTAGTTCGGAGCTATCATAAATCCAGCGTAGCAGACAGATAACTTTTACCACCTAAAAACAGCCAGATGTGTAGGCATCGGAAACGGAGCGGCTGCGAGGGTCTGGCTATCTTTCTCCGTCCCCAAAATTTTCCCAATTCAGCCAATTTTGGAGAAGGCGTTAAATTAAACATCATCGGTGCAATGAGACAGAGGTAAAAATGCATTCACATCTAAAGGTTATTTTTACTGAAGAGTCGACAGATTCCTGTCGGCGTGAGGTTGAAGATTACTGGTCTCCTTGCTATTCGGCTGGTGGAAACGTAGCTGACCAAGTGATCTGCAACGACAGCTGAGGACCAAAAGACTCAGAATTGCTTACTCAGCAGTCTCTTTCACATCAGCTGCTCAACTCAGCAGCGCCTCTGAAGATAAAGCAGGCTTAGCTGGCCACTGGCGCATCCAGGGAGAGGGATGGGGGGCAAAAACGACATCCACCCCCAAACCAGTGGCGGATCCAGAGCTTAAATTTCGGGTGACTAGGGGACTCGAGCCTGCCCCTACCATTGTCTCGGATCAGCCTCCGCCTATGTATTGATTAGGTATAGGCACTCGAACATTTCGGAGGGGCTTGAGCCCCCTTGCATCCGCCAATGGCCCAAACCCTGTCTTGCCAGATTTTCTTTTTAAAATATGGTGTTATTAACAATTTTTGGCCACCGAATCTCGCCAAAATAACGGGTGTTCATCCGCCTCTCATCCGAGGGATCTTGTTTTCCCCAACAACTAATTATGGTACGAACAGATAAAAGAGCTCCATTTCATCCATTACTTAGTCTCGCCTCTATCTTATCTGCTTTGACATCCGCGGTGAATGTAACGTTTAAACACGAAAATTTCTACTCAGAATTTTCGCGAAACGAAAAATGTCTTCATAGTTTTCAAAGACAAAACTTTCGCAAACATCTATTGACAAGCTCGTGGACGTAGGGTGACGCCAACTCTGGATAGTTTTGATGTCTGGAGATTTATCCGCGGTACAGAACTAGACGCCTCCAACGCCAGCGAGATCATATCTGATTCGTGCACTTTAAAGGTAGTGATGATTGCAAATGCCGAGAGCTACCGCATAAGCAGCCCATTTGAGCACACTTTGACCAGTATCTTAATGAGCACAGCCAGTGGGGAATCCAGGACTTCATACCTATATGGGGGGGGCTACGGGGCTCGAACCTCCCCCACCATTGCCTCGGAACAACATCCGACAAGACAACCAGGGGCACTCGAACATTTCGAGGGGATTGAGCTCCCCTAGCACCCCCCCCCTCATATTCCACTCTGACCACAGCTGCTGAATCTTATGTTAAGTCCGGGTATCACACATCACGCAAGGAAGCTTACCTACCTGAAATGCGACGGTGCATGATTCTTTAGCTTCTGGAGGGGCAACTCGGAGTAATCCGAGGGCCAATTGTTGTACTCCTCTGCGCTGGCGGTAACAAATTTCGTACAAAACACGCTTTTTCGGACACGGGCTTTGGCACCGCTGTTTCAACACGTTCAGAAGCTGATGTTTACGCTGCACACCGCAAATTCGTAAGCCGGATAAAAACCGCTTTTGTTTATCACAAGCCTCTTCGAAAACTCTCACTGCAGCTCACTAATCTCCAGAGTGAAAACACACCAAGCGTAAGTCGAACTCGCTCATACTGCCCTCCGTAGGTACAAAGCCCAGCAGTCTCCCTATCACCCCCTCTCCTCCTCACCACTCTCACAGACACCGCCTCCACCGTGCCGCGTGCACTGAATTCACGGCGGTCCCGCGCGCTACAGGGGCGCCACCAGGCGGGCGAGTCCACTTGGCCGGTGGCGGGGGAGGACACTCAACAGGCGCCGCAATCAGTGCGCACACGCGGAACGCAGCACGGTGGCGAAACGAATCCGGTGACAAATCGAGACTTCGAACGATGCCACCGCACCGGGCGGCTCCGGTGAAATGCGTCCACTAACCCACTAAATAAACAAGCAGTTTCTCCACATCTAACCCGCTGTGATTTCAGAGAGACTGCCGTCGTCGTGTAATGGTGTTGATTTTTCTAAGTGAGCTCCTCGAAAAACCCTCCAGATATGCATTCTTTTCCTGAGAGTTTGCACGCTGTGTTTGGCACTTAGAGGAAAAATCGCACTGTTTGTTGAGAGGCGCCGTAGGTGCAGAGCTCGATGAAGTGCTAAACAATGTTTACAATCGTGTGTAGGTACCTACTTGCAACGATCCACAGGCCGGCCCCCAGCTCCCAAGCGCCCCAGTAGAGCTTAGCTATATCGGCGCCGAAGGCGCCCGAAAGTGGCCGCCTGTACCCATCTCGTGCGCCAAGGTGAGATACCACTTATTCCACTTGAATTAACACATACCCTTAAAACCAGGCAAAGCGCCCCGCCCAAACATTAGACGCCTTTACTGGTCTTTGCGCCCCAGTAAAATGTTGCAGATGAAATTTAAAAGCTAACAAAAGCGCCCCGGCAAAGAAAAGGCGCCACTAGATAGCAAGATTGCGCCATGGGAACTAATACACCCTGAGTAGCCTAGGCCCCCCGGATGAAGCGCCCCAGGTAGCCTAGACGCCCCCGATGAAGCGCCCTACGGATATCATATGCGCCCTTGGCAGAAAGGCGCCCTGGGCAGCAAAGGCAAATCTTGGTAGCATATGTACCCGGACACAAAGCGCCCCGAATAGAAGTAGGCGCTTTAGGAAAATGAAATGCTCACCTTGGGCAGAAAAAGGCGCCCTTTAACAGCCCAAGCGCCCAGTGGAAAAAGCGCCCTACGGATGTCATATGCACCCTTCGATAGCAAAGGCGCCCCCGGACAGCAAAGACAACCCTGATAACACAAGTGCTGTGCACGGCAAAGGCGCCCCGAGCAAAGGCGCCCCTAGGAAGGCACCCTTCGATAGAAACCCGCCTTGATAGCCCAGGCGCCCCGATGAAGCGCCCTACGGATATCACATGCGCCCTGTTCTAGGAAAGGCGCCCCTGGGCAGCAAAGGAAAATCTTGGTAACCCAGGTGCTGGAAGCAAACGCCCCTTAGATAGAAAAGGTGCTTAGGAATATGAAATGCTCACCCTGGTAGAAAAAGGCGCCATTTGATAGCCTAGGCGCCCACTGAAAAAACGCCTTACGGATGTCGTATGCACCCTTGATAGCAAAGGCGCCCTGGACAGCAAAGACAACCCTGGATAACAAAAGTGCTGTGGACAGCAAAGGCGCCCCGGAGCAAAGGCGCCCCTAGGAAGGCACCCCTTCGATAGAAAAGCCGCCTTTGATAGCCTAGGCGCCCCTGGATGAAGCGCCCTACGGATATCATATGCGCCCTTGGCTAGGAAAGGCGCCCCTGGGCAGCAAAGGCAAATCTTGGTAACATATGTACCCCGGACAAAATAAGCGCCCCTTAGATAGAAGTAGGCGCCTTGGGAAAATAAAATGATCACCTTGGGCAGAAAAAGGCGCCCTTTGATAGCCTAGGCGCCCACCGGAAAAAGCGCCCTACGGATATTATATGCGCCCTTGGCTAGGAAAGGCGCCCCTTGGCAGCAAAGTCAAATCTTGGTAACATATGTACCCCGTACAGCACAAGCGCCCCTTAGATAGAAGTAGGCGCTTAGGAAAATAAAATGCTCACCTTGAGCAGAAAAAGGCGCCCTTGATAGCCTAGGCGCCCACTGGAAAAAGCACCCTACGGATATCATATGCGCCCTTGGCTAGGAAAGGCGCCCCTGGGCAGCGAAGGCAAATCTTGGTAACATATGTATCCCGTACAGCATAACCGCCCCTAAGATAAAAGTAGGCGCTTTAGGAAAATAAAATGCTCACCTTGAGCAGAAAAAGACGCCCTTGATAGCCTAAGCGCCCACTGGAAAAAGCGCCCTACGGATGTCATATGCACCCTGATAGCAAAGGCGCCCCCGGACAGCAAAGACAACCCTGATAACACAAGTGCCGTGGACAGCAAAGGCGCCCCTGGGTAGCAAAGGCGCCCCTGGATAGCAAAGGCGCCCTGGAGCAAAGGCGCCCTTGGTAGCAAAGGCGCCCCTAGGAAGGCACCCCTTCGATAGAAACCCGCCTTTGATAGCCTAGGCGCCAACTGGAAAAAGCGCCCTACGGATATCATATGCGCCCTTGGCTAGGAAAGGCGCCCCTGGGCAGCAAAGGCAAATCTTAGTAGCATATGTATCCCGACAGCATAAGCGCCCCTTAGATAAAGTAGGCGCCCTAGGAAAATAAAATGCTCACCTTGGGCAGAAAAAGCCCTTTGATAGCCCAGGCGCCCACTGGAAAAGTGCCATACGGATATCATAGGCGCCCTTGGTAGAAAGGCGCCCGCGCAGCAAAGGCAAATCTTGTAACATATGTACCCCGTACAGCATAAGCGCCCCTTAGATAGAAGTAGGTGCTTTAGGAAAATAAAATGCTCACCTTGAGCAGAAAAAGCGCCTTGATAGCCTAGGCGCCCAATGGAAAAAGCACCCTATGGATGTCATATGCACCCTTGATAGCAAAGGCGCCCTGACAGCAAAGACAACCCTGGATAACACAAGTGCTGTGGACAGCAAAGGCGCCCTGGAGCAAGGGCGCCCTAGGAAGGCACCCTTCGATAGAAAAGCCGCCTTGGACAGCCTAGGCGCCCGGATAAACTAGGAGCCCGAGAAGGAAAACGAGCGCCCCACTGGGAAAACAGGCTCCTCTGTATAACATAGATGCCCCTTATCCACCTTCAGCTGCCCTGGATTGGAGCAGCGCCCCCAAGACAAAGGCGCCCTTGGACAAAAACCGCCTCCGGTATCAAAGGCGCCCTAGATAACATATGCGCCCCTTAGATAGAAATAGGTGCTCCAGGAAAGCAAAATGCGCCCCTTGGTTAAGAAAGGTGCCCTGGATAGCAAAGGCGTCCCTGGGCAGCAAAGGCAAATCTGGGAAACATAGGTGTCCTGGACAGAATAGGAGACCCTTAATAGAAATAGGCACTTCAGAAAATAAATGCAACCCTTGGATAGAAAAAGTGCCCTTGATAGTCCAGGCACCCACTGGATAAACGCCCACGGATATCATATGCACTTTGAGGCGCCACTGACACAAAGACAACCCTGGCACAAGTGCTTGACAGCAAAGGTGCCCAGGAAGGCACCCTCCGATAGTAAAGGCGCCTTGGATAGCCTAGGCGCTCTAGATAAACTAGGTGCTTGAAAAAAATGAGCGCCCCATTGAAAAGTACAGGCTCCTCTGTATAACATAGATGTCCCTTATCCATCTTCAGCTACCCTGGATTGGAGCAGCGTCCCTCAAGAGCAAAGCGCCGCTGACAAAAAGGCGTCTCCGATATCAAGGGCACTCCTAGATAATATATGCACCCTTTACATAGAAATAGGCACTTCAGGGAAGTGAAAGGCGGCCTTGGTTAGGACGGCCCCCTGGACAGCCTAGGCGCCTCGCATAAGGCGCCCTACATATATCATATGGCCCTGATAGCAAAGGCGCCCTGGACACAAAAATAACCCTTCTGAAATAGATGATCTGGACAGCATAGGCGGTCATGGATAAACTAGGCGCCTGAAAAAAAACAAGCGCCTCACCTGAGAGTACAGGCGCCCCAGGATATCATAGGTGTCCCTTTCCATCTTCAGCTTCCTATTGTCTATGGTTTGGCACACCTGTCCGACAGTCGCGCTCTGTTACAGGGCTCGAGCGCTCAATTTGAGCATGGACTGCCTTAAACCACATTTCGTTAACCTATAACTGAAGGCTTAGTGCTCCATCGCTGCAACCGGGTGTCTTTTTCAGTATGTGCGCCCCACTTCCGAGAACGCTGCCCTCACCAACCAGCAGTCCTCCCCGCCAACAGATGAGCGCTTCTTCTGATAACTAGTCACTTTATTTCAGTGTTCGAGCGCCTTATTTCAAATTTTATTCTCCATCTATTTTGGGCCCCTGGATTGCAGAGGCGCCCTCAGTGCAAAGGCCACCTGATAGAAAATGCGCCCCATGTTTGCAAAGGCCTCCAAACAGCATAGCCCGCTTAGATGGAAATAGGCACCCATTAAAGTAAAATGTTCCCTTTGGGTAGCAAAGGCGCCCTTAACAGGAAGGCAGCCCCAGATAACAAAGGTTCTCGACACATAGGTGCCCTTTAATAAACTGGTGCCGAAAAGAAAAATAGCGCCTCACCGGAACAAAAACACCCAGGATAACGTAGGGCATGTATTTCAATCATGTCTGTGATTAAAAATACATCTAGACAGCATATGCGCCCCGGATAAAAAACACCCTGGGCAGTAACGGCGCCCTGGAAAGCAATAGTGCGCCCTGTGAAAAAAACGCCTCCTGAATAACCTAGGCACCGCCCCGAAATATCAGATGCCCGTGGATAGAGCAGACTGCCTTGAATAAAACACGGCCCTGGATAGTAAAGGCGCCCTTGATAGCATAAGCGTTCCTTAGCAACAATATGGGCGCTACATGAGCTCAAGGTTCACGCGCACCTAAGCCCAATAATAGAGCAATCAATCGATGCCAAAGCATTCCTAAAGCGCGGGCGCCAAACTCCTGAGAAGTAAAGCGCCGAGCAAAGCGACCCTGACAGTGGTGTAGGTATTCTGAATAACAGCAGCGTCCCTATAAGAATAGCCCCAAGATGGCACAGGTACCCTGCTGATAGAAAAAGCGCCCGAATATCAGAGGCACCCTGAATAGGGCCCAGGAGAGCATAAGGCGCCCTATGATAGCAAATTGCCGCCCGATAGCCTAAGCGCTCCTGCATAGGAGGCGCCACTGGGTATAGGTTACCTTGAATAAAAATACGCCCCAAATACCAAGGTGAACTTGGATAAGAAAAAGCCCCTGGCCACTGGGTATCAAAGGCACCCCGAACAGCAAAATGCCCTGGATAGCTAGGTTGCGCCATTGGGGAGCGAAGGCGCCCCTGGGCAAGGTGCCTCATCGAAGCAAAGGCCCCCCAGAGAGCGTAAGTGTCCGATGAGCACAGGTACTCGGGACAGCCCCAAATGACGTTGCATAATGTTACGACACCTATTATGACGCATGCAATTACATCAAAGTAAAGGTTATTCAGTGTTTAGATCCAGGTTACAGGTCAATTTTAAAGGTCACTGGCCTTGATGATCAATGCTTGATCAAAGGTCATTGGTAAGCTTGGGCACAGCGCTAGTTATACGTAAATTAGGCCTAATTTGTTGGGTTGTGCCGAATAGGTCAATGACCTTGAAGGACCTTGACCTCAAAAATTGCAGACATTGTTTAGAGCCTTCCTTTGGCCTCAGTCCTGTTCTAGAGTATTCACGCCCCGTTCCGGCCGTTGGGGGGTTGAACACCCCTCGAGGTCCCCAGTGGCACGAAAAAGCGGCGCAAGCGACACAGTACTTGTCACCCTTATCATTGATCAATCCGCTACTTTCCCTCAAAATTCAAGGTTGTGTCATCTCAGGTCAGGTCACCAGCGCAGTTCAAGTGACCCACCCCAAAAATGTTTAAGGTGGCGTAAGTAAAAAAGGGGAACCTATCGAATTCAAGCTTGTACCAATAATGGGCCCAAAAAGTACTAATAGATTTATCCCGGAATTTTCCCATCGATGACCTAGGACAGGTAGGAATCAGACCTCTCCATTGAAAATGCGGGAAAACGGAAATTCCGAAAAATTGTTCTATGTCTGCAGACGCCGCTTGGAATACCTTCGGATTCCCCAAATCATAGTATCCTCGGCCTCTTTATCGGTTTATGTTGCAAGTTTAGACATATTACCTCTGAGAGTTCATCTGGGGCTTCCTAAGCAGGTTTTAAGACTTGGGTCAATTGCTTTGCAGGAAATATTGATAAAACCCGTATTTTGATACCATTTTATTGCTATTGTGACTTGATTCATATGCATACCGACTATGCTAGGCTAGATGGGACCTTGACCCACCCATAGGTCAGGTCATTTTATGTTTTGACCTAGTATAGTCATATTATGCATTATTTGATGATTCGCCGTAACGAGAGGAAGCGAAGTGTGCCTAAAAATGATTCTAGCTCAACTCTGGCAGATGCAGAGTATATAGACAGAGACATGTTGTAAGCTTTGTCTCGGGGAGGGACCCCAGCCTGATCCCTGAAAAATCCGCAATGACCCCAGGCCCTCAGGAGTCAGGAAATCTGGTGTGGGTGGAATCCGGGAGGAGGGATTTGGGTCTCTAAAATCAGCTGAGGGCCCGTGCCAGTTAAGGGGACCTAGATAAGGGCGCCGACGAGCTCATTTGACCTCAGTGCCAACACAGGATTCTCAAGACCAGCGGGGTGCCACCTATCTAAACGGTTTCAAAAGGCTCAGGACCCAAAACTAACCCAGGGGTTCAGTTTTCAACTCATGGGGCCCAGGCACTCGAGGGGAACCTGCAGAAGCCAGAAGGCCCATAAATTTAATAGGGCTAGACTACTGGGTGGCTCGCCGAACTAGTGTCCAAATACGCACAGCGGGCCCCAAACAAGCTAAGGATCATATCAGTTAAACGAAAACGATACCAGCCCAGGGACAATGACCAGCTTAAGGGACACTAATCCAGCTTGGGCAGAGCCAGAGCTCCAGTTTTTAGCCCAGAGGGCCCGGGACCTGTTGATGGGGCCCTATATCAATAAAAGGGCCCCGAAAAGCTTAATAGGCTTCAGCGGCGACATATAGGTTTCAAGTTCAGTGTAGAGCCTAGTTAACTAAAGCGGTCCTAGATCAGCTGAAGGGACTCGATATAAACTCAGGAAGTCACCAAAAACTCAGGGCCCAGGCCCGCAGAGGTTCTGCGGCCCATGAGGCTCAGGTTAGCGTCAATCGGGTATTTCAGTATGGAGCCGTTAGCCAGGACAACTGTGATAAGTGGAGGTGGTGGATACTACGCCCCAGTTTTTGCCATGACCGAAGATAAAT
This sequence comes from Lepas anatifera, assembly GCA_034440635.1. Lineage (NCBI taxonomy): Eukaryota > Metazoa > Arthropoda > Thecostraca > Lepadidae > Lepas > Lepas anatifera. Next base: position 1,239,541 of record JAOTON010000773.1, on the reverse strand, counting down.
GTATTATTTGCTCATCGTGCTTCAGTGAGCGTCAGGGGTGCTTTCAGCATTTTCTACCAAGGTACCAGTCGTTAGCTGGCCCGAAATATGCTTGATGGTAAACGCGAAGATGTCTTCACTAAGAGGAAGCCTTCATGAAAATAAGCATTTACAAATCCTTTTAAACGCGTTTTCATTGACACTGGCCGCCTTTTGGGTGGTAAATTGGCCAGTGGCGGATCCAGGGGCAAAAATGGCATTCCCCAAACGGAAAAGCTCGGGACAAAACTATGTTTCGCCCCCAAAGCGATCGACCTCCTTTTCCCCTACTCCTTTTAGTTTATAAGCAAGATTTTGGTGTTTCAACTCTCAACTTCAAACAGAACATAATTTGATAAGATGTTCCCTGGCCTGTCCCCTCGAATCCGGAAATGTAAAAACACTGAAGATTATATATTCGGGCACAACCCTTCATCAGAATCATGGAGTAAATATCAATAATTCTCAGTTATAGTATAGGGGCTTAGGGGCCACCAGCCTGGTAAGGCCATATAGCAGTTATAGTATAGCCAGCCTTGGATAGGAAGAAGTATCTCGAGCCCTTTTTTGGGTTTTCGTCTGAAATACCCCAAAATTCTTCCGGCAAGTGATATTGGTGGCGTAGCTTTGACTGCGTGACGTTTTTTTTTTTTTTTCGACAGTGGTTTGTCCCTTCCAAACCGACCGGCTAGATTCGCGACTGAAATTGGCGCCCCTCAGGTTCGGCGCCCCCAGGTTCGGCGCCCTCCGAGCCTGGGCCCCCCTTAACGAAATCCTAGATCCGTCACTGCCTACTTGATGGCGCGAAAGTGCCTCAAAATTAGATAGAAATCATTGCAAACTTTGAAAAATAGCAACTGCAAATGCAAGCTATTATTGAGGAGCAAGTGCCAGGCTATTCTACTTTTCAGCATTCAAAGCGACCTGGGCTGGAAAATTAGGTAAGGCCAATCGGAACCTAGCCTGATCTTTTAACTGGATAGGGAATTTAACACCGTATTGGTCATCCACCCCCCCCATGAAATTCGAAAGGCTTTAAATATGTGGGAGTATGTGTTTGCATGGACGCTGCCATCATTTTTTCTTATTGCAGTTGATGAGCAACAGGTAATCGTGCGTCACCCAATTACAGCTCATCTCATTTATAACACCACACATGCCTAGCTCGTCAGTTGTTTAACATAATTTTTTACTTCGGATTTAAAAGCAGAGGAAGAATCGTGAAAGAGGTCAGATTGAGGCTGGGAGTGAACAAATATGTTTGTGTTTATCGCGGCTCGGCAAAAAACCGCGTTTTACTGTCTCTACCCTTGCAAATGGAATGTGCAACAAACTATTTGCCGATGCTCTCGTATTCCTAGTTGGGATGTGTAAGGGGAAACTGGTAGATAGGCGCAGTCAAAATTTCCAGTTAAAATTTTATGGACGAATAGAATATCGTATTGGACCCGTCTACTGGCCAGGCTCGATACCTTGAAGTGAACAAGAAGTTCCAAATAGGACAGATATTCTGAAGGCCGGGGGAGGGGAGTGTGTGTGAGGCTAACCAGATAAAAAACTTATGCTGAATGTTTGTCTAATCTTTCTAGTTGAGTTTTTGAGGCACCACCCCAAATGACGCATCCATATTCTAAAAGGGAGCGAATTTTTCCAAAATAGGCTGCAAGTATTGGATCGCACTTAAGTCGACCGGGGACTCGACTTGCCTGAAAAGATCATATTAATATTCCTAATATTTGGTTTGCCTTTCTAACAGTTAAATTTATATGATGAACAAAGGTTAATTTTTAGTCGAGCCAGACACCCCCTTATCGTTGTAACTTTTACAAGAGGTAAATTTTGAATTTCATATGCTGTCTCAATTGGGCACTGTATTAATGTAATTTTACCATACTATCGTTACTTTGGTGGAGACAGCTAGATGCCCATCATGAAATAATTCAACATAAACATGTTCCTCCCTGAGGCATCGGGGGAGTTAAAGAGTAAAAACTGAGACACTTCTTTTCGGAACAAACTGAGTGTAACGGCCAGCAGTGACCTATTGCCAGAATAATTCGGCTAAGTTCATCGTTTCTAGTGCCCGAAGCCGCTTCCCCATTTTCTGTCCACTACAGCTACAGCAGCAGCCTGATTCTCCAATCATGGGAAAACTCTTCAGCATGGGGGCGATGAGATTCCGGCCCCGACTTTCTGAAAGTTTGCCCTTGGCGTTGCAACCATGTTAAAAGATAACGTGGCTGAGCCGTATTGGAAATTGGCGAATTGCACCTGTGAATTTTCCAGAGGCAGGCTCCATTACGAATCAATAATTACTAAGATGGTAGAATATTTCAGCCGAGCGGCCTTGGCCTTTCCTGGGGCATTGCAGTCTGTTTGGCAAGCAATTGAGATATATAGCTTTAAAGTTTGGAGGTGATCTAGGCCGTGGCAGTGGTGAAAATCAATATCTAAGAGAAAAATGTAGAAATATATAGCACATTGGAGCCTGAGAGAGAGAGAGAAGAGAGAGAGAGAAAGAGAGAGAAGGGAGAGCGAGAGGGCGAGGAGGCCTCAATCAGCTTCAGAAATCCACGCTCGTGCCATATCCTCTTAAACACGAGAAAATTGTCAATATTCTACCCCGTTCCTGATTACTTTTCCACCGGAACTCAGAGCGGTCACTTCTGGCAGACGTCGTGAACAGCGGTTCTCGTGACCGGAAGTGGGTCGTTTCCGGTCCCATTTTCAGGCACTCTCAAGCGTGACATCTGTATAGCCAACTCGGAGCTGCACTTTAGCACCACATAAAACAGAACACATGGATGAGCCAGATCCAGGATCAAACATATCTAATTCATAGTATTTTACCAGAAAAATATCCGAATGGGCATGAGAGGCACCCAATGTGCTTGAGTCCATCTTGTTTGCTATGACGCAGCTGCGTCTTTTCCAGTATTTCCGCAGCTGCGGAAATACTGAAAAGAGTTTCCAAAAACCGAGTTTCTTCTGTGCGGTTGAAATGTATTACATTAACAGCTTAATGCGCACGTGTGTGAAGGTCTTAAAAAGAATAGGTATGGCAACTTCATCGGAATTAAACTGAGCGCGAGTCGCGCGGAACATAACACAACATCCCTGGCGTTTCTGAATGGATGATGGAATGATAAAATGATGGAAATCCCTATTTGGTTTCTCTCATAACTAACCTAGAACGAAGCAGGAGTGCTTAATGAGCGAACTATTTTATCGTGCATGGATACTCCCTATGGGTCTAAAGGCTGGCGGCGGCCGTTCGGCGGCGGGAGGATCCGCCCAGGGCTGGTGCAGGGCCGCTGCTTGCTCTAAACACACGATATTGAACTGCAAACCGAGAGTTCTGGGACAAGTGAAATACCATATCTGGGATTTTTGGCGATTCTATCACATGGCTATCTCAGTTCAAACCCATTGTAATTGTAGCACTTGGTTGTACCGGCCTTTCTTGATTACCCTCGTGTTTTTGCACTGTTCCAGTGAGGTGCGCAGAGGAACACAATAACAGGAGATGGGCATCGATCGACACCAGACGTCACGCGAGGGTGGCCGAGATCCCCTGGGGGCACTGCAAGGTCACACCGTCCCGACAAAGGTCAAAGGCCAACATAGAATAGCAGGCGTCCACGACTAGTGTCATGACCTGTCGTATTGACTGTCGTCAGAGAGAACTACTGTCACACGTCACGACAGGACGCCTGGACTCAATGAGGCTTAGTTCGCTGAGGAGTGGTGCTTTTGTGAGCACGCAACGACATGAAGAGTTCAATTTTTATGATGATTTGTTATTAACTCCTAAACAGAGAAATTATGTCGTGTTAACTGCTTGTTGGTAACGGACGGCATTGTGCTGAGATGCAAACAGGTCGTTTTCAAGCTTTATAAATAAATACCTTGAAGCAACTTTTTCAATAGAGAAAATGAGTCTTAGGAGTGTGATATAAAAAAACGCATTACACATCAGTGGCGGATCCAGGGGGGCATAAAAGGCATTTACCCCCCAAACGGAAAAGCTCGGGGCAAAACTATGTTTTTGCCCCCCTCCCAAAACGATCGAACTCCTTTTTCCTCTACTCCTTTTAAGTTTATAAGCAAGACTTTGGTGCTCCAACCCTGAACTTCAAACAGAAACAGTTAAGTTCAGTGGAAATATGGGGCCTTGGATAGGAAAAAAGTATCTTGAGGTCATATTTTTCTGCCCGTGACGATTTTTTTTTGCTTTTCGCCTCAAATACCCGTACCGGCAAGTCATATTTTAGCGCTATTTTGCGCTGCGTGACGTTTTTTTCGACTTCGGTTTGCCCCTCCCAAACCGACCGGCTAGATCCACCACTGTTACACATCTAACAGCCAACACACTGTCAGACAGACAACACCTCACCCAGAAACCCCTCAAAGTGGAGCACACGTGTCGCGCTCATCCCCTGGCAAAATGTCTTCCCGACCGTGACACCTCAGCACGCATAAAACCACGCATCATGAAGCCACACGGCATGCACCAGTGCAAAACCAGTGAGGAGACACCCTGCTGGCAAGCGCTTGCTTTTTCTGTCCCACGTGGTTCCCAGCTGGGCCGACATTTCTGGGAGATGCGTGTGGTAGGAATTAGACCTGAAACACGACGCGCCCCACACCTAAGCATAACAAACATGACCTTGGGAGTAACTCGATTAGTAGTAAACTGTCCTTGTAGTTTCTTGTATAAATTTTGCATTGGTTTCAGAGTCATGAGCATATCGATCTCACTTATGTATTCATTTCAAGTTGTACAATGCAAACAGGGGTCAAAAACTACCATTTTGGCATTCTGAATGGTGACGGCCCAAGGTGGGCAAGGTGACAAAAATTGGCCGACATGTTTCCTCCACACCTATAAAGGATCAAATCACTGAAATTGGCTCTAAATTTGAACTCGCAATATTTTTCAACAACTAGGATGGTCCAGGAGCATCCATTGATATCCTACTAATGCAAAACGTGCCACATTTTGCAGCCTGGGCTGTGACACATTTATGGTTTGACATTTTCAATTGTGACACACTGAACACTTTTGGCCCGAATGCAAAAGACGCTATCATTAAAGGTTTTTTTCAAGCAAAAAAGCCTTACTCCTCAACAGGAGATGGGGTTCTTTGCTGATTGCCCGTCCCTCTCTGCGTCTGGAGTCTCGGTACAATTGGGACGGTGGGACGGTGCCCCGGCCAAAATTGTCACATCCGTTCCCAGAGGTCCTCCATCGGCGGATCCAGGTAGCAAAGGGGCGGGTGCCGCCCCTGAATCCAGCATTCGATTCCCCCCTCACACGACCTTCCTGGCATATAACTGTCCATTTCTAGTCTCAGGATGTAAGTATTGGTTGCTTCGTGATGGAAGTCGGTACCGTCTCATAGACCTATGAGACCTGTCTCACCGTTCAGAAAGGGCAGCCTCTGGTCCAAGTGGCGCCCCCTGGCCCTAGAAACCCTGAATCCGCTCACGGCCTCCCGCGGCCCCACTGGCGCCAAACGCCACGATGACGAGCCGATTATTTACTCTGTCCGACCGTCGCCTCCGCCTGACGCAGCCCCAGAACGCGCCGCCGAACGGAGATTTTACGAGGTAATGAGCACGGTGTTGGAGACGCCGATCAGAGCGATGGCAAACACAAACACCCCGGACAGACGAGTCTGTGTTACGCGAGAGCGCGACCGTAACGGTGTGACAGAACAGGGCTTTTACACCACGACGGGGCTCACGATTTCATATATTAAGGCATTGCCTCCTAACGGGGTTCGCGATTCCATCTCGACTACTGAGCCTCGATATTTCCTTTTCCTTCGCGGCAGAAATGCACAACGGCATGTTTCTTTACATTTTCCGTGGCCGCCAGTGACGGGGAGGGTCCGGAGTTAAGAGGGAAGGACACCGCGGGACTTTTCAACCAATTTCTTTCCAATCAACGCCATAGGGTTGGTATCAAAATTCTTCATTTAAGGGAGCACGGTGACCCGGTGACCCCCCCACCCCTAGATCCGCCACCTATGGTGGCCGCATTACCATAACGCGTGAACCGGCGTGTAACGAAGTCGAAGCAGCAGAAGCCCTAGAGCGGGCTCAACGCTGAGATAGCCAGTCTCACTGTCGAACCCCCCCACACCCATAGGCGAATCGAGGAGGACACTTGTCCTCCCCCTCTCCTAATTGACCCGCCCTGCCCCCCTAAAAGGGTCATGGCGCCCCCCTTGAACAAAACAATGGAGTCCCCTAATGCTGCTCCTCCCCGGATGCGAGCATCAGCGCCCCCGCGATAGGTTTTGCCACCCAAAAGTGGCATCCCCCTCATCAGAAGTATTGGATCCGCCTATGCCCCTCCACTGCTCCTGACCGACGCACGCGAGCCGAGATGAAGGGGGCGATCACGGAAGTGTCGGTAATGACCGTGATCCTACCAGCATGCACGGCACACGAGGTGCAGATGGAGGTTACAAGCCATACAAGGCATTCGGTACATGATGCGGGCCAGTGTAGACACAGCCACTGCGCAGTGTAAAGGAGACGAGCGGCCTCAACGCGGATGTTTATTGTAAAACCACACGGATGACTATAATTAGATTCAAGAATAAAAAAGCTAATACCTGATTACATAGACGTTATATTGCATTAACGGGGGCGCTGGCGTGACTTCAGTGCTTAAATTCTCATCTTTCGAAACCAGCGGGTAACATTTCATTTCAGCCGGTTCTATTCCCCCGGCTGTGGTCGTGAATCATTCAGTGCCAGCCAAACTCCACGATGCAGCCAAAGAGCGGCTGATATTTGCTTTTGCCTGCGGCCGTCGGCGGAGCCCCGCGTCTTCCTGATGTAAACTTACAGATTAGCGAGTCTCCCAGAGGACTCGACTTTTGTCTGAGCTTCGACCGCCTCTTCAGAAGCACTCAGAAAGCCACTAACATGCATTAAGGTGCATGTAATTTCTGAAGTTGCATTAAAAGTTCGGGTCTCTGGTGAGTGCGGTGAGCTGCTGGCTTCAAATGGAGTTAATAAGCCGAAAAGTTGCTTAAATGTCCCGTCTTTAACTATGCACTCAGTTGGCAGAGTTTCTAGGAAGGTTTGGTACGGCACCCGGATATCTACTGTATGAGTGTGTAACTCAGGGCCCGGTAACCGCTCCTGCACGTGGAGATCTGCCTAAATAATTGTCGGCATTAGAGACGTCGCCACCGATTTTCTTACTGGTAGGGTGGGGATCTGCGCCGGTGAACACCAGGGAAGACGGGAGAGTGGATTTGCAACGCTAAGCCCGACAAAAACCCAAAAATGTGAGTCCAAGATATTTTGGGGATTTCTCCAGCTTTACAAGTAAGGGCCACCCCCCTTCCCCCCTTGCCACAGAAGTCCACAGGTCAAAGGTCAAGGTCAACAGGTCAAGATCGGGGAAGACGGGGGGAAAGAAGATTTGCAGCGCTTAGCCGGACAAAAGTAAAAAAAAACTCTGTGAGTCACAGAATTTGTTTGTGGATTTCGCCAGGTTTACTAGTTAGGGGCCACTCCCCGTCCCTCGTTGCCCCCTTGACAAAGATGTCAACAGGTCTGTGGACAACACTCCCGTACAGTGTGGCAGCCCGACCGCCTGACGCAAGAGCCTGCCGGATGCGCCTCGGACTCCGCTGCCGGGGAAAACAGACACCTCAGGATACTGAGTGTCGTCAGCCTAAAGCTAACACCGCCTATTCGGGTGGGATTTCAATAGCCAGAAACCAATTAATTCCAAGAATCCTAATGAAGCCTGCTGGAACACAGGACAAAGAGGCTTAATCTCCAAAAACTCTAGAATTCTTTCTGCATGATCGAGCTGGTCATACAATTACTAAAAATATATCCTGTACAAACTGGGGCTGTAATCTTGATTGCTTTGCACGGTCCAAGGACTCCTTGGCAAAAATTTTCTGCGCAAGTCGGCAGTTTTTCTGTCGTGCCTCTAATCACACCTTTTAAAGGAAGCAATCCAGAAATAGACATTTCTGCTCACAACTTCTGCAAATCAAAGCCTTCAATTAAAATCATTCACAGCACTGATGATTTTCACGCATCATGCATGAGCGGGGAGCGCGCTCAGACTCCCTGAAACCTGGCCACACGACCTCATATCACCTACATCCTCCGGAACAGTAGCCGATGACGTCATAATGATGGGCCTAGGTGACGTCACGGCTCAGTGAGTGGCACCTGGGATCTGGTGACAGATGGTAGGTTAGTTGATGAGGCGGCTCCCCTCCAAAAACACCGACAGCTCTGCCTCTGTGCAGAGGCAGTGTCAGGGAAACTCCGCAGGGGGGACGGAACATGTTACAACTATTCTCTCGACCCGCAGGTACCGTGATTAGCCACTGGCTACTTCTCTCGGGTGGCACAGCACACCAACATGCCCTCTCCGTCGGTGGCGACACACATCCGCAAGGCTCATTATCGGATCCAGTGGACCAATTACTGGTGGTCCCGCGATTCGAAATAAGGACAATTGGTCCAGGTCACGCCAGGGTTATTTGGAAAGTAGACGGTCGCATAGATGGCTATACTTGGCCACTGAATTGTTCTTTTGCTCTTGTATGCGACAATGTAGTATGTGAGTGAGTGAGTAAGTGAGTGGTGGTGGTGGTGGTGGTGGTGGTGAGTGAGTGAGTGAGAGAGAGAGAGAAAGAGAGAGAGCTCTATAGTGAGAGAGGAGGAGGAGGAGGAGGAGGAGGAGGAGGAGGAGGAGGAGGAGGAGGAGGAGGAGGAGAAGGAGGAGGAGGAGGAGGAGGAGGAAGAGGAAGAGGAAGAGGAAGAGGAAGAGGAAGAGGAAAAGGACGAGGAGGAGGGGGGAGGAGGAGGAGGAGGAGGAGGAGGAGGAGGAGGAGGAGGAGGAGGAGGAGGAGGAGGAGAAGGAGGAGGAGGAGGAGGAGGAGGAGGAGGAGGAGGAGGAGGAGGAGGAGGAGGAGGAGGAAGAGGAAGAGGAAGAGGAAAGGACGAGGAGGAGGAGGAGGAGGAGGAGGAGAAGGAGGAGGAGGAGGAGGAGGAGGAGAGAAAGAGAAAGTCTTGAGCTAATAAACTGACAATACAAACTTTCAACAGCTTCTGATATCGGAACCCATCTTGGTTCCGTGGAACAAACACCAACGAAACTGGTATCCACTATGCCGGGGACGTGACGGTTTTTATTCGAATCGATGCTTGCAGCAATGTGACATCGCGACGTCAGCCTATTCAATCGATGAAACTTCACTGGCGGATACAACGGGAGACCAAAGGGGCCGTCGCCCCCACCAAAGCCTTAAGTAGTATATTTTTATTTAGCATCTTTTAATTTTGGTCATTTTTTCTTAAAAATACTGTTTTCACAATTTGTCCTCGATTTAGCCCCCCCCAAAACGTTGGTGCGGCTCCCTCCAGAATTAAAGCTGCTCCTGGATCCGCCAATATAAAACGTCTACACCTAACTGACTATTTTCGCCAATGGTGCACGAATTTGACGAAAATGAGCCGACCACTTTCTATATACTCTTGTATTCAAAAATAAAAGCGCGTGGAACCTCCGGTAGTGCGGTGTTCTAAAATAGTGTCCGTGGTCCTCCAACCCCCGCCAACAGGTGTCTGGAGGGAGGGGCACCTTCCAGTTTTACAAGTTATAGTAATTACGACCTCTCGGAGCCGGGTCACACTGGACACGATACCGACTCATCCAGTTTTCCCACACACGTCTCCAAGTTTCCATGCAGCACTGTTGCCTACGCACAACCATCGAGTTTCTTAGCCTTAAATGGACCTCCAGGTCAGTCAACTTCTACCCCCATCTCGTGTGCTCCCTGAGCGCGCGCCTGATCCGCCACCAGGACGCAGAATAAAGCTGTGACGCTGCTTCTAACCGGGCTTCCGACCCCCGCGTTTGATCAATGCCGACCGTCGTGAAAACAGCCGACCTTTGTGGCAGAGTGGGGAGACTGCCTGGGCACAGAGGGGAGGGGAAGGGGTGCCACGTGCGCACCTGGACAGAGAGCAGTGACGGCGTCAGCTGGGGTGAAAGGGAGGGGATAATCGCCAGAGTTAAATCAACCTATCCCAGGGATAACGTTTCTGGGGTTGACTAGTTTTATGTAAACAAGGTTTGGAGCAGAAACCGTTCGCAAGCCCTCTCGCCTGAGCGCATGCACGGATTCACGCTCCATTGAAAGTGGCGAGGGACTTCAAAACCTGATTGGCACAGAGAAAACAACGGCAGTGCGAACTAGCCTCGTGCTCTTCCACCGGATGCTATCACTCGCGATGCCACTGCCTGACAGCTAAATCCGAAGATTTGTTGGTACTGTACCAATGTTATGTTTACCCGCTGGCAGATCCAAGGGGAAGGGCAAAGTGGCCGTGGCCTCCTCCGAAAACTAGAATGGTGTCTTTTTTACCCCCAAAAAGGGCCAAATTTTAGCCGTTTTTTTAATGTTTTTATGTTTTTGCGGTTTTCAATTTAGCCCCCCCCAAATGTTAGTTTGGCCCCCTCCAAAAGATGCCCCTGGATCCGGCAATGTGTTTACCATAAAGATCCTCCTTATTTCTACAAAATAGATAACGAACACATGCTCATTTGCGTTGCATGCGTTTCCTCTGGATCCATTACAAGTTTTCCCTTAGGAAATCAAACCAGCTTGTGGCATGTACCAGTCTGAGGCTGCGTTGGTACAATGTACCAGCCTCAGGAGAGATGATTCTTTCGTCCCACAAGTCACTTATCCCAGATAAATGAGCAGCCTTAAAACTGTACGGACCGCAGGAACGGCCCAGTCGAATCATGTATGCGGGTGTCTGGTACCGTTCTGCCACTAGGTTCTGGTCGACCATGAGGGTGGTTCGTACCATTGGATAAAGTTTAGATTCAAAATGAAATATTTGCAATGGATTTAGGTAAGTTGGCTATAATTTTTTATGTACAAATAACAAAAAAAGTTTTACGAACTTACGTGAATGTTTCATTCAAATAAAATGAGCTTGCTTCTCACAACAGTACATTCCCGTCGCCAGATTCGTCTGAGCAGAGCCATACTTCGTCGGGACGTAGTGGTACGTGTATCAAGGGCCTGGGTACCGAAGCTGCTCATGTATCTGGGATAACTGACACATGGAGTTCAGACGTTGGCAACCTTTGAGAACGCTGACACACAACCCTGGCAACAGCTCTGGACATGCTCTTAATCACCCAAATTCTCACCATATAGATGGTGAGCTTCATCCTACGTAAAGGCTAGATTCATGTCGAACCCTCCCCCCCTACTCATCTACATTGGACCTTCGTTGAGCGGAAAGCTCCCCCGCGCGAGTGGCCGGCTCCCCGCGCGACCAGAGCGGCCAATCAGAGCTCGGCGGCGCCACAATAGCTGAGAGTGGGCCACAATAGGTCGTTAGGTGGGCTTCAGACCCCGTTGCTATTACAGAGGGCGGCGTCGACGAACGGTGACACACGCGACGCTTTTGAGAGATGCGTTGATTTTCCGCCCGGTGTTTTTACGTTATGGTGACGTGCGCTAACTAGGAAAAATCACCCACGCACAGCGAGAGCCTTTCTCACAGCGAGATTTACGCACTTCTCCGGGGATTTTTGTGTTTGGCTTAGCCAGCACAAAAAGTTAGATAGGGGCAACAACACCTGGCAGCCCGTCACATAGATACGCAAGATTCATCTGGCGCCAGACAATGGACATTGAAAACAGCTTATCCGACGCATCCAGATTGAAAATGGTTCATCCGACGCAAAACGATTAATATTGAAAACGACGCAAAACGATCGATAATGAAAACGGTCCATCTGACGCACAATGATTGAGATTAAAAACGAGTCAACACAGTTTTACCTAATTTGGAACAAAAGAGGATTAGAAATGACTCGGAAAAGAGAAACGATACAGTAAGTAAGACGATCCCACTAGAGAACCACATTTGGTCAAATTTGATCTCGATCACAACGAACGCGTGCACGTGCTAACGTGTATCGCGTGCACGTGCGAGCGGGGCCCCACTGATCGCATAAGCTACCGCGGCACAGTGAAAGCGTTGATCACCCTTGCCACCGATCTGGGTTTAAATCCCGGACAGGAATACAGACTAAGAACTTCAGGATCCCCCGCAAGCCGTTTCAACAGGGCGAGAGTTAAGAACACGGCATGTGTTCAGCAGTTGGTGCGTCCCACATAGGCGGATCAAGGGAGGGGGGGTAATGAGGTGCAGGTGCCCCCCGATCGACCCTCGGCGCCCCCTGAAATGTTAATGGCGCCCCCTGAAAGGTCAATGGCGCAAACTGAAATGTCGCTTCCCCCAGGATGTGAAAATCGGCGCCCACCGATATGATTCTGCGCCCACCTGATGGGTTTTGCCGGTCAAAAGTGACGCCTCCTGGTCCCGGTGGCGCCCCCTCCCCGAGATTGGCAATCCTGGATCCGCCTATGCCGTCCTAAAGCCTTTAACGCCTGTAACGCGGTCGATCGGCCGAAAAAGTACACTCGGATTGGACACGACCAGGAGTGTGGATTTATACTGTTTAGGGGTGCCCCGGTACCCTCTTATGAAACGTCGAAGTAGTAGTGAAACATCCTTTAGATTTTGCGTTTTTTTCATTTCAAGGACTTTGGGTTTGTGGAGTACAAAATGCCAACAGCAAAACTAAAATACAGTTGATATAGTAATATCCCTACTACTATGCTGGTTATTTACATAGTTGCCAATTTGGGCGCCATCAAACATTTGTAGAGATTCACGCCCCTCGACACCTTGGTGTGGGACTGACTTCCCATTTAAGATTTTCATAGCGTGTGGAATTAAAGGGAATGTGGCACCTTAGTCGAATCCTGGAATTTAATGTAATTAGGGGTACTTTTAGCCGAAAATGATGGAAGCGTCCGTGATTTCTCTGAAAAAATGTACAGCAAGCTCAATATTTCAATTTTTAAAATGCTCCTCTAGGGAAAGAAAGAAATATCTGGCTATGTATGATGTCATGATCTGGCAAGCAGTACCATATTCAATACGCTTCAAGGGCTTCGATTGGCTGATACTCATCATGACGTCAGTATATGTTGTCACATCAACAGCCATGACAACTGTGGCTTGCTGCTAAGGGTACATGAGGGGTACATTTCAGGTAGGGTTTAACTTTTTCTACAGAACTCTCGAGTTCCAAGACAAATGATATATTGAGTACCGGTTTTCCGACTTGCTTAACAACTTGGCTATCTCAGTTAAAATCACGTTATGAAGCTGCCAAATTCCCTTAAGGGCTGTCAGAATTTCTTATCTTGTCCACTGAGAGCCGAACAAGAACTCTAGATAAATAATAAATCAGGATTCCGCGTCATTGAACTTGGTCTGTGGTATTCCACTGAAACATTTTTACAATGTTCGTTCTGAAGAAAATGTTGGCCAGAAATTGTTCCCTTTTAAAGTTCGTTCCTAACTTCATCAAGTCAGCCATGGTGGGACAGTGCAGACGTTCAATCCAAGGGGTGGCCGGGAGAGAATGGCTTCATCAGGGCTTCAATGGTTTCTTCACGCATGTCAATAAGAATCAACAGCAGAACTTTAGTACCAACGTACAATATTGGACATGTTTCACCCGACAAGATTACCAGGCGATTCAGGAGTGAGAGTCAATAGTCACAGTCATGAGTTAGAGTCATGAATTGGAGTCATGAGTTAGAGTCCGATTAACTCTTCACCATGGGGGGCATCAGATCCCTTGGTTTTTTTACCATGATTCCGAGCCGATATTCAAATGGAGACGTGACGCTTTGCATACATCTCAGGTGAATAATTTGACAAATTACTGCGGAAAACATACATCAGGTCAGGCTAGGTCATCGACCTATACAATTTTCTAGACCCATGTAAGGCGCTTTTGTTATTTACAATGAAGAGGAAACAGGGTGCAACTCGGCTCTCTAAACATGGTTCGGAAATTCGTGGAAAGACAAAGCCACACGTTGTCAGTCATTTTGGGGTCAAGAGAATAACATAGTCACCAGTGGTCACCGAAGATTACCATTTTCGAATTTGCTCCTGCCAACGACTTCGAACAAGGCAAGACAGGGACAGATCCAGCCATTTGGCTTGGAGGGGCAAACGCATATCGGCGAGCAAAAACAAAGAAGTTCAGCGGTGGAGGGGCGATCGCAGGGCGCAGGATTCCAATGGTGCAGTAAATAAACTCTTTTACCTGTAAGTGCTACCATGCGAACCGCTAAAAACGCCGACAAATCATGCCTACGAACGCAAACGTCCACCCCAATTGATCAATTACAAAACACTAGTTTGCTTGGGGGCAAAAGAGGGTTTGCTCCCCTCTACTCCACTTCGGGGGTAGATCCCGTGGCCTAATTGGTCCCTAGATCCGTCCCTGAAACAAAATGCATCAAAAGCTGCATATCAGAGTAACAAGCATGACCCAATGATTCGAGTTATGTGTAACACATCCTTGACTAAAGATAAAGGTCACCACGTGAGTTAACAATATAACGTCCCACATCATTCCAATATTTGGGTCAAGATGAACACATCGATGGCTTTGAATTTTTCTAGAGCTGATGATTACCTACATATTAAGAATATCCTAAATCGGCCTAAACTTGACCCATTTGTCTCCCTGTGACGTCACAGATCAACAGATATGGTTCAAACTAGGCTGGCATAGTCAGGAGCTAGAGGCAGGAGACGCAGGAGTCAGAATCAGGAGTTAGAGTCAGAAGTCAGAGTCAGGATTGAGAAGCGTCATTCAGAGTGAGGAGGTACATTCGGGAGTAAGATGCGCGATTCAGAGTCAGGAGTCAAACTTAGGAGCCAGAGTCAAGATTGAGAAGCATGAAGCATGATCAGGAGGTACAGGCAGGAGTTAGAGGCAGGAGTTATATTTGTGAATTAGAGTCAGGAGTCACAGTTAGGAGTCAGAAGCAGGAGTCAGAATCAGGACTGATAAGCATGATTCAGAGTCAGGAGGCACAATGGGGAGTCAGAGTCAGGAGGAAAAGCCAGGAGTCAGAAGCAGGAGTCTCGTTACTGCTCGACATAGAGGTCGTTACCGCAGCAGGTCCCCGTAATGGAGTCGTCAATCAATACTGACGCGGCCTATCGACACCACCTGTGCAGGTAAATATAGGTACACATCCCCGCCAGCGCTGCGCACACTGGACAAGCTACGCAACAATGACATGCCCCACGGGTGGAGAGGGAGGACGAGCTTTCTTGTGTCTGGGTTTCAATGGTGTCCATATGCATTACAGATGGCGCCGAATGATACAATATCGCCGACGCACTTTTAATTTTGCAAAGGGGTCATCAAGTAAGTCATGGTGCCACTTTGAGCTAATGCGCGAAGCCAGGTAAAAAAGTCAAATGCCAGCGTTCTTAAAGTCAAATAGCAGCGCTCCATCTGATAATAGGATTGCATAGCGCTGCATCCTCTGTGGTAGATGTTAATAGATAATCCTACTTTTCCTCGACCGACACTGGAACACGATGGATGACTGACAAGAAAAACTTTAGAGGCGGGCAAAAGTGCATTGCACAGCACGCCTTATTAAAAGTCCTGACGTCCTTTTAAAATTAAGTACTGGCAAGAATGTCCGATCACTGAGAAAGATTTTCTCCAACACTGGAAAGTGGCTGCAAGTTACCACCTTCCAGAAGCAGATGTTCTCCACAACCCACGCCCGACTGTTATCTTCCTCAAGACACCCTGAATAAAACCATTACACGCCGCATCTGCATATCAAATTACCACCCGCAGCAACAGATTTCAGATACCGGCTAATTAGTTTGCCTCCATTTCGTTCCAGCGTGCCCCGGGGGCGTGTAAGCTGCAGTGCCAGTGCCACCCCTGACGACACCACCACTGCAGACGGCCGTCACAACCATAAACATGCCACTCCACCTCCGCCGAACCTCGGCCGACACCGATGGTAATTGAAGATGGTGATTCCGGATGGTAATTTCAGATGGTAATTGCCCGATAGCCCTGGCAGGAGTGATGTATGCGCGTCGGATGCGGTCCCTGCGCCCCCTCCTGCCTGCTCCAGCCTCCTGAGCCGGGGGTGGCGTCTGGGTCCAATCCACCCCGGGGCTAACACCACTCATGCCGGTCGGACCCTGAGCTGAGAAGAGATCGCTGCCCTGCACCTTCCTATGTATAGTCCGCTGTTTCGCATGAATGGTGTTATGACCGCGTGTGCTTCTATCTACATTGTTGGGCTGTGACATGTGCAGACCTGTGGTCTGGATGTCCAGCTTGGCCAGAACGACGCCGGATACCATTGGCGGACGCAGAGGGGGAACATTCCGGTCATGCCTCCCCAAGCGCTGGAAGGGGGCCAAACTATCTTTTGGCCCCTAAAGGCCGGATAAATTTTTCAAAAAAGGTGTTTGCACTAGGTCTGTCGAGCAATAAGATCTTCGCTCCCACCCCCGCCCCCCGGAGAAGAGGCAGACGGGTTTGCCCCCCCCCCCACAAAAAAACTGGGGTCTGCGTCCGCCCCTGCCGGATACTGAGGCTGGACGGACCTGCGGAGTGCTCCCGGTGCGATGACTTATCCCGGTGATCTGTATCTAACGGGTCGTGTCTAATTTAGTGCACAACAGGTACCGGTTCTTGTGAGGTATATAGGGTTTCCCACGCTCTATAGCATCTTCTGATGAATCGATTTTAAACATGGGCTGTTCACAAATG
Source organism: Lepas anatifera (assembly GCA_034440635.1). Classification (NCBI taxonomy): domain Eukaryota; kingdom Metazoa; phylum Arthropoda; class Thecostraca; family Lepadidae; genus Lepas; species Lepas anatifera. The sequence continues at coordinate 1,222,800 of JAOTON010000773.1, read as the reverse complement.
ACGTCAGTTAAATTTGATGGTGTTCGAGCCCCTCCCCTTTTTGGCCGAAACTGCTGAAATCACTTCTGTTGGAAAATTCCCGACCCCACTCGTCAGCCACCGTCAGAAATTTCCCGAACCCCCCTCTCGGCAGCACGGCGGTCGGCAGTGGCAATCATGCAGATACGCCACAGAACCGCAATGCCCGGGCGGTACGCAGAGGTCAAGAACATGTCAGGTTGGCTACCCACATCCCTTGATGCGACCAACATGGCTACCTGAAGCGAAATTAACTTTTGCATGAATTGAGGCTTTAAATGGCTCCCAGAATAAATGTCTTAGTGAGTGAAAAAGTATTCTCAAAAAGTGGAATTATGAAAGTAATTAAATTTACAGTGATTTGAAGAATAATGAATTACATATAGCATACTCTTAGTACCAAACAGCAAAAGGTTAAGTATATGTGCAGTGATTACAAGTTCTGTGTGCTGTAATACAAGCATGCGTCCATTAGCTGAGCATTATAATCGGTCAAAAATGTTATCAAGTAACTAATTCAAAAAATACATGAAAAATAATATGTGCCGTCAGAGTCTAGTACCCTTACTGCAACTGCTTGCTATGATCAATCATTGCTTAGATCATCATTGCTAAGATAGCAGACAACCACCATTTGACTGTAGCAGTCACCATGCTGAGACTTAAGCTACTTGAAGGATACATTCAATTAACACTCTGTTAAAAGAATACATATAATTTAAATATCTCCAATGCATGCAACCAAATATAGGTACTCAGCCAGAGGACAAGTACCTCCTAATACCACAACCATCATCCAGCAAATTCTAGAAATATTGAAGCAGATCAATAAGCAGCACCACATTCACCTGCTGAATGGAAACTTTTGTGGAATCATTACAATTTTTTTAAGTTTGATTTGATAAAATTGACACCAAAGCTGCAGGTAGGCACCAAAGAAACCTACCTGCAGTTTACGTGACTTTATGGGCACCAAACAGCATATAATTTTCTAGGTGCAAAGCCAAAACTTGCAACTCTCATCTCCACAGGTCTACAGTTTTGATATCTCGCAGGCACATGATTAAAATGTGTGCTCTTATTGACACCCTCAAATCACACTACTCTCCTGGGCTTTTGAGATCTGGCAGAGTTCACTTTGCCCTGCGTTTCTCTGGCTGCGGCATAATATATAAGAATTGGTAATGGGTTTACCACTGGCAACAAAACCTCCTATTTTGATTTAGGTCAAAATATACAGCCTCATTGTAAGATACCCAAACAGCAGCTTCAACAACACGTATATCTGACTGCTTTCTTCTCGCTACTCCCGCGCCAGAAACGCAAAACTTTGTGGTTACCCAAGTGGCTACCTGGTGGTCCCTAATCGTAATTTTCGTTGGCGGCCTGGCTACCAGACCATCTCTAATTCCGCAAAACGAGTCCTCAAGTACAACGTAAGCAGTGGATTTACTATCCTATACAGAGTAATTTCACTATAAATCCTGATATAAATTTTAAATTTTTCTCTTTTTATTCAAAATAAATGGTCAAATTCATATGAAATAATGAATATTACCGTTTTCATGTCATCGCAATTTATAGTACCTTTTTCTCATGGCTTTATATGGGTCAATTTCGTTGCCGATGTGGTTACCTACCCATCTCTAACTTAGCTGTGAAATAACGCGAGTGAGTAAGGATAAATTATTTGTCACTAATTTGCATCGTCTGTCCCTAAAGTTGTAATGTTACCTAAAATCAGTCAAGGTAGCATTGCATATTATGGATAGTTCTTTTTACGTGGCGGTAAGATCGTGGAAATACTTGTTTTGTGCTGGTAAGTGCAATTCTTGATCTCTGTCAAATCTCCGTGATTGGCTACCTAAGTTCTGGTCCTTGAACCTCATTTGGCTACCCACGAGCGTGGGCGAGTTGGCGAGATTCTTGACCTCTGGCGGTACGAACATCTGGTAGCAATGGGCACTGGGTGTGAGTACGAAATATTTAAGTTCTCTCTCTCTCTCTCTCTCTCTCTCTCTCTTTCCCGTTTGCGTAGTGTGTGGGAACCCAACCAACACCACAAACAACCACCAGAAACCCGGGTCGGCTGCGTGGACGCCAGCTACTCTAACCACTCCTTTACCGTGCCCCCTTAGACAAATTTTGAAAGTGATAATATTGCTTTTAAGATTTCACATTCCTAGGCATGAACTCTGATTCTCAAGACTGCGCCTATCGGTGTTTCAGACCTCCACACATGCTCTATCAGAAGGGAACCCCGATTGGGGTCAGGACACTCTTCCAGAGAGCGCCAACCGGCGAGCCAGCGCGCCGGGTGGCAGAGGGAGTTGGCGGGACGAATATGTAATGGTAGTTTTCCGGCGGCCACGGGCACTCCCTGAGGTAGCACGGCTGGTCCCTGCAGAAACCTGCAGAACTCTGACCATTCCGAACGACAAAGTGCGTCTCGTTGGACATCTGGGAAAACGAGTACATGTTCGAGCAGTATTGTAAATTTTTCAACTGCGACAAAATTGTATAAATCAAGGAGGTAGAATAGGTGTATCCGAAGCCCTTAGCGGTGGGAAAAGGGCTTTTGATCTACTTATATTTCATGTTCATATTGCACGAGCAGTAATAAGAGTTCAGAACGTTTCAGAAGGAAATATACCGCCTCAAAACATCACAGAATGTCACCGAGAAATCCGAACGTGGTCACCAATAAGGTGAACAAGCATGCAAAAAATTATTGTCCAGACAGGTGCATACTGATCACTAATTTTCTTTGGTGATGCAAATATCAAACTTACATCAAAATACATTACTGATGACAAAAAAACAGTGCTCCTTTGTCCAAAAGCCCGCACAGAACCATCCCCTCTTAAGCTCCTCCAGTTGAGCCACCACTGTGGCGGGGATCTGGCTGCGTTTGGAACTGCTACTGTGTGCTATTCCAGGCGTGCAAATTTGACTTTCATCATGAGCTGGCAGGCTAGCGGCCCAGTAAAAACATACCGAACTCCATTCTTCCCGCGGTTCTCCGGGATGGAAGATAACCAAGGTCAGGGACGCAGAGAAACCGATATCGACATCATTCCCATCTGAAGTGGGTCGGATTTCCAGACTACCGGAGCTGCATCGGAGAACGAACGTCACAAATTCCGAAAACGCTGCCTCATTCAAATCTGCTAGAACGAAAACCCACCAATTTTTTACATCTCCATCCTGCGCATAAACTTTGCATTTGAAGCTTTTCATCTTGTGCCATAGTTGATTGATAAGCTGCAACTTATGTAACTAACAACCTTTTGCAGTGGTGGATAGAGACGGAACCAGTCTTTATCAGCACTTGTCCCATCGGGCAGAAATTGTCCAGTTTTCCTAGATCTCTCCCATTGCTGACCGCGCAGCCTTCCAGCGCCTGATCCAGCCAGCTTGTCTGGACCAACAGCCTCACTGGAAACATCGCTGTCCCATTACTGCTGATGACACCAGCAGGGAGCTCCCCCTCCCGAAGATGCGCCCCTAATCCTCCTGGTCTCGCCGAAGTACGCTCCCGGCGTCTCGGAGATCCCTTCTTCGCCGTCTGGAACGCTGTCAAACGCGCCCCCTGGTGGTGGAAGGGAGAAGATTGCGCTGCACACGTTCACCCCAGACAACGCAATGGCGACCCGGTCGTTAATGGCTTCGAGAGCCGTGAAGATATAAGGAGGTTACGTTTTCTGTTTACTGATGAGGAGCCGATACACATTGGGTAGCACCAAGGCTGATCCCGATTTAGTTTTATCATAAATTGGGCTGGGACGGCCGATATATTGGCGATAACATAATAGATGGTCCTGCTCCGAATCACCAGTCCCACGAAACTGCTGTTGTAAATATTCAAGGCTGGTAGCTTCATTGAAGATATATCCATGCTGACGCCATGCCGATGTCAGGAAAAGGTCAAAAGAGATTTTAAATAGTATAAGAAACTTTCGTCGAACGCCGGAAAGTGGTTGAAAATAGGGTGAATGAAAGGAATCTCAAGCAGCATTCAGACTCACATAAGATAAACACAGCAGAAAGAAGAGCGGCATCAACAGCTAATATAACATCATGTCAGCGTTCTTCGACGTGACTTAAGCTGCTCCCTCTAAAAAAATTTGAGATGCAACATAAGCAACCACTGCAAACAGCCATGCCATGAATTTGTGGAAGAACGCTTCCCCCAAGCGACATTCTGCCCTCTCGGGGTTGACATCGACTGCGCTGCGAAGATAGTTGGCTGAAGTGCCCATTCTAGTTGGGAGACTGACACTATAAACGTCTTTTAGCCCTTCAAAACCGATGGAACAAGAAATGGCTGACCGATAAAACGGCGCAGGGGATAATGGGAGTGTTAAAACTGAATAAGGCGGTCAAGGGCGATCCTAAACCTGCTTATTTTGGCATTTTTGGAGAAAGGAGGGAGGGGGACAAACGGCTAAAATCACGAACAATTTCGCTAGAATTACCGGTTCGTTTAGGAGCCTTAGTCCAGGTGCTCCTCTGTTCGAAACCGACAGTGAAAGCATCCTGCAAAGGCATGACCATCAAACTTTCGAGTGCGCATCTAAATCACTTTATCACTGGTCCAACACTCGTTTTTTGTATACCAGTTCAATGCTTGGTTGTGATGTCACTCCGGAGCAAAATTAGGGCTCGGGTTACGCCCCAGGACAATGTAACTTAGAATTTTTTATTATTTTTTTCAAACGTAATGGTGAAATATATTGGAGCATCAAGACACACTAAATAACATTATCAAAGTTACACTTTAAAAAAACGTAATCCTCTTCCTCCTCCTTTACCATATTTTTACTCCATATAGGTTTCCAGAGCTTTTTCCACAGATACTCGCGGCCTGAGGTACCTTGCCAGCTCAGGGTCTGACATAGGGTCCCGTGAGCACTGGGAAGTCGACCCTGATGCCGGCTCACTCTCCTTCCTCGGGGACCTACCGGCCATGTCCCTGAACTTAGAAATTGATCTGTAGCTGTAAGTATGCATAATATTGCATGGCGACAACAACTTTGTGCCATGTATCACGCAGAAGAGTCGTTAAAAGAAAGAGCGAGCAATACTACAAGGGAAAAGGATTTTGCAGGCTGACACCATTAGATTTTGTCTTCCTTTCCTCGAACTGAAAACTGCATGTGTAGACCAAATACATTCCGAAATCCTGATGATCACATCGTTACTGGAGACTCCAAATAAACATGTGAGTTCAGTGGCCTGAAGTTATGCAACTATACAACAGGATGCAGCTTATCGGCATC